>JARHVA010001156.1:1005000-1605000 GCA_037957365.1 Torreya grandis | reverse complement strand
TCTCCTTGGTAACTTGTTAAACCCTTCCTTCCCACCCTTGATCAAATTAACCCATTAGCCATTCTAGTTGTATCATTACTAATAAATATGAGCATCTCCTCATTAATAGGTATAGCTAAATCATTTCTAATGATTAATCTTATTCTTCTATTCATCTATTTCATTACTTTTCACCTGTTCATATTTAATCTATATTCCAAGTTATATCCTTGAGTTATGGTTTCTAATTAGCCCTAACTGGGGCATAATCATCCTTAGCCAATCTAGGTCCTCTTAATGATTATAACCACCTATGGGCAAATCATTATTTTGATTTTTATTCCTGATTATAACCACCTTTGGGAAAATCAACATCTTTTTTACCTCAATGCATGCAAGCATTTTATCATTTGGATTAATCTCAACTATAGTTTAATTTCACCTTTCTTCTTATTTCTTTTTGAGGGAGTATCTATCAACAAATGTGATGGCCACTCCCTCAATGGGGCATCATCATAGGATTCATAAAACCATTTGGAGATTTGTTCTTAAACCATTATCTTATTTTTGGCATATAGGCCTTTTTTCATTATTTGAGAAGACATTGATATGCTTATATCTTTCAATGCCTTCTTAAATAGGGGCAAACTATAGAAACCTAAAACTGGCCACCGATAACCTCCAACCAAGCTTTTGACCAATTTCTACCTAAAATGCATAATTTGGCCTAAAAACACTAAAACATGCTAAATTATGTGAAATTGACATATTCAAGTGCCTATTTTGCCTAAAGTAACATTAAATGGGGTAATGCAATTTATAGCCTAGCTAACTTTTATCAAATCATTTTGAGTCCAAATGCCAATTTTGCATGTAGGTGCACTGGATTGCTCTTTCCTATCAAATCTCTTGCACAAGACATGTGCCTTTGTTATTTGTTTTTGGTAACATCCTAAATGGGATAACAGATCTAATATATCTGATAGTGACTTATAATTCTAATCCATTCAAATTTTGGACCAATAAAAATACATTTTGATCAATTTGAGTAATTTGTGCACAAATTACTTAATCATGCTTAAGCGTTAATTAATCCAAATCAAGGAATAATAAATAATTTTATGGAAACTTTTTGAATACTTTTTTTTAGAAATGAATATTGAATTTTTACATCATCAATTGACCTAATTTCTTGGGAAGACATCCCTAGGCCATAAATGCCACAAATATTAGGATTCATGCCCTCCAAACCTCATCAAAGCCCTCCATGCCTCTTAATTGATCCTATATCCCAAATATTGATGAGCCTATTTATCAATTTTAATTGCATAATTTTATTAATCCGTAGTCACACATCTCAATCTTGAGATGGATGGTTCAGGTTGATTTTAGACATTCTCAAAAATCTATAAATAGAGAGGCCATGAACATCATTTCTAAGCTATTTTGGTGAAAAGTTATAATTCACAAATATCTTCAAGAATCCATTGAAATTAGTTTTACCATGCAAAATTGATTTGAATCCAAGCCAATCCATAAGCTAAAGGTGTCAAGGAGAGATGGAGGTAGCCAAGCTTCCATTTCTAAGGACTTCATGAGCACAAGCTAAGCAAGCCACTACAACAAGAATTTTGGAGCATCCAAGGAAGGTAAAAGAGGGTTTCTTTTGCATTTTAGTTATGTGTGTTTTATTCATTTTTGTTAGCTAAGCTATCCCTAGTGTTTAGGCCTAAAGATGTTATGCTAGTTAGTGTGTTTCTTTCATTTTGTTTTTAATTTTGGAACTAACACCATACTAACCATCCTCTCTTGAGTTAAATTCATTAGATCACAATACCTTGTGAATCAATTTGTATAGTTCCTTGCCAATGAGATAAAATTGGGAGGCACAAACTATGAATTGCTTCTTCTCTTTGGTTGTCATAGTCTAGGTAATAAACCTAGATGTTATAAATGTGGCGATCTCTACTAAGTATTTTGGGATGTGTTGGACCCTATATAGTTTCATGTTAGGAATATCATCTTATATAGGTTATATTGTAATGCCATAGTTAATTTCAAATTTATGGTATGGGCCCAAGTTTTATTTCTTAGGCTTAACTAAAATAGAGAACTTTAACTCTTGAAATAAAACTATCCATCGACATATGTGCCCATAGAGAACAAGCTTGTTCACTAGGTACTTAAGCACCTTGTGATTAGTGAAGAAGATGAAAGGGGTTGATAATAGTTACTACAATAAATTTTATAGGGTGTAAACTATAGCAAGTTCCTCATGCTTAGTTTTGGTGTATTTGTGTTCTACTTTGCTCAATTTTTCTCTTTTAAAAGAAATGGGATGGTTTATTTTGCCTTCACTAGGTTATGCCATAATGGCACCAATTGTAGTATTAGATGTATTAACATGGATAAGTAAGGGAGTCATCTATTTAGTAAATTACAATATTGGTGTACTTGCCAATTTGAGATTCAAGATCTCAAATGCATCTTCTTACACCACATCCTAATAGAATGTACCATCCTTTCATAAGAGCTCTTCTAGTGGCACTAAAATCTTGGCATAAATCCTTATGAACTTCCTATAATATTTTTAATGGCCAAGAAAGGCATGAACATCCTTTTATGTTGATGGGGTTTCAATATGAAGGATGATGGTGATCTTTATCAAATAAATGAGAAGACCATCCTTGCAGATGATGTGCTTGATCAAAGTGCCAAATGGTGTCACAATGGCACACTTCTTCAAGTTCAAAGAGATCTAAAACTACATATACCTCTCAAAAATCAGGCACAAGTTGTCATAGTGATACTCTACCAAACCATGCACATTTTATTCATCTAACTATACTTGGAGGAACTTGTTAATAAAGTCCTTAAAAGTGGTGATCACCACTTAAAAGACTATGGTCAGTATATTATTAATTTTAAAGGGCATCATGTTGTATGTAAAATAACCCCATTCTATCATAAAGGTTATTTTGGGTTTATCCCCTTCCTAAATCTAGACTTGATGGTATCCTAAGAAACCATTAGTGAAAGTGTATATTTTACATCCTGTGACACCATCCATATTTTTTTAAGTGAATAGGTTTGAAAAGTGGTTAGTTATAGAGGTGATGTTCAACAATATATAGTCAATGAAAATTTGAATGCACCTATCCTTATTGATACTGATGACCATGGGGATAACCCATTTATATTATTACATAGGGTAGATGACACTTGTAGCTAGCATACCATCAATCTCTATTTTGACCTTGGCACAAAGATTGGGGTTCATCGTATAAGGTTATTTTTTACAAGATTTGTGCCATATAATAGCTTGATGCTCATCTTCCCAAGGGATGGGTGCATATCTTTCATGTCTCTATAGTTCTAAGGGAACAAGTCTTGTAATTCCTTCAAGAGATCCATAATGCATTTTATCTCTATGTCAAACCAATATACACCTAGAGTAGAATTCTTTAATTCCCCTTTTGAGCTAATATCTACCTTTTTTCAATTTTAAAAGTTTGTGGTAGGGCTCATTATTTTCGTAATGTGAATCCTCAACTTAACTACTACCCTCAATTTTTTCTATTCAAAGGTGGGTATATTCTTCTTCCTCTTGAGTGTTATACTCAACTTGATGCACTAGCTTCTTTTTACCTATCAGGTTTGTCTAGTTACACACCTTCCATGTTTCATCCTCTTCCTCACTAGAGTAATTATTAAGGGTTTTATCTTTCAAGAATTTCAAGAGTGCTAAAACCTTTTTACTGAACATGCCTTTATGGCACTCCTCTAATATTAGAGTGTCCTCAAATATTGACCTTCAAAGTACCTATAGTGGCTCAATCAATTTAAGGTTTTACAAAGAAATGGATAAGGTGTGGATAAACTACTCCTTAAGTGCATCTTAGTTTTATTATGGATCATCTTATTGATAATGTACCATGATCTCACACACATATTTAAAATCCTATATAAGGATTATACCATGATAATGTTTCTTCATAAAGGCACACATATGTTATAGGGTTAGAGTCACTAGAGTAGGTTGAGATGTCTAGGTCCTCATTACTCTTCCTAAATATAGTTTAAATGGATACTTTCACATCTTGCCAAGTTGGCAAGATAAGCCTTTGTTCTGGACACCAATGAGTGGTAGTGCTCTTTAATGTATACACTAGTATGGCCATCCTATCCACTTCTTTTAGGATGTATGATTTGAGGTATCATACATATTATTCTACTGGATTACTCCCTACATATCTTGGGAAAACTTATAGTGCTCTTGAGATATGTAGGGAATAATCCATTCTACTCCACCTTTTGAAAGCATGATCAATCTAAAACCATCTTATCTTCACTAGTTTTTGTACCTTTGCATTTACTAAGAAGTATCTTCAACTAGTGGTCTCATATGCTTCCTCAACCCATTGATCACAAACATCAGTAGTAGTATCTAAGGTTAATTTCCCATCTTCTTCAGAAATCACTCCTTGATCATTAAGGTTTAGTGTTTTAGTGCCTTGCATTGTGATGTTATTTATGTGGTTGATCTCATCTTCGATATCTAAAATCTCAACATAGGGGGGTCCTTGGTCTTGTGAGAGGGGTATAACTACCCTCTCCTTTCCATTTTATAAATTTCATGCAACACTTCTTAAATCACATATATGCATTATTCACATAACACCATGGCCTTCCTAAAAGCATCAAGTAGTTTTATTATTATTCCAACTCAATCACTTCAAAGTTAGCATGAAATTTGGCACCCATGATGTATAGAACTAAACTCTTCATAATTTTGATGGGCTATGTCCAGGTCTTGTTGGTCATGAAAAGTACATGAGGGGAAGGCTTCAAGACTAGCCTACCCATTTTATTCTATGAATTCTATAAGGACCTCACATATAGACCATCCATCAATAGTGGCATCCATGAGGAGTTATTGATCATACTTTGTATTCTATATATTTTTGAATTCTCATGCCCTAGACATGTGTGGCATAGTGATTTCAACTAGATTTTGGATTACATGCTCTAAAAACAAGTTATTCAATAGGTGCATCATCCCCTATATCTATAAGCGGTGCAAGATCTTCATTACTTCTTATATCTCAACCTCATGGATATCCTACTTATTTCAAGAGGTAATAGTCTATGCTTCTAGGACTTGCACTAACTAGATATCCCCTTGAAAGCTTTGAATTACACTCATGGCCTACTATAATACATATATTTGATGCCTTAGGTATGGGTAAGGTACAAATTTGGGTTCATGCTACATTATATGTTTAGATTAACCCTTATCCCCATATTTTATGCATAACTATAGTATTGGCACAATTGGTAGTTGAGTGGTTAATCCATTACAAGTAGTTGCTTACACTTTGACTATCTCTATGCAATTTAGTTACACTTTTGGAGTCCACTTCTCCATTTTCAGCTTGTACCTAATAATTCTATCACCATTATTTGTGATAGGGATACCTTGGGTTAACCTTTTTTATAAGTTAGGGAATTATTCAACCTTATGAGACCCTCAATAATACCCATATGTGGGATGTGTATGATAGTCATGATGATAGTGCTCTATTAAGCCACACTTGTAATATGAGTGGGTTGGGAACTTTCCACCACTTCATACTCCACCTCACCCTCTAACACCTCATTGCATCCCAAAACCTATATTCTACTAGCTATGGCCATCATTTCCTTGGTTACCTTTCCCTTTGACTACTATAGTGGCTTACCTTACACCTCTCTCCATGTTCTTGCACATCTCATCAATCACCTAACAATCAACTATAGTATGGGTGTAGGCATAACACAACTGATAATAGATGGTTGTGTTTACCTAGTTGTCACATTGAAATAAAGGGAAATTTTGAACATCATTCACCTCTCAATAAACTTCATATATTATAAGTAATGTGCACACATTCCTTCATGGAAAATTATTCCTATTATGGCCTTCCACTTCATAGTTAGTGCACCATAATCCAATTTGATCATCTTGAAATGTACTAGCAATAAGCTTTTAGAGTTTGGAGGCCATAGACACAATATATGCCTCCATAAATGGGTTGATCCCAGTATCTGTGCTTCCAACTACCTCAACTCTAAGTGCAACTTCAAGCACTTCATGAGGGTCTGTAAATGTCTTCATGGAAAGTGCTCCTCAAAAAGGCATAAGAAATCTTCCAATAAACCACTACATATGCTAGGAATGGTGAATATCATATGGAAGTTTTGAGAGGAAAGTCTTGAAACTCACATTGTATAGGCACACACTTTTTGAGAGCCCTTGGGTTATCTCTTTCAGAGCAGTGATGCTCTATTATTCAAATTTTGGAAAGTCAAATTTTGTTAGGAATGCCTCCTTCAGGGTGTGATAGATAACCATATCTTGGTTTAGGTTAAATTTCCTATACCATGTATGGGCATGACTAAGTAGAGTGGTTGTGAATTGGTTTGCCTTGTACTCCAATTAGGTTATGTTGAGTGTGTCAATATAGTTCACACTTCAACACATGCTCTATAACATTTTACACACCATGATACTCTAGCAAGTGCATGACCATTTTGTAATAGATTTGTTATAAGGATTAGCTAAGATCTAAGGTGTTTATCTCCTTATAATCTATCTTATTGGTGGTCCTATGATGCATCCATCCACTAGGTTAGGTATTGGTCTTATCATTGCTATTATCACCATAAATGATGATGGCACTATACTACTAACTTGTGGTGATATACCACTTCTTATGGGCTATTGCCCACTTTATGATGCTAACATAGAATAAACTAGTATGTTTTAACTCAAATTATATTATGGTGAGTTATCATATACTAGTCTATAGGTAGTTTCACTCACCTCCTCATAATGAATAATTTGTTCAATCAAAAAGTTATACTCCAAGTCTATAAATCATCTAAAATCTATATGGACAATAGGGTCAATTACCACTTCTATATTTTCTTAAAGTGGGGGATCCAGTGTATGAGCATGTGGTACAAGTTCAAATGGGTAGGCACATAAAGTGTATCTTTAATTACCATGTCTTGTAGGAACCCATTAGACTCCACACATATCAAATACTGAGATTGATCCATTGATTTATTGTTTCTCTCATCCTTTCATTATTTCGTTTCAAGAGATCTTTCCCCATGCCCTTCCTACTCATTATGAGTTCTCTTAGTACTTCTAGGTTCTAGATTTTCCATTAGTCTACACTATCTCTTATTATAAATCTATCTTCTAATGTATTGGGTACCAATATGCTCATCCCTTTCCATTATGATTCACCTACACATCCCCTTTTCCCCATTTTGCATTGCTCATATGCAAAAAGAATTTATACTTCCATCCCCAAGTCTCAAAACCATAATCCACCATTAGATTTTTGAGATCTATGCTAAAATATTTCACAAACATGCCTCTAGGTTCATGAAAAAATGGATACTTTATTTCCTCAGGGCATGAGTATGTTGAGATTGTAAACTCAAGCATGTTATTATTTAGTGCTTCTTACCACCATTTTTCTACTACTCTAGCCCAAGTGGTATTTAGGGTCTCAAGACACTTTAATCACTACTTAGTCCACTCATAACATTGTCTATATCTTCTTTTGTGGTGGGTTGAATATGTATCCAACCATTAGTACACATGCTCAAGAAACTTGCATAAAAAGACCACATAGAGAGTGTCATATAGGTTATGCTAAACCCACTTTCTTAGCTTTCACCCTTTACAAGTTAGATGATTTATTAAAAATCTATATTATACCTATTACAACTAGCACTCAATGATTTTGAGGGAGATTTAGTATATTATTCTTTTGTACCATTATAATAAAAAAAATTAACATATATCTTGGCAATGGAAACAAAATGTTGTAGAAAATTTAGGCATAAGAGGTAGTCTTAGTCAAGTCTTAACTGCTTACATTTAGATACAAACATGGGATTATATTTTTATGCTCAACATTTTACACTTATCTATGCCAACATAAATTCACATAAGGTACAATCCTTATGTACTCACCCAATGTGTAGATGAAAAAGAACTAGGGCCTACATTAGGCTAGTTGTGTTATGGCACAAGTCATCAATTCTAGGACTTGGTCAAATCTAAAAAGGTTTCAGGGAGATTTAAAGGTGAAAGCCTTTCATGGGATAAGATTAGTGGTCTATAGGCATAAAAATTTAGGTGGATTATTCCTATTCATAAGGGTCTAAGCCTTTATTTAACTATAGACTCATGTCATACTAGAACAGGAAGGGTCAATGGGATGCCTTCAGTTAAAGTTCTCATACTAAGCTCACACTTATTAGCAAGAGTAGGAACATTTGGCATAAGATCTCTCCACACTTAGTCTATTTCTATAAGTTATAACTCACATCATCATCAGTTATAGGGATGACATTAATGACATGATCCCCAAGCTTGTAAAAAAAATTCTCAACATAACTATATTGAAATCAAAACATTATAACTATTACATATTCAAATAGTAATTCAAGAAGTATATAGACTAGGTTCATCATGTGTACTGTAAACATTCTTTACCATTAATAATATTCAAATATATATCATATAGTTAATGGTATGTAAAATAGAGAAAATTCCAAGCTTAAGCTACTTAGCGACCCATAGAGTCATAGGCAAGCATGGGTGTTTACAAATGAAGCCTTAATAACATCCATGCTACTCTTAGATCTAATGGCAGCCATTAAAATATATATAGATCATTATCAATTTAATAGAGATTTTTTGTACCAATTTCACATCTCTTACTTCACTAGTTTGAGCTCCTTTTATAGATTTATAGGAATGTGTCTACCAAGGTGGAGTGCACATGTTGATTGCTGAGTTGGAGCCTTTGTTGATCATTCCATCATATATATCACCTTACACCCTTCATGCTACTATTTATATGTATCACTCAACCTAGAATATGCCCTAGGAACCCTTGAATTAGTTATCTATTTTCCAGTTGGTGCAAGGTGTGTGTTGATTCCTCTAATTGGTGCCAAGATGCCAAAAAAGTCATCATTAAAAATGATCACTCATTTTTAATGTGTCTATCATGTTGGCATGAATATTTACATACCAAAATAAGGGGCCCAATAATTTTTTATTGACTAATATATGAATAGTTTTTACTAGACAACATTAACAAAGGTTTATTGGTCTATGATTAAAGAGGTATACTTGTCACTACCTAATGAGGTGGAACATTAGTTTCCCCTTATTTAAGTGGAAATATGGTAGATATTTATTATATTAACATGTTGGAATGTGCCTATTATTTTGGAATGTTAGTCATCACATATTGTGGTGGAGTAACATTCATCACATTTTGTTGAGGTAAGGCATTGGTTTCCACTTAACTACTTAAACCTTATGGTTACATGATTGAAGAAGGAGCTAGTTGGGGATTAGAGTCATTTTATTATGGTTTGGACGTATAATTTCCTATCCCTTTCTATTTTGAACCACTTATGGTGTTAACTAAAAGAACATTTTGTTTTGGACTAGTAGTTTATGTAGTTACACCATTTTGGTTTGGATTGGATGACACTTGTGTGTTAACCACTATGTTTGGCTCATTTGTCTACATAGAAGTAGTAGACACTTTTTTGATAGCTATGTAATTGAACATGTCTCCAACTAAAGTACCTTACATGAATGGTTCCATACCCAAATTTTCTTGGCCTATCAATTTGATTAAAAATCTTATTGAAAGACCTAGCTCGATAAGTGTAGCATTTGATATGGTCATATTATTAAAATTACATGATAAGTTAAAATGTGTCAAGTATAATGCCTACATATATATTAATTGGTCCTCCATGAGGCCCTTTCTTGTGATAAGCATACATTAGTATTAATACAACATTGACACTAAATCTTTAGGGTTGATAGAAGAGGCATATTCATTGGTTTGGTTATAAGGTATGTTGTAAGGCACTCTAGCTAGACTTGGCAAATTTTTAGGGGAAGTATATTGGAAACTTGGTCCCTACCTCTATAGCTCTAATTAAAACCTCATATTTTTTTGCAATCAAGTGATGGTCAAACAAATAGGGATCATATGTTGATGGCATCATAATATAGTAATTTGTTGTTGAACTTGATTTACAACCAAAAGTATGCTAGCTAGGTACTACATTATTTATTTTTGGTTCTACTCCAAATATGGAGGTGTGTTGACCAAATAGTGAGCTAAAGGATATTGGATTTCTTCCCCTAGTTGAGTGTTGTAAGGTGGATAAGGATCCATCTAAAAAAATACAACATCAACATAGGGGTCTTAAACAAATTCTTCCTTCATGACCATATTACCATATCCTAGATTTTACATGTCTCCATTATGATTATAGTGAGACATCTTCAAGCCAATGATGAATGTTTCACAAAATGAGGCTTAGATTTATATAAAATCCTAAAAAATGTCCAAAGGAAAAATGGTTTTAACTTGGTCTAACTTCGTCAAAAGATGGAGTTGTATCTCCAAAAAGGTCTATGATAAAACTTGGTAAAAGATAGTCTAACATCAAATATCTAACGTTAAATGTCTCACACAAAAGTTAAAGTAGATGAAATAAAAATTGAATTTCAAATTCTAAGTCAAAAGTATTCTAAAAAAGTCTAATCTAATAAAATAAAAGTTGTTAGGTCTATTGGCCAAATATGGCACAAAAGCTAGGCTCAAAACATGCATGTGATAATAATTTAGGTAAAATAAGCACAAAATCTAGACTTGAAAAACAAGGTGAGATTTAATCAAAAAAATATAAAACACTTTGGCATAAAATAAGCATTAAAATTTATATATGAACTTGGTCAATTGGTATAAGTCATGAAACAAAAGGCATAAAGAAGATATGACATTTCTCCCAAATTAAGTCACAAACAATATTTCTCAAATTGGATAAAGAATTAGCCTAAGTTTCACAACCCAAAAGATAAAAATTGATGTCGAATCCAAAATTACACAAGGCATATACATAAATTAGTCAATGTTTGAATTTTAAATTGTTAAGATTAATTAAAAATCAACTTAGGAAACTTAGTTTATTTAAATAAAAAAGCTAGATAAATTTGAATGGCATAACGACACTAGATAAAGATCCCAAAATGCACACATGGCTTTCATTTTGAATTGGAATTTTAGACAAAAATAAAACAAGTATATGAAATGATTTGAGTAGAATAATGATGTTATCATTCTCTAAATATGTAATGAATGGTTTGTTTCAAGACTCAAAGGCACAAACAATCAAAATATTTGGGTAGCATAATGTTACCCTTTCCAATCAAGTGACATATACATAAATATTTATCAAAAAAGATCAAGGCAAAGGTATGGTGTCAAGTGGGTGGAATAACACCTCCTAAAACAAAGGAGTGATGTATGAGACAAGAATCATTTTGGACATGGTAAGATAAATAAATATATTAGACTCAAAAACCATGAAATAAAAGATAAAATGACATAAAACACCTAAGTGTAATGCCCTAGATCCTAAAAATGACAAGGATTCATAATACTATCAAATTCCATAAATATAATCACTCTTGCAAGGATTCTAAGTGTTAATTCTAAAAATAAAAGTGCATGAAAAGTAGGGTTTTTAGTCCCCCTCTTCTCCCAATAGTTAATACTACAACAGGGAACTTCAAGCTACTTGCCTTGTATCAATAGTAAATCCTTAGCAAGTGGAGTCATTCTAATATATCAATTTTCATGTGTTTCTAGATGGTCCAAAGTGTGGATAACACAAGAGATGCTAACATAATTTGGATCCATGTCAATTGGATTGTTGTGTAAAGTTCTTATCCTTTCCACAACCACTACATATATCACTTGCTTAGTGTAGTGTGATGTCTAAGTTGCCCCTATAGTCTAAGGTAGTACCTTACTAATAGAGATTTTTTAACTACTCAAACAAGTTTCCTAATAAGTCCACCTAAATTTGTATACCCCACTATGGAGTGGGGTTGAAACTATGTCAAGAGATTAATTCTTGGGTTAATGCTTTTGTAAAGAACCCATGAGGAGATGAACTCCCACTCACAAGCCAAAATGATTTAAAAATAAAAGACAAGTGAAAATAATTTAGGGTCATGTTTAGATCACCAAAAACCATATAGATTTGTGGAGGTCCTTAACAATGTTCTTTCCAAAATTTTAGACTAAAGTGACCAAGGAAATGAATGAGCATTTTTGATCACCCAATTTCCCTAAAGGATATGGGGGGAGAGCATATATTAATAAATAATTTGATAAAATAAACAAATTATTAATAAACAAAATCATAAAATGATCACTTTTAAAATCATGTATCTAGGTGTTATGAATTTAGGTTTCACCCTTATCAAGGAGAAGATTGTTCATATCTACCTCAAACCTATACCAACATTGGAGAGACCTATAGGGTGTGGGCTACCTAATATGTAGGTCAAACCTCTAGATTTTATGGGGCTATCTCCCATAATTTGTCATTTCAACTCTTTTTAAGAGTTAATCTTATCATAATGAAAAGGGAAAAGAGATGAAAATGTATGAAAGAACCTACTCTACTAGGTGATGCACTAATTGATTAGAGATCTACTCTTAGTCATTTCCTTTAGAACCACAAATGACCCTGATGGAGACTAAAACTGATCAAATTTATTGATGGTATTCTAAGCCTGAATATTTCATATGGAGGTTGAGTATTATTCTACAACTTGAAGGACAAAGGCCTAGATCTGTATAAGATACTATTGATTTATGACACTTCAAAAACACTCCTAATTGCTAACACTTCATATAACTTGAAATAGATTACAAAACTAAATTTAGGTGCATGAAAAGACCTATATATGACCACACAATGCATACATTTCACAAATAAAACTTTCATGGAGTGCACTAGCATTCAACATAAATTTGTAAGTATTCTCTTATTGATTCAAATGAGTATAAGGAAATTTTGGCAAATTTTTATTACACCCATATAAGGGATGTCAAATCAAGAGCTCAGTGCCTAATTAAAAAAATGTTTTAAAGAGATGAGGGAAGATTCCAATCATGTGAGAGGCCATGAATGAGGTCATTATGGTGTATGGTGGTTATAACATGCCTATTCCTCATCCTCAAGTGTTGACATGCCTTTAATGAGTCCACTTTGGCATTGAGATCAGGAATGGAGGTTGTAACTCTAAAATTTATCTTTATTATAGCCTTAACCATGCTTAAAATATCATAATATTCCCTCCAATGGTAGTTACACAACATAAATAGAGTGTGAACAGGCCTCAAAGAGGCATTAGGCAGCCTCCCCTTAAATGTGTATGCATAATTGACCTTAAAATTACCTATAACCTATCATAATGGCCCAAATTTTTGGATATAGTCACTTGGGTGATAGTTAAATGCTTTAATATGGTTCATCAATACTACCATGCCATTCTTTGCCTTCTAGACCCTTTTACTTGGAAGATAAGTAGACCCATTCTACTTGTCCTTTATCTTTCTACTCATATTCATTAATTGAATGATCAAATAGTTGAACAAGGATCCCAACTCATCTGAGAATCTTTAGATTACCTTTATATTAACTCCTATGCATTGGCATTGAGATATCTCAAGTATTATTCACTTATAAACACATTAGCCCTACATGAATAGGCCACTTGAGTTGCTTCACAGATTAGTAGTTTAAGGGGAGCCAATAGAGACACTTGTAGCTAGTTTCATGGATAATATTGGAATTTAATTAGTATAATAAGTCTTGATTTTACCCTTTCCATAGTTTAGAATTTCTAGTTAGCCTCTGAAACACATCTTATGCCTAAAACCTTACAAGTTTTCATTTTTAGGTAGTGATTATATAGTTTCCATACCATTAAGATCCATGGATATGATCCCCTTTGAGCTGAAAACATGATCCAAGTGTTGGACAATCAAGTCTTGAATGCTTGAATGTCTTTTCCTTAAATCTTCTATTATCACATAGATTTTACACCTGTTCTTAATGTTGTAGCTCGCTGTGCAAAAATATAATGATATAATGGGATCACCTCCAAGATATAGGACCTTGGATAATTGAGGTGAACCTCTAGAGAAGGCTGAATTCCTTTCACCAAATCTAGTGCAACTAATAGATTACCATTTTATATAAATTTAGCTTCTTTAATGATCTTGCTCCTAAACTAGGGTTTGACTAGGGAAAAGAGTTTTGAGAATGAAATTTACAAAACTAAAAATGGTGATTTAAAAAAATATATTTATAGTGGATTTTAATACTTTCTTGAATGAACACAATAGTATAGAAAATATATTGAAATTTATAGGATCACAAACTCATGTAAATCAAAAATCAAAGGAAATAACTAATATTTTTTATACAAAGGACAACATTCTTTTATTTTAATCAAATAATCTTACAAAAAGTAAAATTAAATACTAAAAATTAAATTTCATGATTGAAATAGTAATTAAAACATCCACAAATATTCAAATAACAATTCATACATAGAGATTTATAAGACAAGAAAGGTAAATCTTTAATTTATTCTCAATCTCTAGGTTACAACATATAGAATACTTACTCAAAATGTAGAATAATAAATCTAATATCAAAAAGATAAAATGGGATACACCATATTTCCCATATTTTTAGAAAATATCTCATAAATTAGATGTAGTTAACAATCAAATCCAAAGCCTAGTAGAATAAAATGCAAATCTGGAAAGTCCATGAAAAGAGGCATGATTTATAGTAGTTATGGCATCTATGACATGGTGAACAAGTGTTGAAAAGGCTCATGCAAGAGTTGGGCATGATACAAATTGGTAAAGGCATGGATGGAACTTTGTAAATCTTCATGAAATGCCTATGTTCTCTTCAATTTAGCTACAACTTCATCTTTATGCAATGGGGGGTACCAAAGTGAAACTCATTTCTAGAACAAAGGATAACTAAAGTTACTTTTTTGAAAAACCGAAATTTTTAGT
This sequence comes from Torreya grandis, assembly GCA_037957365.1. Lineage (NCBI taxonomy): Eukaryota > Viridiplantae > Streptophyta > Pinopsida > Cupressales > Taxaceae > Torreya > Torreya grandis. Next base: position 1,590,019 of record JARHVA010001156.1, on the reverse strand, counting down.
TTTCAAGTGAGACTTTTACAACTTTCAAGTCATACCACTTTGTCAAAATTGGAATTTCATTTTACACTATGTGCTTTTACAACTTAAGCAACTTAAAACTTGTCAAAATGGAAAGTGTAATTTACAAGCATGATTTCTACAATTTTCAACCTGTCAAAATAGAAAGTGTAAAATACACATGGACCTTTCTCAAAAAGAGATGTCAAAAAGATATTTAAAATTTACAAGTTATTTTTTTGAAACTTTACAATACTTTTACAATAATTAAAATACAATATACAAGAATTCTTTTGATGGAAATAACTGATCTATTTCCAATACTTCTTCTGATTCTTTATCCTTCTTAGCTTGTAATTTATGAATACATACATCAAAAGCATTGAAGATCTCCTAAATTTTATATTCATCTAGGCTAAAAGATTAGAGGTCAATTATCTTGAAATTTCATACTATATCAAAGAGTTCCCTTCTCAAGGATTTATATTCTTGAATCTCTTTACCCATCTAATCCAATGTGTTATGATAATTAATGAAATGGTGGATAGATCTCAAGGTAAAAGCTATATCTTGTGTAGATTATTTTTCAATCACTTATTTGAATTTATTCTAGACATCCTCTATTTAAAGGATTTAATCCTAATAATTTTTTGGTTGACATGACAATTTATTAAACAAATATTCAATATCATATAGCATGTTGGTGGCCTTGTCATGTCCAAATTTATCCTAATGGGAAACATCTGTAAGCATCTTTATTTTGAATTTAGCTACTTTATATAATTCCTCTTGCTCTCTATTTTTCAATATATTTTCCACAACAAGGATGTCCATATATATCAATTTCACAACTATCAATTTTTGATGGAAAAGATTCAATCTATTCTATCTCTCCCTCATACTTGCTAACTTGTTCTCTCAGGGTGACCCTTTTCTCTCTCAAATATGCATAGTGATCCATTACTATATAAATATATTTTTTTCCTTTGGAGATGAGTTCTTCCCATTCCTTGGTGGCCCTTCACATGTTATCAATTTATATCCCCACATGAAGTATTACCTGATCTATGATCTAGGTGATAGGCTATGCTAATTACATAGTGGGCTCAATGAATTTATTCAATGCAGTCATTAGTTGTTTAAACTTTTTTTTAGCTCATCCTTAGTGACTTTGTCACTATCTATTTTCTCAAAGAGGGAGTTAATGCTAGATTGAATGTCATGTTTCAACCCCTCTCTTGGAGGATGTCCAAGGTGAAATTTTTATACATGATAGTCCCCCACCACTAGATCTTCTTTCTAATTATCTAGTGGGGTGACTACAATCTCTACATACATTTCCCCTACTGAGTCACACAATATCCTTGAAAAGGTCTAGGGAGTTATCTTGGATTTCTTGTGTGTATCTAAGAGACCAAAATCCAATGTACTTGGGGACACCATCTACTTTATTTTTTTCCCCACTATTTATGCTAACCAACTAGGGGTAACATCCTATTATGCAAACACTATCACTTAAGAATCTATAGTTAAAGATGTTGCGCTGGTAGGCATGGTGACAAGTGCCATATCCTATATTGATATTACCATTGATTGATCAATATATGTTTATGAAAATTCTTCTCCATCTATAGGATGAAGGTCCACATTTGAATCAAAGACTTTCTCCTCTCCTATCTCCACTATCAGGGTTGGGTTACTATAGAAGTGGAAGAGGTAGGGTCAATGGAAATATATGTGTATACAAGGGTGTGTGAGATGAAAGTGATATCAATGGAAGAGTAGACATATGGATTTGTAACTTTGGGACTGGTGTAAGTGTGGAGTCTAAAGTCTTAAATGAGTTAATTAAATTGGTTAGGACACTCAAAGGTGGTAAAGTAGGAAAGATGAAGATGGATGATGATGAAGTGACAGTTATCCTAAGAGTTGGGATGGCCAATGGAATTGAAGTTAGAATGACTGAATCCATGACTAGATACTATTGTGTAGTATTGGTGGTTAATGGGGATGAAATGAAAGGGATTATAAACTAAACAAAAGGAATTATGGAAGGAGGGAGTGAGATTGTGGGAGAGGGAAGTGGAATGGAAACCTAAGTATGTAATGAAGGGGAGACCTGAGTGTCTAATTGACTTAATTACACTATTGGAAATGGATTTATTATCATAGGTAGACTGATGGGAAAGAAATGTGGAGAAACTTGAGGTGAAGGAGTGGAAATAGTAAAAGGATGTGTTAGATCCATAAGAATGACAAAAATAGGTGGGGGATGAATAATAGATATGGGAGTTATGACTATTACTAAGATGGGGGTTAAAGATATGGGTGCTTCAACTATAGTAGTATCCTCAAATGAAATGAATATGGGTTGATATATTTTCCCCCTCTTTTCTTGATTGTCGCTTGGCATTTTATTTCTTATTTTTCTTATGGGAGATCACTGGCCTATTTGATTACTCTATTTTTGCACCACTAAGACCCTCTACTAATGGTGGAACTCCTTATTCCTTGTGTTTCATATTTTTAAGTGATACTTACTATCTCTTTATTTACTTGGACCCCTTACCTCCTAATCCAATTTAGTGTTCTATTGATCACATGGGTGGTTCTATCTATTATATAAAAAATAGTTAGGAAAAAACCACCTTACTACTTGAAGGGGTTGTAAGTATATCTTATTATCATGGTAGACCTTATCTATTAGGGACTCATCATCCACCAAGACCTTGGGGACTGGTACTAATTCAAAATATTTTATCTAATCTAAGTTCATTCTAGAGTAGTTCTTGAATCTAAATTCCTCTTCATCATCCAAATTTTCCAAATAATCTTCAAAACAAGGGACATGGGAATACATGGAGATTCCTAGTATGCTAGTGATGTTGTCATGTATATAGAATGGTCTTACCTCCAAAGTCTTTAGGTTCATATATGTCATTTATACATCAACACACTTGTATTTTTATAAGGAGGGACATGTGTATCTGCCTATACTGATTAGAAAATGAGTTATTGATTTGTGTTTACTAGATAATAGATTGTGAGTTTATACTAGTTATCTCACTAGCTCCATCAATGCCCATTTATCACTCACATGTATTGGAAGGGTGTAAGGGTAGCCACTAAATCTACATACCCTGATGTAAGAGTATGTGGGGAACTATATGAAATGAAAACCCCACTAGGTGAGCTTTGTAGTGGCTGTATCAGAGAATCTCTTTCTTTTTATTTCCATATCAAACATTATGATGATGCAGTAGATGAATGTATCATTGAATCTCCTAAAGTGTTGCCTACTTGCCTCAAGATTGAGGTCAAGGTAATATTTACAAAAATTATTTACCTTACTAGCTATAGTGTTGATCCTTAGGAAAGATCTCCCTTTGAATAATATATATATATATATATTAGGTAGGAGGTCATGTAATTTATACCTATGGTTTGTACCTCCATCAACTACTTATTGAGGTAATTACTGATGATTTGGGCCTAGTGAAATTATAAATTTTAGTCCAACCTCTGTGTCTTGCAATACACTACCTAGTGAAAATTAAAAACCCACTTGGAATTTACAATTTACAAAATTACAAATTGCAAGAAAAGTTTCACTTCCCAAAAACCAAGTACCTCATAAAAACTAGAATGTGGACTACAATTTTGAATTTAAAAAATTATAAATTATAGGCAGAGTTATGCTTCCCACATAGCACTCCAACTAGAATCTAGAACTTCTAAAGTAATTTTCAATTTTCAAAATTTCAATTTGCAATCGAGGTTCCACTTCTCACCAATAACCTTCCATGTACAATCTAGAACTCCAAGTGTCTTTTGTAATTTGAAAAAATTTAAATCGTCTTCCAAGTTCCACCTTCCCATTTCCAAAGGGTCAACCAAAGCCAATACCATGGAATATGGAGGTCAATGTGTAATTATACAATTGAAAAATTCCTTGAAGACTTTATATTTCTACCAACAACTACTATTAAAGCATTAATTATAGGGGGTCTATATAAATAAGGTTAGGTTTTATTTAATTCATTTCTTAATTTACTAATTTGAGTTGTATCTTTGACATGACCCCAAACCAAGACTTTGTACCATGACTTTAACCCTAAAAACCATCATCCTAAGCCACATTCTACACCTACAAGCAATGTCGTGCCACCATTATCACCCTACATGATATTCCTTCAAATTCCTTGCATTTTTAAAAATAACTATCATTTCCCATATTTGATCTTTCTTAGGTTATCTTCATTTCCTTTAAATGTTATTAATATATTTTAATGAATTTTCCATATTTTTCATTGTTTTGGTATCATTAGGGTTTTAGGTGGTGTCATAGAAGTGTTTATTAGTCTATTTCCATCAAATTCATGGTTTACTAGTATTATTTATGCACTAAGACCTATGATTTTTCCTAAAATTCACATTAAAACCTAGGATTTACAAATCATAACTAGGTGAATATGCCAATGGATATTCCCAAATCTAGGTGAATATTCCTTGTAAAGATTCCCTATAGTCCCTATGGACTTTTGAATTATAATTAAAACCTCCCATTCCCATGGGATTTTAGCTTGCAAATTACAAATCCAAGTTCTATGGAGTTTTCCATTGCTTCAAACAATTTCAAGTTTCATGGAGTTTCCACCTATAATTTGCATTTCCACTTTCTTGTAGACTTTTCACCTACATCAAACAACTCTAAGTTCCACTAGAGTTTCCACCTGCATCTAACACATATAAATCTTGATAACTTTATAGTTGGTTTTCGCTCAACATTATCTCTAGAATCCATGTCTAGGAAAGAGATGAAGTTTAAATCTAAAGGAATCCAACACAATTGAGATTATAGATGTAGACACAGGTCACTTTGACCTAGGTGAATTATATACTAGGATCAACATAAAATTCAAGAATGGCTAGATCCTAAGTCAAAAATATAGTAAGAATCATTAAAAAAAGAGTATCATTGAAAAAGTAGTATCATTGAAAAAATACTAAAACTCAAGGAACAAGGAGCTCTACCATAAGCAGAGGGTCACAATGGTGCATCAATATAGTAATAAAATAGGCTAGTGATCTCCCATAAGAAAAAGAATAAATCAAAGGCTAAGAAGCGACAATAAATCAAAGAATAAGCAGTAGACCAACCCATAGTCATTTCATCTAAGGATACTACTACAATTGAAACACCCACATCTTCAACCCCCATATTAGTAATAATCACAACTCCCATCTCTATGATTCACCCCCACCTATTTTTGTCATTCCTATAGATCCAACACCTCCTCCTCCTATTTATACTCCTCTTTCACCTTATTTCTCTCCACCTTTCATTCCCACTAGTCTACCTATGATAAAAAGTCCATTACCAATAGTGTAATAAATTTAATTAGACACTCAAGTCTCCCTTTCATTAGATACTTAGGTTTTCATTCCATTTCCCTCTCATAAAATCTCACTCCCTCCTATAATTCATTTTATTTCATTTACAATCCCTTCCACTCCATCCTTATTAATCACAAATACTACACAATAGTATCCAATCATGGATTCAGTCATTCTAACTTCAATTTTGATATCCATCCTAACTCCTAGGATAACTACTTCATCATCATCATCCCCCTTCATATTTCCTAATTTACCACCCTTGAGTGTCCTAGCCAATTTAATTGACTCATTTAAGGTTTTAGACTCCACATTTCCACTAGTCCTAAAGTTCTAAATCCCTATATTTACTCCTCTATTGATATCACTTCCATCTCTCACACCCTCAGTAGACACATCCATTTCCATTACCCCTACCTCTTCCACTTCTATATTAACCCCAACCCCTATAGTGGAGACAAGTGAGGATCAAGTCCTTGATGTAAATGTGGACCTTTAGCCTACAGATGGATAAGAAATTTCATAGGCATCTATTGATTAATTAGTGATAATATCAATATAGGGTATGACACTTGTCACTATGCCTATAAGTGAAGCATCTTTAAATACAGATTCTCATGTGACAGTGTCTACATAATAGGATGTTACCCCTAGTTTTTTAGCACAAACTATGGGGAAGAAACACAAGTAGATAGTGTCCCTAAGTGCATTGGATTTTGGTCTCTTAGATACATGCAAGAAATCCAAGACAACTCCCCAAACATTTTCAAGTATATTGTGTGAATTAATATGGGAAAGTTATGTAGAGATTATAGTCCCCCCACCAGATAAATAAAAATAAGATATAGTGGTAGGAGACTATCAAGTATCAAAAGTTCACATTGGATGTCATATGAAGGAGGGTTTGAAATATGATGTTCAATCCAAAATTAACTCCCTCTTTGATAAAATGTATAGTGACAAGTTCACTAAGGATGATATAGAAAACAAGGTTGAACAACTAATGACTATATTGAATAAATTCATTGATCCCAATGTGCAATCATCACATCCCATCACCTAGATCATAGAGCAAACAACACTTGATGTGGTGACAAAAATTAGTAGCATGATAAGGGTCTCTAAGGAATGGGACAAAGATCTCATATCCAAAGGCAACAAAGTTATTCATATAGTAATAGATCACTTTGAAGTTTTGAGAGATATAAGGGTCACCCCAAGAGAATAGGTCAATAAGTATGAAGGAGAGATAGAAATATTGAATCTTTTCTATCCAAAATTGATAGTTGTGGAATCAACAGATATGAACATCCTCCCTAAATAAAATATACTAAAAATGATAGAGAGCAAGAGGAATTAGATAGAGAATCTCAATTTAGAATAAAGATGATTACAAATGTTGCCTATATATATAAAGTTGCACATGACAAGGCCACTAGCATGATATATGACATTGAAAATTTGTTGAATAAATTTTCATGTCAACCAATAGATTATCAAGATCAAATCCATTTAGTAGAGGAGGTTTAGAATAAATTCAAAGAAGTGATCAAAAAATAATCTACACAAGATACAATTTTTACCTTGAGCTCTATCTAGTGTTTCATTAAGTATCATAACACATTGGATCAGATGGGTAAAGAGATTCAAGAATACAGAGATTTGATAAGGTAAATATTCAATACAATAGTAGATTGTAATATAAACAAGCTCTACTCTTTTGGCCCACATGAAGATAAAATCTAGAAGATATTTAAGGCTTTTGATGTATATGATTATAAATTACAAGCTAAGAAGGTTAAAGAATCATAAGAAGTGTTGGAAATATATTAACTCTTTCCATCAAAAGCATTCTTGTATATTGTATTTTCATTATGTCATTCCTATTTTTCAAAACCCCTTAATTTTCCTAGACTAATACTTTTCTGCCATAGAGATGACTCAGTCATGAAATTTAGTTAGGGACTTGATTAATTAGTAGTATATTTGGATGTATATTTTCAATTATGAATTGATGATGATTGGTTGATGAATTAATGTTTATATTTTAAGTTATTTCAAAAAGCATAGTGGATTAATGAATAAAATGTGCATATATATTTATCATTGTGAATGTTTATGATCAGTTTCCTTGCCTTTTAGTTCATGATCAAATTATAAGGTAGTATTTCAGTTTGGAATAAGATAACTTGTATGGTTTCAAAATTGGAAGCATATATTATGATATTTTCAGATATATTTTTTATCTCAATAATTTGGGTTATCATAACAATTTTTTGATCATACTTTCAGTTTTGGTAGATTGAGCAGTCTATGGTGACTATTTAGGATACATGGATAAAGTGATACTTGGATTGAAATAGATAGGAGTGTTGTATATAATCTTGTCAGTTTATTTTTTTAATTGTGAAGTCATAAGAAACACTATTTTTTGTGGTTAAATACATGATTTTCATTTGTTTTTGAAGTCACATGAGTTCTTAATTTGAAAATAGACCTCAATCAGGGAAATTTTAGTCATAAGGAAGATCATTTAAAAGCAATACAATTCATTTTTAAAGACAACTATAATTGTTTATAGTTTCAAATGAGGTCTCACTTTCATTTCTTGTGATATGATGGACTTTTGAAATTGTTAACATATTGAATCTGGTTTGGTATCTGAGCAATTGTTATTAATGATAGGAAAGGATATTAAAAGTCTAAGTGATTAAATTTTAATCCTATTTGAATAAGATGCTAGTTTGAACATTTCATAAGCCTAAGTTATAGAGATAATATGTTTTCTTAAACATCCTACCCTAATATTATTTGTCTTAAGTTTAAACTGATACTACTAAACCCATCAAACCATGATGATTTCTAATAATAGGCTTGGTTTTTTTTTGAGGGCATAAGGATTTGTTTGAAGATTAATTTGATTACATAATCATAAGTTTTAAGGTATATGGTATTTTCAAGAGATATGTATTGAAATTATTGTCAATCATGTTTAATGGTGAGTTAGCATTTCATTTGACACACCATTCAATAGTGACATGATAGGTTGAGTAGGTAGTCATTGTGATAAAAGTTGGCAATATGAATTTAAAGTGAAGTGTAATGGATGATTTGAGATCATGATAAGAGATTTGGTGGCAAGAAATAATTTAGTGTGGGTCATACTTTTCTCAATCATCAGAATATTATAAGGGTTTTAGTAGGCATTTTCATTATTAATAAAGTTGATGGATTTATTAATATGGTTAGCAGAAAGCTAAACTTTAATGTTAGTTTGATAATCCAATGAGAATAAAAAAATCAAGCAGGTTGGCTATGGTGAGGCATGATAATTATAAATAGGCTAGTTTTTATTTGTTTTTGTCATTTTTGAAAGCTTTCTTATGGAAAGGAGACTCTCTCAGTTTGGTTTTTCAAGTTGTAAAAGAGATTTTGGGTAGACAACATTTAAAGAATCACAAATAGGTATGCCTTGAACAATTTTAAATAAGTTTTGGGAAAATTTTATGGATATTTTGAACATGTTTTTAGATGTATGAGAAAGAATTTGATATCATTCTGCATGGAATAAATTTCATTTGATGGGTCTTTGCATGTATGTCTTGGAAGTTGAATGAGATCATTATGATTGAATATATAGTTTATTTTCATGAATATTGATAATAAATAAATTTATTATTTGATATTTTATTGATGAAATATGAGAATGAAATATGTGCATTGACAATCTATTTTGAGCATAGTTTTTTTTAATACTTTGAGATTGTTTCTTTTCTACTAGTCTAGTTTCTGTGAGTGAGATATATATGGATGCTTTGGACATACTCTAATTTTAGAAACTTGTTTAAGGTTTTAGGTTACAAATTTTTATTGTTTTGAAATATAGAATTGATTTGAGTTCAAGCAGTATGTCTGAGAGTATATACCTCTTTCTTGTTTTGAGATATCCATCCAGTTCTAGTTTCTATAGAAAAATTGTAGTGTTGATTTGAAAATTTTGTATATTATTTCAGTTTTGGTTTAGAATTTGATTTTTTAAAATAAAATTTTTATGGTTTATTTTAATTGATTTTTTGAGTCTAAGCATAATAAGATTATGGTGCATGCATATTGGTTTCAGTTTCAAAGAAAGTTCACATGTATGTTATGAAAGACTATCAAGTTTGAAATGAAGGAAGATTTTTCTCATATTTCTTTTTGAATTCTAGGTCTGACAAGTCTATTATTTTTGGAGTATGTGATGCTTTAGCTTTTAATACCATATAATTGTGCTTGCATGGTTTGTTAAGGATTGGAGACCTATTAAGCTGTGATAAGGGTTTTGGCATAAGTTTGTAAATGCATAGAGATATTTATGGATAAGTTGTTAGTTGTGCTTACCATAGATGTTTTATTTGGTGACAAGGTTTTTGAATCTTGGTTTCTATTTTAATGACAAAGTGATTGATAACTATAGTTAGTCATGATAGAGAAGCTATGTTGGAAAGTACTTGGAACATATAAAAGCAACTATATTTTGGTATTACGAAGATATAATTTCCAGTCTCAGTTTCAAATTTTATTTGACATAATTTGGCTTATGAAGAATAGTGGATAGATTTATGAAAATAATGAAAATGTTTCTAGGTTTGCATTTGATTCTTGAAGTTCTTGGTTTTATCTTAAAATTAGATATCAAAATAATGGTTCTTTTAAGGGATGTGATAAGTTATTTCAGAATAGATGTGTCAAATCATTCTATTGGAATAGTTTTTATTAATTCTTATTGACTTGTAGAAAATAATGCATCTAATAAATTGCAAATGGATTGTTTATTTATGAAATGATGATGTAGGAGTTAAACATGGTTGTTTATTTAAGATGATGTTTTAAAAATAAACAATGCCAAATAAATTTGAGTAGAATATGTTTTGTAAATGATATAAGGTTTCATTTTGAAGATTGTAGACAACATGTTATATCTCAAAAATTTCATACCATTGGTTTTAATTTGAATAGGACATGTAAAAAAAATGAAAATTTTTAAAATAACTTTCATGAATAAATTTGTGAAATTCTACTTCTAGTTTGATTTAGTTTGACTTTTAGATAATTTGATACAGTGAAGATTAAAATATGTTTGAGATAAAATTATGATGTTATAATTTTATTATTGAAGTTCAGTTGATAATATTATTGGGATATAGTGATATTAGATATACTTGGTATAATTCAATCATAATTTCTATTGATATATGAATGTATTTTTAGAGTATAGTTCTATTTCAATTTGATTAAATATATGTTGATTATCATTCATCAACTTTGAATATATTTCAAATTATTTTAAGATGTTTGCATGGGTCAACCCAGGTCAAGTAGAAGTAATGATAATTGAGGTTGGAGTCAAAATTTAAATAATGTTAACCAACAGAATCCTAATAGAAATGTCTTAAGGGGTGGATTCTTGTATCAATTCTTCACATCATTTTCAAATCAATCCACATCATCTGCTAATCTAGTCACCCATTCTTGAAAGATTTGAGCCTACTGTTAAACCATAATATGTCCATAGAACCACCCAGCTTGAGATTGAGATAACCCATGCTAAAAACTTTGTTAATATTATCATTCTTTTAGTTTCTAATGATCCTTCATCTTCTCAAAGGGAGCTTATTTTGGGATGTAAGAAACTAAGTTTGGAGAAGCCTATTTCAGTAGGTAGAAAGCATATGATTGAGATTCATCCTTCCACTTCAATTAAAAGATCATCTAATTAGAATGATATAGATTCACCAATTGAGGTAAGATTACTCAAGTGGATAAGGTTAGAAATTGATGACAATACAAGTGATTCTGGAATGAAGTTGGTGCAATTTTTAGCAAACAAAATGGAATATAATGAATGTGTTAATGAACAAGACAAACTAGTGATTGAAGTGTTGTTAGATTCTTATGATTTTTGGATGTCAGTAGGATGAATTTTTTATTTTCAGTTGAACTTCTAGATGGCATAACTCTATGCTTTCAAACATGATATTTTGATTTACATTTTTGATACATGAACTTTCAGATTTTGATATTTGCATATAGTATTTTGAAAATTATAGGAGACTTATATATATATATATATATATATAAGTTAATTTTGGAATATGCATTATGGTTTAATATAAATATAATTTTATTAAACTTTGATTTATCTATTTAATAATTGATATATTTATTCTACTTTATTATTAATTAATGAGGATCCCTAAATGTTAGATAATACCCAATTTATAATCAAATATTTGATCTATTAAGACTTTTTAAGTCTTAATTAAACATATCCTTAACCAATAAATATTTATAATTAATTGAATTCTAAAATTTAATTAATTAAGATAAACTAAGAACTAACTAAGGTTAGTTATAACTTATTTTTCAACTAAGTTTGAAGCATAAAGGATATGAAGGATTCATTTGAAAAGGAGAAACAACATAGGTATTAAAGACTTATACATTTGTGAAGTCAATCATTCATCTCTCTCTTTTCAATGCAACTTCTTTGAGATAGCATGACTTTTGTAGATACACCCATGGTACTTTTTCTAATGGTTGAGTAATTGCTTAAGCAATGCATGTATATCCAATTTTTATATCATCATTTATAAAAAACTATTTGAAGTTTTTTAGGCCTAACTTCATTGTTCATGACATTTTATTGATATATTTGATTGTAAAAGTTGTATCTTTAGTATTTGTAAAGAAATATGTTAGTTTCTCAAATAAAATCTATCTTTTTTGTTAAGATGACTCTCTTTTGAGACTCACAAATTCTTTTGTACTTTATATTGATTTTGATTTTAGTATAATTTCTTTCATTTTATATTAATCTTTAATTAATCTGGTTTCCCTTTATGATTCTTTAGTTTAAATTATTTTATCATTTAATATATTTTAGTTTTATAGTAATTTCTATTTTCTTAAGTGATTTATTAAATAGATCATATTGTTTATTTTCTTTTAGATATATTAGTTTATTTAATTAATGTTTTCTTTATTTAGTATTCTTATAGTTGAGTAAATGTTTAAGGTTTAATTGTTATTTTTCATTAGATTATTTTGTAGATTCAGTTTTAGCTTAGATTAGATATTTTACTTAATTAGATTTAGATTATTTAATTATTAGATTAGTTACTTTAATCCTTAGTATTTTATTATTTATCATGATTTATTATTTAAATTTAATGGCTTAAAGGTTTGTTATCATTTCTTAGTTTAGCTCTTTTGTATTTGCTTTTTCTTTAATTAGATTGTTTGTTGTTATTTGTTGCATCTATTTGGATTAAATTATATTTGAATATTGACTTGATTGGATATTATTATCTTGATTTATCTCAAACCCATATTACTTATTTTTTTGGTTTATTATCTTGAAGTTACTTGGAAGATATCATTGAAAAATTGATATATTACTTGAAATATATTATTTTATTAAATTAAATTTCTTTCTTTCAAGAGATTGTCTAATTCATAGACCTTCTCTATTAGATATGATGGAATATATATTCATATCTAAATGGATTCATTATTCGATAAAGAGGATTTCTAAAATTATAATGGAATATGTTACATTGGATAAAATTATTTATTATTTCTCATAATATTTTAAAAAAACTACATCTTTAGGATCATAATTGTACCTTTAGAACCCTGCTATTAGACCACTATGATTCTAAATTAGCCTTCATGATAGGTGAATGGGTTGATTAGTTGATAGTACAATTTTCATCATCAAAAAAATTGGCAACTCTGTTAAGAATTTAATTTAGAAATCTGATTTATTTTAAGTTGTATTTTATTCTTGCTCATGGTACTTAGAGGAAAACAACCTCTTATTATCCAACCTAGAATAGTTATTGTTAATGATAAATTTTATGTTTCTTTTAATATAATTCATTATGCATGGTATAATCATCCTAAAAATATTTAACAAGTCATTCAAGTCATAAATGAAGAAGAAGAGATTATAAAATTTGAGATTGATTGTTATTCTAATCTTACTCGTGAGACTCAACAAGATATTTTTAATATAAATAGAAGGATTTGAGAAGATAGAGGTAGAGTTTTATTTACTAATCCTAGGCCTATAATTAATTTTTTTCTTATTCTTTTTTATTTTAAGATTTTATTTTTCCTTTTGAATCTACTGTTACAAATTTATAATTAAATCATGTTAATTAGGTTCAAGACAATCAATCTATATAGTTAGAAACTATTAAAATTTTTAATAGGAGATCAAGCAAAATCAGAAGTGAGAATATAGGATCTGATTCATGGATTGAAAAATAATAAAGAAAAATATGATCTTATTGAAGGTGAAGATGAAGCAAAATCTCAAGCAGAATAATAGATAATTACAACTCCATGGTTTTTTGCAAATCTAATTAATGTTGGAAACCATCCTTATAAGTTGCCTTCTCTTAAGGTAATGAATATACCAATGCTTTTTGGTACTCTTGGAGAACCTTTGGAATAAAATTTATAAGAATTTAGATTAGTTTATGTTACTCTTGAAATAATGAATGAAAAAAATTGCTTAATATTTTTTTCTCAAACACTTGAAGGAAAAGATTACCAAGCATTTATTAGTTTGTCTACCAATGTTATTGATACATGGAAAAATATTAAGGATTGGTTAGAGTTATCCTTTGGAAAATCTAAAGAAGATTTTTATCTAATCAATGACCTTGTGAATTTTTCTCTCATTCTAAGTGAGACCATTTACCATTTCATTACTAGGTTCACTAAGCTACATCAAAAGATCCCATGTGATCTTAGACCTTATAAGAAGTTATCTAGACTCTATCTTTATAACTCTTTACCTTTAAAATATAAAATGACTTTAAAAGATAAAGATATTATAGGATATGATGAAACTATAACATTTTTTATTGAATATGAAAAGAAACTCAAACACATTGGGTTTAAAGAAAGGTATTAAATGAGTCTAAATTTAGATAATTTAGGAATTTTAAAGGTTATTCAAAGTATAAGAAATGATCTAATCACTATCGAAAGACAACTTAATGATAAACCTTCTTCATCAAATAGAAATAATAATGAAAATAAAAGGTTAGACATCGCTTATTATTGTAATGTATGTGAATTGGATCATAATCTAGATTCATGTGTTATTGTTCATAAGTTTAATAAATTTATTCAAAGAAAAAATATTATATCTAAAGATCTAGTAGACAATATAAACACTCTTTATGATCCATCAAAAAATGAGAATGCTTATGTTAAGAATACTATAAATAAGGATTATAGTTCTTCTCAAAATAATAAAATAGAAAATAATAATTATTCTTCTAATGATAAAGGAAAAATAGTTTAGAATACTACAAGTAGTTCAACTAATAATGCTACTTAAAATATTCTTTTATCAATTGGTTATAATAATAGTCAATATCAACATTATAAGCCTAAAAATTTTAGACAAATTGATGATAAAACTTATAATATAACTAATGATTTATCTAAAATTAAATTTGGATTATTATTATTGTAACTAGCTTTCCAAGGTAACTTAATAAGATCAATGAAGCTGTCAAGAAACCAAAAATTGATGTAGGCTTATAAGAAGAAGGTAGTAATGAATAGTTAACAATTTATGCTCAAAATTATGATCCTCTTATGGATTACATACCTCATTTTTATGTTATGGTTAAAATTTATAATTAGGTAATCCATAATTTTATCGTAGATACAAGTGCCTAAAATAATATTATGCCTAAATACATTATAGATCAGTTATGTATATCATATGAAACTGAAAATAAAAATCTTACTAGTTTTGATTCTAGATAAAATAAAATTTGTGGTAAGTTTTATGACATAATAATTAAAATTGATCAATATAAAATAATTAAATTTATGACTAATGTCTAAATGTTAGATATTCCTGGTAATTATACTATGTTATTAGGAAGATATTGATCAAAAGCAACTAGTGCTTTTGTTGGAAAAGATATTACATGGGTTCCTATTAATAATGAAATTTCTTTCATAAAAAGAGAATATTGGTCTATTTTAACTATTGAGTCATCTTCTTCCTCCACTATTTCTTATTTTGAGACTGGAATTGATACTATGAATTTCTAAATTTACATGAACTAGAAAATCAGCACGAAGAATTTTTTGAAAAGAGTAGTTTATGGTCACTTTATTTTGATGGAACTTGTTCTAAACAAGGTATTGGTGCTATAATTTGTTTAATTTATCCTATTAATAAAATTTTAAGTTATGATTTCAAATTATCTTTCAAAAAAACTAATAATACTATAGAATTTGAAGATTTATGTTTAGGTTTGAAAAAAGCCATAGAATTTAACATTAAGCATTTAGAAGTCTTTAGAGATTATGAATTGATTTTGTTGATGATTTAAAATTGCACTTGATTCTAATCAAAAACAATGGGAAGTTTCAATATGTGGGACTTGTTTCTTGAAATAACCTCTAGATTTTAGAGAAGCTGGCTCTTCTTTAAATCAAGTAAATACTGGGAAAAGGGATAAGAATTTAAATCAGAAACACAATGCAAGAAAGGAAATATAATCTATGGTGATGCACCTGAATGTAATTCAACCTTAATATTGAACAAAGTGAGACTATATGTAGGATTCATTTACATTTAAGAGCAAACAAGTGCATGATCAATGTAAAAGAATGAAACAATAGAAACAAAGGCTCACAGGATAGACTTCTTTTGCTAAGATATAGAAAATGTCAACAAAGGCATAGGGTTCAATCTTATTATTTAAATTTTCAAATCACATAAGAGGTGCATAAACATGTACAATTATGTAAACCTTCCAACTCAAGAAAATGAGACAAAATAAAATGACATTCCTAATCTCAACTTTAGAAAATCTACAGTTTAGACTACTTTTTCAAATGACACAAATAATATCAAAAAAAGCATAGGGTTGAATCTTCTTATTTGAATCTTCCAATCATAAAAAAGGCATAGAAACATGTACAGTTATATAAACCTTTCAAATCAAGAAAATGAGACAAAATCAAATGATATTACTTAGCCACAGCTCTAGAAAGTCTAAACTTGTTACAATAATTCTCTCTCAAAAATTCTCTATCTAATAATGGATTTCTCCTTAGTGATCTCTGCTCCCTTATTTATAACCTCAGATCCACTCTAGATTGTCTGCTTATTCTCAATCTAATGGCCCAAATCAAATCTTCCCTAACTGAACGTGTCTAACAAAAGATATCTTATAGATTCTAGAATGCTTTGTCTTCTGGCAATTCATTGGCTAAAATAGATTACAGGGCGTTCCCTTCTCTTGAATGGTAGGTGAGACTTAGCCAATTTCCTCTTATTACTTTAGCAAACATAGAAGGAAGACACTTGTTGTGTTCCACAACACCTATTGAAGAAAAGCGGCACTTTTCACGTAACTTATACTCTTTTGTGTCTTTGCCCAGCCATGTTCCACCTTTGACACTTGTCGCTATCCACTTCCTCAAAACTTTAATAGCTTAAAAGAAAACAAGATTCATATCATTTCTTACTTGAGAAACTTTTAAAAGGAGCATAGGATAGGTGGCAAACTCTGCTACTCTTACTAAAGATACGTGGCAATCTCTGCTTCTCTTATTTGGGGTTACGTGGTGATCTCCACTACTTGTAGTTTCCTTCTTAGAAAACTATGGAAGATGAAATGTGGTGGTCTCCACTACTTGTATTTATGCCATAGAAACAATTTGGGTCTCATTTCACATTTACACAAATAGCGACACCTGACAGCTTTCGCTCACTTAAGAAACAAAACTTGGGACCCACCACAGTCTCTGCTATATTAGCGAAGTAAAGATGATGATAATTTAGACCACAACACATGGTGGCTTTTAATTTATTTTTCTATAGTATGTGGTAGATTCCATCACTTTTAGAAAAGCAACATTGAGACCTTTCATTATTGCCACTTGGCACTTTCTGCCTGATCTTGATACTGAACTTTTGAAACCTTTCACTAGAAAGAGATGAAATGTGGGTACCAATATGAAACTATGGATGATGACACTTGGCACATTTTGCTAAGCCACTATGAGACACATGGCACATTTTGACCAACTCACAAAACATATAGAAGGTGCCTTAGACTATAATACTTGGTAATTTCTACTGAGAAGGGATGCCTCAGACATCGACACTTGGCAACTTCTGCTCAACTTCAACACTTAGGAAAAAATGAATCAAAAGGAAAATAGAGCCTGTGCTCTATATCATGACTTCACCATCTCAGACCAATGAATGTGAGGACAAAATTAGGCAGTGCACAGCTAAAAAATAGAATGCAACATAGAGTAAATTTTTACTCTATAGTTACTGACGACCCAAACGACTTTTGGGCCTGCTAGAAAAGAACCCACAACTCCCACTAGATCAAAAAATTCAAAGTTATAGCTTTAACAATGTTATCTAATAGGCAGACCACTCTTCATCAGATAACCCTTGCTTACTCTACAATTCATTGAAGGCTAACTCAAGGTTAATAATATCCTTGTGTTAAAAATGTTTCAAAATTTGAATTGTAGCCTTCAATTTGAATTCGAGCTAGGAAACAGGAACCAAGAAAACTTCTACTTCAGGGACTGATGAATCATCCCATAGATTCTAGAAAACTATTTGATCTTTCTATTTAGCCAACAACAAAGGTTCAATTTCTTCTACCATTAGCACAGTGTTGTCATCAGGAAATGGAGAAGGAAAACCTAGTTGCACTAGATCTTCAACATGATGTTTCATTTCATTTATTCCTTCCTTCATGACATCCAAAAGCTCCTTGCAACTATTGGCTATAGAATTTCAACTGAGAACTTCATTTACCCACTTGGCAGTGACCATTCTATCATTGATTCATGCTGCTAATAGTGTTGCATCCATTACATCATACAACTTTCGCAGCTATGTTTCTGAGTCCATTACTCTTTTAGAGACTGTAGCTAGAGTATTTACAACTAAACTCTCCACCTTTTTGCACAATTATTATGAATTTAGTAGGAAGGTGAGAGAAGTCCTGAGCTAATTAATCTCTAAAGAGATTCTCTTCCACATGGATTCATATAGCTCCCTTACCAGACTTAATACTCTGACACTCTTTGGCCTATTGGCTAGCTCTAGTGTCAATTGTGCTGCTCTTTATTGCTTTGAGTGAAATTGGGCTATTATGACTGCATCATTATTCTATTCAACCAATAGCTTTTGTTGTAATTAGATAACCTACAATAGGTGTTCATCACACATTTCTTACACCATTGCTTTTTTGCGCCTAAGGGTCATCACTGCATCCTTTACCTGTGTGAGCCCTACCTTTAAAGAATCATTTTGGGCCTAAACTACCTGGTGGGTCTAAAGAGAAACAATATTTTGTAAATATTTATTTAGATTCTCTACCTCATTATTTTTGCTATTGATTTTTGAGGTCAAACTATTATAGTTTGCCTTTCCCTTGGCTAGCTCAGCTTCCATCTTCTGTAGCCTTCTTGATATCTTCAAGTAGTCTTTACTAACTACAAAAGTGGATTCAGTCAGTAGCTCAAATTTATCCTATGGCCTAAAGAGTGACATGTTTATGGCTACTGCATTCATCATGTAGTCCTCTGGCTACATTTGCTCAGCTGGCTTTATTACATTTGGTGACAAATGGGTCACCGTTAATTACTGTTGAATGGGGTCAAATTGTGACTGCAAATGGGGTGTAGCCAAAGCTTTATTCTCTTTAATCTTCTTATTCTCTCTTTGGGATTCCATTTACTTCATAGCAACATCTGCTTAGGTCTAGAAGGTGGAAGGAGAGGTAATGTGCCCACCCATAAAAGGATGTCCTTGTGGTAGACCATATTGAATAGCCAGTTGTTAGCTATGGGCAATCTGAGGGAAAGGTTTCTTAGGAACAGAAGGGGAGAAATGAGGTAATGTTAAAAATTGAGGTGGCACAGATGGGATGAAGTGAGAAATGGGAATGGAAGAAGTGACAGGGGAAGAAATAGATTGAGAAGGAGAGGGAGGGATAGTACTTACTTGAGGAGCAATTTTAACACCCTGTAATTGGCACTGTGAGGTGTCCGTCTCTTCCTCTAAAGCAAACTAAAATTGCACCCTCTTTCATTTCTTGGGTGTCTCTTCTTCTTATTGTGTCCTTTTTCCTTCCACATCTACTTCTTGTGGAGAATTGGGAATATCTACAACTAGGGCCGATGGGGAAGCTTGTGATGTTGAGGGCACCACACTTTTTTGTATTTCTATGGTGCTGAGGGATTGAGGCCAAACTAATACAGTTGTTGTAGCTACAGTTTGCTCTAAGGCTTGTGACTCTTGGCTTAACCCAGCCTTAGCTTCCTATTCTCCACCCAGTGTAGGAAAATTACCTATCTCTGGGCTAGATGTAGGGGAGAGATGACACTCATCCCATAGTTCTTCCCATCTTTCATCTATGTCTATGTTCTTGAAATAATGGGTTGTTTGACAAATTTCTTGCCTATACTTCTAATAGGCCTCTATCTTCTTAGTATCCCAATATTTATTCTTTAAAGCTCTCCTTAAGCTAGAAGCCATTCTAAATTTATGATCATACTCTCTCTGCTTATCATATAATATCTCCCATGGCCTATTTTTTGGAAGTGGCAAGTCTGTTAACTCAACATAAAATCTATGATTGTCTTCCTTAGGATTTTTCTTGGTTTCCCAAAAAGGGCAACTCTCATGTGCAATTTTTATTGTGACTCTGTTAGTTCTTATCTAGGAGGCTATGAAATCATTTGGGTCATAAACCCATTTATCTTCTACTAGAAGGAAACCCAGAAAGGCTAACTTTTTGAGCAAGACAACTTCAGCATCTCTAGTTTCCAAAACCATGCCATTGGTCATCCATGGTAGATTATACATTTTTATTTTCCTCTTTCTTGAGCCAAATTCATTATCAATTATGGATACCTATCTCGTGACTTCTAGGAATTCTAACCTAAGAGTCAATATCTTAGGTAGTAATATCAGTTCCCCACAAAAACCATGGACTCTTATAATGATATTGTGGGATCCAAAATAGAAATCGCAAGGAATTGGGCAACTAGCCAAAAGATTTGAAACACTGGGGAATAATCTATTCATAATTGGTTTGAGACTGAGATGGAAAAAAGTAGGAGTGACAAATAATTCCCAAAACTCATATGGGTCACTAGTCTTTGACAAAATGTGTGTCCATGCAGACATAGGAATGGTCCTTTGGAGATCAAAATTTGGGTCATACATGTTAAGATACATATGTTGGGCAAAGAGTTCAAAGTTTTAAAAAATCATGAGGTGGAAAAAATAGGAAGAATACCTAAATACTCCCTTTGATCTGAAATGGGCCAATTATTCTACCATTGAGAAAGCAATTTGTTCAAAAAAGTTGAGTCAATACTCCTAGGTTTTGTCAACAGTCTTTAGCCTGAAAAGGATAGCCATTTGTTCTACATACACTACCATATCATCTCTCATGCCAAAGATGAGAGCCATCATAGACAATGTGTCTTGGCTAGCCTGTGTGAATTGGCCTCTTAGTGTAGGGAGTGTGGGTACCGTAGTGTCATCATCACCCAATTGTAACTTAGATCTCAAGAACCTTGTCTGAGTGTTGATATTTGCCCATGTTCTTTACATCTTGGCAATAGTGGGAAACATAGTTATATTGTCATGATGCAAGGATAACATATCCCTGATAGCTTGCAATGTGATTTGCACTATGAATGGGCCTCATTGAATGGTGTTTGAAGGTGCATGGAGCAATTCTGGACATAATTTGACCAAGTTGGGGCATGAATGCACAGCTAAGACAATGAACTAAGCCAATTTTGAGGTCCATATCCTCATGGTGAATGTTTCAAATTGTCCTACTCTGGCCCTCTATAGACACCTTTGATGTGCCCCCTCTCTAAGATTTTTGCTACTGGCTCTCTGAATAATTGGATCCATGATGCCATCTGCATAATCCTTTATTTTCACTGAATCACTTGCTGGGCCAGCTTCAGGAAACCTGGTCCTTGGATAGGTCTTCAATAGCTATGCAGGATCTGAAGCATATGGTTTACTTACAAGAAACTTATCAAGGGATTCATACATCCCAGCGCCTTTTTGTGAAGATTGTGCCCCCTCCATCTTTGTATCTTCTCTGTGGTAACTTGTATGAACTTTTGCAAAATAGAGACACTTTCATTGAAGCAAGTTTTCTAAGTAAAAAAATGCAAATAGCAGGATATTTTTTTGTAGATGTAAGAATGTTTGAGAACTTGTAAGTTTTAAACTCTTGTCAAGAGGTATTTATTAACCTATCAAGTCTTGAAATGGCATTAAACTCAAATAATCATTAGTAGATCCTACTCAATCTTTATGGAATAGAGAGATAGACACGTTATGCAAGTGGTAGTGCAAGGTACCTTGGGGATTTCTAAAGATTTGGGATACATTCAATGTATTGGAGAATTTTTGAAAAATTTGAAATTTTGAGCTGTTGACTACATGTTCAAAGAACACTTATTCAAAAGAAAAGTGGGAAAACAAAAGACAGGAAAACAAAGTAGGGAAATAAAGAAATATGAAAAGGGGAAACTACCTAACTACATTAATGAAGCATCTTTATCTCCCTCCTAGATCAAAATCAGAATTTATAAAGTCTTTTTCATGACAAGCCAACTTATATTGCCATACCAGTGATTGAAATGGACATAGTTTTGGTGAATTTCCCTCTATGTATGCCACATTGATTTTCCTGCATTTGGGTGATTTGGATTCAAACATGCTTCCAACATATATAGACTTTTCTTGTTCTTGGAAGTTCATCAAATATCTGCTCTTGATATTGGCATGTCTCACCAAGAAATCAATTAATGACTTAATTCCTTCTGCTTCAAACTCTGGTTCTACTGCATGATCATCCTCCTTAATAAATTCAAAATCACCAATGTCCTGAAAGGATAATTTTGAAGGTTTGCAATGGTTTTTCACATGCAATTGAGGCTTAATGTTATTCTACTTAACTGTAACTGATTCACAGCTATCTTGAAAAATGGTATAACCAGACTCAATGATTTCAAACAAATCATTTAAATCATGGTCCAGGAATTGTCCATGCTTCTCCTCATCATCTTGTAAAGTAAGAAGAAATTCAGAGATTATTTCTTCTTCTTCAAGGGTCAAAATATATGCTTGTGATTTCTCACTAGGAATCTAGAATTCATAAGAGACTCGAGGATTAATAGAAGAGGTATCTTTTGAATTTTCTTCCTCCAGAACATTTGGAGTTCTATGATCTTCATCAAGTATAATGTAAGTGCCCAGACCAATGGAGTCATAATTTTTGTATGGGTCACTTTGCATCATAGCTAATAAATGATTATTTTCTTCTTCTTGATTATACCCAATCCATTCACCGAGCTCTTCAACAAAGACCCTCTCTTCTTTATTCATCATGGCATGGGCTGCTTCTGACTTTATAGTGGGCTCATTAGTGATGATATCTTTATATAATGGTTCAGACAATACCTTCATCTTTGAACTGTATTTGGTTTTTAGGATGAGATGAGACCAATCAAGGGACATATATCCCCCTATTTTGGCTATAAAGTCTCTTGACAAACATAAGCCAAAAATAGGAGGTATATCTATTACTACTACATCTTGATTTACAATTATATTTGGACAAGCATATAATTGTAATTAGAGTTGCTTAATTCTCCCTATGGTTTGCACAGCTTTGCCATCTAGCTATATGACTCCTTTTCTGAGTTGTTCATACTTAATTCCTAAAGCATCAGCTATCTACTTGGGCATTACTATGTAACTAGCCCCTGAATCAATCATTGCATTATGTAGCAGCTTCTTACCCACTATTAAAGTTAAGTATAAGGGATCTAATTTAGATTTTCTTACCTCTACTGTATTATTTACTAGGGTTGTTGTTTGTAGATGGACTGTATCTTTGAGCTTTTCTTTCCCAACAGTTCCTTCTTTGGTAATAGTTCCTTTGGGCACTGCTTGGCCTTGTAGAGCTTCTTGTAGTAGTGTCTTCTATTTAGGAATAGCCAATATATCCCATATTGATACTTGTGTTGGAGTCTTTTTCAATTGATCCACCACATTTATGGGTCCCAAAGTCTGAGCTTTTTGAAAATAGGGGTATCTAGTTTTTTCCTGAATTTGGGCTAGAGTTCCTTGATTTTGCACCAGCTGAGGCACTTCTTGTCTAACAACAGTGTTTCTTTGTCCTTGAAATGGAGTATTCTCCATGACTTGACTATTTGTAATCTCAGGCTATTCCACCATCCTTCTTTTTGATATGGTGTAATAATCAAATTACACCACTAGTTTTTTGGAGGTAGATGCTTCATTCAAGAAAACTGATTCTTCATCTTCAACCCATGAGAACAAAGCATGTTCAGGGGCTATTTCTTCCTCTTATTTCAAGGAAATCCCTTGAATATGAGCCACTAGGATTGAATTCTACATACCAAGAGACTGGTAGGCTTGATTGTCACTGGAACTTACAAACTGACCATCCATTCTTCTTTGCTCTGCCACTTTTTGTTGTAGATTACCCATAAGACAATCTCTAGATGCATGAGCATTTTTGCAAGGGAAACACCAGGCATTAGTATTATCTATATATTTATTTTTCCCTGGAAAAATATCTCTATTTGAATTGGGAGGAATGGTCTATGAGGGTGTGGGGAATGCAACCAATTGGTTTGCTGGCTGATGATTAGTTTGTCTTTGAGGACCCTGATATTGGTTTGACTGAGATGAAAATCTATTTCCTTGATAGCCTTGATATGGAGGCCTAGAAAAAATATTCTTCTATTTTTTTAGATTGATCAGCTCATTAGAAAATGTCCTTAGGATATTCTTGATATCATCCAGCTCAGATGACTGAGTGGGGACAATTTCTTTAGTAGATGGTTGAGGGTAAGTGTACATAGACACAGGTGGGCTTACAAATTTAGGAACTTCTTAAGGTAATGGCGAGGAAATTTCTAGGAACATGGGCATGGGAGGCCTTAGAGGTAATTTTCTAGCATCTATCAAATTGTTCTCAGCTCTAACCGCATATTCATAAGCCTCTGGTAAAGTGTGTCCTCCAAGTGATTGAATCATAATAGATATGTCTAAATTCAAAGCCTTAAGATAAAACACTATGGCCATACCTGGTAATGGTCTAGCTATAACAAGGATTCTATCCCAAGTCTTTTGAAATTTGGAATTGAAGTAAGTCATGGCTTCTTATGGTCCCCTTTAAATGGTGATTAACTGTTTTAATAAAGAAGACTTATCACCCTTCTCTGTGAATCTTTCCAAGAAAAGATCTTCGAGCTCATCCCATGTAGAAATGGTATTTGGGGTCAGAGACTTGTACCATTCTAAATCTTTCCCTTTATAAGAAGTTGCTAATAATCTTATGGCCACATTTTGCTATGTGACAACTTGTATAACATAGACATCTTAAACATCTTGAAGATGTTCCTCAGGTGTTTTAGAGTCTTGCCCATTGAATTTAAGCAAAGATTTTAGGGCATTCACTGGGATAGGATCCCAAATGGCTAGTGGTATTGGGATAATTAAGGGACTACTAGTGTTCCAGCTAGCATAATTTCTTGGGGGTATAGGGGCTCCCATATTTTCTATTGGTATTGGTGTAAACTGGTTGACTCTTCTTCTTGGACTTGTTACCAAAGGTGGCAAAAGAATACCTAGATTTGTAGCAGATTGTGATCTGGTGACTGGTCCACAGCTATGACTTCTCGTAGCTCTTTGGTTTATATGATCTTGAAAGAGACTTCAAGATTGGTCCCATCGAGTGTTCCAAAAACTATTGATGATTTAAAATTGCACTTGATTCTAATCAACAACAGTGGGAAGTTTCAAGATGTGGGACTTGCATCTTGAAACAACCTCCAGATTTTAGAGAAGTTGGTTCTTCTTTAAATCAAGTACATACTAGGAAAAGTGATAAGAATTTAAATTAGAAACATAATGCAAGAAATGAAATCTAATCTATGGTGATGCGCCTGAATGTAATTCAACCTTAATCCTGAGCATAGTGAGACTATATGTAAGATTCATTTACATTTAAGAGCAAACATATGCATGATCAATGTAAAAGATTGAAATAATAAAAACAGAGGCTCACAACATAGACTTCTTTTTATAAGATACAAAAAATGTCAACAAAAGCATAGGGTTCAATCTTCTTATTTGAATTTTCCAATCACATAAGAGGTGCAAAAACATGTACAGTTATGTAAACCTTCCAACTCAAGAAAATGAGACAAAAGCAAATGACATTCCTAATCTCAACTCTAGAAAATATACAGTTTAGACTACTTTTGCAAATGACACAGATAATATCAACAAAGGCATAGGTTTCAATCTTCTTATTTGAATCTTCTAGTCATACAAAAGGAATAGAAACATGTACAGTTACATAAATCTTTCAACTCAAGAAAATGAGACAAAAGCAAATGATATTACTTAGCCATAGCTCTAGAAAGTCTAAACTTGTTACAATAATTATCTCTCAAAAATTCTCTATTTGATAATGGATTTATCCTTGGTGATCTCGAATCCCTTATTTATAGCCTCAGATCCACTCCAGATTGTCTGCTTGTTCTCAATCTAATGGCCCAAATCAAATTTTCCCTAACTGAACGTGTCTAATAGAAGATATCTTATAGATTCTAGAATGCTTCATCTTCTGGCAGTTCATTGGCTAAAATAGATTACAAGACGCTCCCTTCTCTTGAATCCTAGGTGACACTTAGCCAATTTCCTCTTATTACTTTAGCAAACACTGGAGGAAGACACTTGTCATGTTCTGCAGCACCTATTGAAGACACGTGGCACTTTCCATGTAACTTATACTCTTTTGTGTCTTTGCCCAGTCATGTTTTACCTTTGACACTTGTCACTATCTACTTCCTCAAAACTTCAACAGCTTAAAAGAAAACAAGATTCATGGCATTTCTTACCTAAGCAACTTTGAAAAGGAGCATAGGACAGGTGGCAAACTCTACGGCTCTTACTAAAGATACATGGTAATCTCCACTTCTCTTATCTAAGGTTACGTGGTGATTTCCACTACTTTTAGTTGCCTTCTTAAAAACTTGGGGAAGATGACACGTGGTGGTCTCCACTACTTGTATTTATACCATATAAACAATTTGGGTCTTATTTCACATTTACACAAACAATGACACCTGGCAGCTTATGCTCACTTAAGAAACAAAACTTGGGACCCACCACAGTCTTTGCTATATCAACAAAGCAAAGATGATGATAATTCAGACTGCAACACGTGGCAGCTTTCACTTTCTTTTGTTTGAGTACATGGCAGCTTCCATCACTTTTAGAAAAGCAACATTGAGACCTTCTGTGACTGCCACTTGGCACTTTTTGCCTGATCTTGATACTTAGCTTTTGAAACCTTTCACTAGAAAGAGATGAAATGTGGGTGCTGATATGAAACCACAGATGATGACACTTGGCATGTTCTGCTGAGTTGCTATGAGACACGTGGCACATTCTGACCAACTCATAGAACATATAGAAGGTGCCTTAGACTACAACACTTGGCAGTTTCTATTGAGAAGGGATGCCTTGAACGTCGACACTTGGCAACTTTTGCTCAACTTCAACACCTAGGCAAAAATGAATCAAAAGGAAAATAGAGCCTATGTTCTATATCATGACTTCACCATCTCAGACCAATGAATGCGAGGACAAAATTTGGCAGCACGCAGCTGAAAAATAGAATGCAACGTAGAGTAAATTTTTACTCTATAGATTGTTAAGCAAGTTCATAAAATTTACAAAATTAATCAAACTCATTTACATCATTACACAAAAAATTTGGTCATTACGTGAAAATTTTGAGAATTTTAACATCACTCATATTCTTAGATAATATATCATTACAACCAACAAGTTTTTTGTTTTTTTCTCTAACCCAACTCTAAGTAAGACTGAACCAACCACAAATTTCTATTATGCTGAAATTTTTCATCCTAAAATTCCTTATTTAAATGATAGTTGGCATTTTTTTAAATTGTCATGAACACATAAATTATTTCATTAAGGTTAATTATTTTGATCATGATGATTATGTGCTAAGTTATTGAGATTATTTGCAATTAATTACTTATAAATTACCTGCTAGTTTAGTGAGTTTAGAATCTATGTTTTCACCAAATGGTCAACCCAAAATATCTAGAATGGAAGAACCTTCAAGGAAAATCATAGGCAAAAATATTGCCATCAAATTAGGTATTGAAAAAGATAAAAAATATGTTTATTTAGGAATTTAGGTTACTGTAAGCAAAAATATTAAATTCATTAAGTTATTTAAATAACTCATTGATGTGTTTGCCTGGATATATAAGGATATTAAAGGTTATGATATTAATATTATTAAACATGACATACCTATAAAACCTGGTATCAAACATGTAAGATATAAAATATGAATAATTAACCCTTTATTAGAAGACACCATTAACAAAGAGCTAGATGAGATGATTGATGTTGGTATCATTTTCCCTGTACCATATTCTGAATGAGTAGCTAATTTAGTGTCAGGTAGGAAGAAAAATGGTGACATTAGATTATGTGTTGATTTTATAGATTTGAATAAAGTTAGTATTAAGGATAATTTTCCTCTACCAAATATAAATCATATTTTATAGCAATTTATAGGATTAGAAATGATGTCTTTATTAGATAGATTTTTTGGTTATAATCAAATTTTTGTAAATCCTGAATATAGACATAAGACAAATTTTACAACTCGTAGAACTTTCACCTATAATAGAATGCAGTTTGGATTAATTAATGTAGGAGATACATTTCAAAGAGATATGCATGTTATTTTTGATGATTTGATTGGCATTGTTATTCAAGTTTATCTAGATGATTTCACCATTCATTTTAGAAAAATAAAAAAGTATTTAGATCATCTTCATGAAATTTTCACAAGATGTAAAAAGTATGTTATTTTTTTAATCCAAAGAAATTAATTTTTGGTATTACTAAGGGTAAGTTATTAGGATATATTATCTCAAAAGATAGATCTTGAATGTGCTAAAGAAATTAAAGAATTACCTCCTCCCAAAGATCACTCTATTTTAAGGTTTTCTTTGGTAAAATTAATTTTGTTAAAAAATTCATATTAATTTTTTTTATAATTTTAATCCTTTGAAATTAATACTTAAAAAAGATAAAAATATATACTTGGGATGAAGGTGCTGATTTAGATTTTAATTATGTTAAATATTTTATTACAAATGCTCTAGTTCTTTCTAAGTCTAATTTTTAAAAAAACGTTCATTCTTTATTTTAATGCTACTGAAAAAGCCATTGGAGCTGTAATAACTCAAGAATTTGAAAATAATGAATAAAAACCAATTGTTACATGAGACAAGTTTTAAAAGATGCTAAAACTAGGTACCCCCTTATTGAGAAATTTGTTTTCTCATTAGTTTCCTCTTTGATTAAATTTTGTTATTTATTGATGGGGAATAATTTTTTTGTATGATCTAATGTACCTATTTTATCTTATATTTTGAAACAACCAAACATTCAAGGAAAGCTTTCTAAGTGGATTTTATATATTCAAGAGTTTGACTTTGAGTTTGAAACTTTCAAGATAATTAAAGGTAATGAATTGGCAAAACACTTAGTTGAAAATGCTCTTCAGATATTAATAGTTTAGTTTTATCAGTTGTTGATAAGTTAAATGCAAATTTGTATTCAAAGACCATAAATATTGTTGAGTTTTTTAAAAAATTTAAGTTTGATCTTGAAATAAATGAATGGGATTGTATTTTAACTGAAGATGATTGGTACCATGAATTAGTATATTATTTTCAAAATCAAGCATGTCCTAATAATTTTAATAAAAACCAAAGACATTCCTTAAGATTAAAAGATTTGAATTTGTGTTTATTAGAAAAATTTCTATTTTATCAAAATAGAGATGGAGTTTTGTTGAGATGTCTTACAGATGATCAAACACAAAAGGCTCTTAGAGGTTATCATGAAGGAAATTAGGGTGGAAGTTATTTTTTAAAAGTAAATATTTATAAGATTTCAAGAGTAGGTTATTATTGGCCTACTTTATTTTAGGATGCTTATAAGTTAGTTCATTCTTGTATGCCATGTCAATTATTTGTTGGAAGAGATAAGTTACCTATAATGCCTTTAAATCTTATCATTCATGAAAAACTATTTATGAAATGGGTCTTTATATTTATTTCAAATATTCACCCACCTTCATCTTCTAGCCATAGGTATTTTATAGTAGTCATAGATTATTTCACTAAATGACCTGAGGCCAAAGCACTTAAGAGTTTTGTAATAGGTAAAGTAATCTCATTTTTAGAAAATTAGATTTTATCTATATTTAAAATTTCTTATGAAATCATTTATGATAATGGACCTCACTTTATTTCAAATGAATTTCTAAAACTTTTGGACAAGTATTTTATTATATCTAGTCATTCATCTGAATATTACCCTCAAGGTAATGGTCAAGCTGAGTCCATAAATAAAAATTAGATTTCAATCATGAAAAAATTATTTTGTGATAATAAAAGGAATTGGAATCTTATTGATAGAAAAATTGTTAAGGTAACAACTAGTTATTCACCTTTTATGTTAGCTTACGAATTTGAGGCCATCTTACCAATAGAACTTTAGATTTCTTCAGCTATAACTGCTTTACAATATGTAGCTAAAGATATAAATTTGATTGAATAAATATTACATGATTTAATATATCTTGATGAATTTAAAGAAACAACATTTGAGAAATTAAGAAAAGCTAAGCAAGAATTAAAAAATTATTTGATACGAAAGTTTCCAACAAAAAGTTTAAAGTTGGTGATCTAGTTTTGTATTGGGACAAGGCTCATGAAGACCCTAGTAAACATTCACAAATTTGATTCATTATGACTTAGTCCTTATAGAATTGTTAATGTACTTGAAATAATACTTTTAATTTAAAAGATCTTGAAGGAAATTGGTTGTGCTACTTAGTTAATGACTACCACTTGAAGTTGTTCCATGATTATCTATTCTTAGTTTTTTATTTCTTTGTTTTATTTTTGGTTTTTTGCCTCTTTATTTTCCTTTTTTGTTGTTTCTATTTTGTTTTTTTGTTTTATTTTATTGTACTTTTAATTTTGAAATGATTAATGATGGTTACAAATGGAGAAGTTCTACATTATCAAGGAAGAGTGAAAGGATACTATAAATTTATTTTTAAGTATCAATTATTTTTAGATATTACTCTTATAAATTCAATTATCTTTATACTAAATAATATATGCTAAATTTTATCTATTTGTTGAAGTATTACTTGATTCTCAAATTTTGTGCTTAAGACATTTGTATTAGATTGTGTATCTAGTTTGAACTTCCCTATTATATCATTCCTTTCTTCATGTCATCCTAGACAAATAATTCATCCCTTACTAAAATTCATTATCAAAGGGGTTTGTACACGGATACTTTAGAAATAATTTTCATGGATCACACTCTAAAGAATATGTCCTATCAATAGGCAGTTATTTGCTACACAATTTTATTACTCAAAATTGACTACCAAGGTCACTCGTGTTATGCCTATTTTTCACCTCCTCAGTTTTCCTAAACTAATACTTTTATGCCATAGAGATGACTTAGTCATAAAATTTAAAACATTGTCAAGGACCCAATCAATTAGTAATAATTTAAATGCATATTTTCAATTATGAATTGATGATGATTGGTTGATAAATTCATGTTTATATTTTAAGTGGTTTTAAAAATCATAGTGAATTAATGAATAAAATGTGGATATATATATATATATATATATATATATATATATATATATATATATATATATATATATCACTGTTAATGTTTATGATCAATTACCTTGATTATTAGTTCATGATTATATTATAAGGTAGCATTTCATATTAGAATAAGATCACTTGTATGTTTTCAAAATTTGAAGCATATAAATTTATGATATTTTTAATTATGTGGATTATCATAAAAACTTTTGGATCATACCTTCAATTTTGGTAGATTGAGTAGTCTATGGCGATTATCTTGGATATAAGGATAATATGATACCTGGTTTGAAACATATAGAAGTGGTGTATATAATCTTGTAAATTTAATTTTCTAATTTTGAAGTCATAAGAAGCACTATTTTTTTGGTCAAATACATCATTTCATTTATTTTTGAAGTCGTATGAGTTCTCAATTTGAATATAGATCTCAATCGAGTAGATTTTGGTCATAAGAAAGATCATTTAAAAGCAACACAATTCATTTCAAAAGAAAACTATAATTATTTATAGTTTCAAATGAGGGCTCACTTTACTTATTGTGATATGATGGACTTTTTAAATTATTGACATATTAAAGCTGATTTGGAATCTAAGCAATTGTTATTAATGATAGGAAAGAATCTTAAAAGTCTAAGTGATTAATTTTTAATCCTGTTTGATTAAGGTTCCTTATTTGAACATTTTATAAGCCTAGGTTATAGAGTTAATATGTTTTAAAAAACTTCCTACCCTAAGATTATTTTGCTTAAGTTTGAAATGATACTACTAAACCCATTGAACCATGATTTATAACAATAGGCTAGTATTTTTAAAGGCATAAGGATTTGCTCGAAGGTTAATTCGATTACGTAATCCTAAATTTTAAGGTATATAATGTTTTCAAGAGGCAAGTATTGAAAGTATTTTGAAGCATGTTCAATGGTGAGTTGGCATTCCATTTGGAACACCATTCAATAGTGATATGGTAGGTTGAGTAGATAGTCATTATGATAATAGTTGGCAATATAAGTTTAAAGAAAAATGTATTAGATGCTTTGATATCATGATAGGAGATTTGGTGGCAAGAAAAAATTTAATGTGGGGCATACTCACCTTGATTATCAAAATATGGTAAGGGGTTTAGTAGGCATTTTAGTTATTGATAAAGTTGATGACTTTATTAAAATGTTTGGAGAAAAAATAAACTTTAATGCCAATTTGATAATCCAATGAGAATTAGACACTCAAGCAAGTTGGTTATAGTGAGGCATGGTAATTATAAATAGGCTAGTTTTTTTTCTTTAGTCATTTTTGAAAGCTTTCTTACAAAAAGGAGACTCTCTTAGTTTGGTTTTTTGAGTTGCATAAGAAATTTTGGGTAGACAATATTAAAAGAAGCATAATAAGGTATGTATTAAACAATTTTGAATAAGTTTTGGAAAAAATTTGTGGATGTTTCAAATTAGTTTTTAGATGAATGATACAGAATGTGATATTAGTCTGCATGGAATAAATTTCATTTGATGGGTCTGTGCATGTCTGTGTTGGAAGTTTAATGACCTCATTGTGGTTAAATATATAGTTTATTTGCATAAATATTGATAAGAAATAAATTTAGTCTTTGATATTTTCTTGATGGAAGATGATAATGAAATATGTGCATTTCCAATCTATTTTGAACATATTTTTCATGAATACTTTGAGACTATTTCTTTTCTACTGGTTTGTTTTCTGCGAGAAAGATATATATGGATGTTTTAGACATACTCTAGTTTCATAAAATTGTTTAAGGTTTTTGGTTGTGAAAGTTTTGTTATTTTTAAATACATAATTGATTTGGGTTCAAGCAATACATTTGAGAGTATATATCTCTTTCTTATTTTGAGATATTCATCTAGTTTTAGTTTTTGTGGAAAAATTGTAGTGTTGCTTTGAAAATTTTGTATTTTATTTTAGATTTGGTTTAGACTTTGATTTATAAAATATACTCTATGGTTTATTTTCATTAATTTTGTGATTCTAAGCATAATAATATTATGGTGCATGCATATCAATTTTAGTTTCAAATAAATTTCACATGCATGTTATGGAAGCCTATCAAGTTTGAAATGAATGAAGATTTTTCTCATCTTTGTTTTTGAATTTTGGGTTTAGCAAGTCCATTATTTTTGGATTATATGATGTTTCAATTTTTAAAACCATATCCTTGTGCTTGTGGGGTTTTCAGGAATTAGAGACCTGTTAATCCATGATAATGGTTTTGACATAAGTTTGTAAATGCACAAAGATATTTATGGATAAGTTGTTAGTTGTGCTTACCATAGAGGTTTTGTTTGGTGAAAAGGTTATTGAATCTTGATTTATGTTTTAATGATAAAGTGATTGATAACTATAATTAGTCATGATAGAGAAGATAAATTGGAAAGTACTTAGAATATATAAAATCAACTATATTTTTGTAGTATGAAGATATAATTTTTAGTCTTAGTTTCAAATTTTCTTTGACATAATTTAACTTATGAAGAATAGAGGAAAATTTTATAAAAATAAAGAAAATGTTTCTAGTTTTGCATCTAAGTCTTGAAGTTCTTGGTTTTGTCTTAAAATTAGATATCAAAATAATAGTTCTTTGGCTATGATAAGTTATTTCAAAATAGACATGTCAAATCATTCTATTGGAATGGTTTCTATTGATTGTTATTGATTTGTAGAAAATAATGCATCTAAGAAACTAAAGTTGGATTGTTTATTTATGAAATGATGCATACATGAGTTAAACATGGTTGTTTATTTAAGATGATGTTTTAAAAATAAACAATGATAACAAAATTTGAGCAAAATATGTTTTGGAAATGATATAAGGTTTCATTTTGAAGATTATAGACACCATGTTATATCTCAAAAAGTTCATACAATTGGTTTTAATTTGATTAAGACATGTCAACAAGATGAAAGTTTTTTAGAGATACTTTCATGAATAAATTTGTGAAATTATGCTTCTATATTGATTTAGTTTGACTTTTAGATAATTTGATAAAATGAAGATTAATATAAATCTGAATATGTTTGAGATAAAATTATGATGTTATAATTTTATTTATGAAGTTCAGTAGATAAGATTATTAGGATATAGTGATATTGGATATACTTGGTATAATTTAATCAGAGTTTATATTAATATATCACTATATTTTTAGAGTACAGTTATATTTTATTTTGAATAAATATATGTTGATTTTGGTCATCAACTTTGAATATATTTTAGATTGTTTTAAGATGTCTCCATGGGATCAACCCAGGTTGAGTAGAAGTAATAATAATCGATGCTCAAGTCAAAATTTAGATAATTTTAACTAGTATAAACCTAATAGAAATGTCCCAAGGGGTGGCTTCTAATATAGAAGATTTGTCCATATATTTCATAGGGTGCTAGGATGTCCATTCATTTTGATGTAGCAGACCCTAAATTTTGGAATGTCCTAAATAATTTGCTTTTTAATCCAGTCAACAATAGGGGAAATAAAATATTTTATGGATGTAGGTTTGGTTATATAACCCCTTCACACAGTAGTTCCTCACACCATTTATAAATAAATTTGCATCATTTTATAATCTAGTCACATATTCTTGAAAAAATTGAGCCTGTTATTAAACCACAATCTTTTCGTGGAACCACTCAGCTTGAGATTGAGACAGCCCATGCCAAAAAAATTGTCAATCTTATCATTCCTTCAGTTTCTAATGATCCTTCATCTTCTCAAAGGGAGACTATTTTGGGATGTAGTAAACTAAGTTTGGAGAAGCCTATTTCAATAGGAAAAAAGCATATGATTGAGATTCATCCTTCCACTTCAGATAAAATATCAACCAATCAGAATGATATAAATTCACCTATTTCAAGATATCAGAATGCTTTTAGACTTGTTATTTTGATTTGTAATTTTGATACATGAACTTTCAGATTTTGACATTTATAAATAGTGTTTTGGGAAGTATAATATACTTTTATGATATATCTATTCCTAAAGGGACCCTATTTTAGGATGTAGAAAACTAAGTTTAGACAAGCCTATTTCAGTAGTCAAAAAGTGTATGATTGAGATTCATCCTTCCAAGTTAGATAAAATATCAGCTGATCAGAATGATATAGATTCACCTATTGAGGTTAGAGTACTCAAGTAGATCAAATTAGAAATTGATGACAATATAAGTGATTCTGAAATGAAGTTAGTGCAATTTATAGCAATTAAATTGGAATATAATGAATGTGTTAATGAATAAATCAAACCATTGATTGAATTGTTGTTAGATTTTGATGATTTCTGGATGTTAGTAGGATGAACTTTTTATGTTTAGTTCAACTTCTAGATAGGAGAACTCTATGATTTTAGACTTGATATTTTAATTTCTAGTTTTGATACATGAACTTTCAAATTTTGATATTTATAGATTGTGTTTTGGAAATTATAATATATCTATGCCTAAGTTAATTTTGGAATATGCATTATAGTTTAATATAAATAGAATTTTATTAAACATTGATTTATCTATTTAATAATTGATATATGCATTCTACTTTATTATTAATTGATGAAGGTCCTCACTTGTTAGATAATACCCAGTATATAATCAAATACTTGATCTATTAAGAATTTATAAGTATTAATTAAACATATCCTTAACTAATAACTATTTATAATTAATTGACTTCTAAAATTCAATTAGTTAAGATAAACTAATAATTAACTAAGGTTACTTATAACCTATTTTTATACTAAATTTGAAGTAGAAAAAGGATATTAAAGATTCATTTGAATAGGAAAATAACACAAGTATCGAATAATTATACATTTGTGAATTCAATCATTCATCTCTCTTTTCTATGCAACTTCTTTGAGATAACATGACTTTTATAAATAGACTCAATGGTACTTTTTATGATGGTTAAGTAATTGCTTAGGTAATATAGGTATATCTAGTTTTTATGTCATCATTTATAATATATTATATACATTTTGTTAAGTATAATATCTTTTGATGATTGTTATTTTAGTTTTATGTGCAGAATATAAGTATTCAACCTGAATAATGATGAAAATTCATTGTTTACAACATTTAATTGATTTATTTGATTGTAAAAATTATCTCTCAAGTATTTTTAAAGAGAGATGTTGGTTTCTCAAATGAAATCTATCTTTTATGTTAAGACAACTCTCCTTTTATACTCACAAATTCTATTGTATTTTTTATCAAATCTAATTTCAGTATAGTTTCTTTCATTTTAGATTAATCTTTAATAAATGTAGTTTTCCTTTTTGCTTCTTTAGTTTAATGTTTTTTATCATTTAATCTATTTTATTTTTCAAGTAATTTATATTTTCTTAAATGATTTATTAAATAGATTGTATTGTTTATTTTCTTTTAGAGACATTGTTTTCTTTAAATAGTGCTTTCTTTATATAGTCTTCTTATAATTGAGCAATAGTTTAAGGTTTACTTGTTAGTTTTCATTAGATTATTTTGTAGATTCAGTTTTAGCTTGGATTAGATATTTTACTTAATTAAATTTAGATTACTTAATTATTAGATTAGTTACTTTAATCCTTAGTCTTTTTTTGTTTAGTATGCTTTATTATTTAAGTTTAATGTCTTAATGGTTTGCTATCTTTTCTTAGTTTAGATCTTTTCTATTTGCTTTTTATTTTGTTAGATTGTTGGATGATGTTTGTTATGTCTCCTTGGATTAATTTCAGTTTGAATATTGACTTGATTGGATATTATTATCTCAATTTATCTTACTTATTATTCTGGTTTATTATCTTGAAGTAACATGGAAGATATCATAGCATAAATAAGATATTACTTGAAATATATTATTTTATTGAATCAGATTTCTTTCCTTCAAGATATTGTCCAATTCATAGGCCTTCTTTGTTAGATGGGATAGATTACAGATTCATATCTAAACTAATTCATTATTTGATAAAGAGGATTGCTAAAATTATAATGGAATATATTACATTTGATAAATTATTTATTATCTTCCAAAACATTTTTTTTAAAACCACATCTTTAGGATTATAATTGAACCTTTAGAACCCTATTATTAGACTAGTACGATTCCAACTTGACTTTCATGATAGGTAAAAGGGTTGATTAGTTGACGATATAATTTTGATCATCAACACATTATTGTAAAAGTATTATAAAGTTGTAAAAAAATAACCTATAAATTACAAATATATTTTTGATAAATATTTTTGAGAAAGAGCCATGTGTATTTTACTTTCTATTTTGATAGGTTGGAAATTGTAAAAATTAGGCTTATAAATTACACTTTTCATTTTTACATGTTTTAAGTTGATTAAGCTGTAAAATCACATATTATAAAATGTTATTATAATTTTGATAAAGTGGTATGACATTATCACCCCCATTGCATAAACATGAAGTTGTAGCTAAATTGAATAAAACATAGGCATTACATGAAGATTTCCCAAGTTCCATCCATGCCTCTTCCAGTTTGGATCATGCCTAGCTCTTACATGAGATTTTTAAACACTTGTTCACCACACCATGGGTTCCATATTTTTTATAGATCATGCCTCTTTTCATGGAGTTTCCATATTTTCATGTTCTTCTACCAGGGATTAGATTTCATTGCTAACTACATCTCATTTATGATATTTTTTGTATAAATATGGGTAATATGGTGTAGCCTATTTTATATTTTTGATATTAGATTTATTATTTTGTAGTTTGAGTAACTTTTATACATGTTATAACCTAGAGAATGATGATAAATTGAAGATTTTCCTTGCTTGTCTAAGAGATCTCTGTGTATGCAAGGTTATTTGAATATTTGTGGATGTTTTAATTCTTGTTTCAGTCATAAAAATTTATTTATGGTATTTTATTAGCCATTTTGGAATATTATTTGATTAAAATAAGATAGTCTTGTCTCTTGTATGAAAAATACTAGTTATTACCTCTGATTTTCCATTTGCATGAGTTTGTGTTCCTATAAATTTCATTCTATTTTTCATTTTGGTGTTTTCATTAAAGAAAGCATTAAAAACCACTATAAAAATATTTGGTGCAATAACCATTTTCAATTTTGAAAATTTCATTCTAAAAACTCTTTTCCTCAATCAAACCCTAATTTAGGAGTAAGATCACTAAAGAAGTTTAATTTCTATAAAATGGTAATTTATCAGTTTTGCCAAATTTAGTAAAAGGAAGCTGACCTTCTCCAAAGGCTCACCTCAATTCACCAAGGCCCTACAAGTTGGAGGTGATCCCATTATATCATTATATTTTTTCATATCAAGCTATGACATTAAGAATAGGTGAAAAATATATGTGAGAACACCTTCCTAGTTGAGTCATTGTTAGGGTTTAAAGGAGGTTTAGGAGTGTTAGGTTGTCTTAAGAATGGTTCATATAGATCAGAGCTTAGATATCTTGCTAACTATGTGAGATTTAAGTCAATAAACCTCCCCACCTTCTCCAAAACATTCACCTCCTCATGCATACCATATTATTATAGAAAAATAGGTATTCTCAATCATGGGCCTAGTCACATGCTTACCTAGTAGGCCAGGTCAGATTTAGGCTTATCCTAGAGGGGCACAGGTCCTGACTATCCCTATGACACTCAACATTTAGAAATCAGTCATGTTTGAATCAATATACTAAGGTGCAAGCCTTATGTTCTCACCCAAAGTGTAATAAAGAAGGGATTAGGGTCTATGTTGGGCTAATTTTGCCATGGTGTAACTTGATTCTTGAAGGGGCTTGGGTTAGTAAAATAATGGTTGGGTATTCATAATCATAAGCCTTAGTTTTCATGGTTTAATGGCATTCAGGTGTTTAAAGGTCAATAGGGTATTAAGTTAAGTAACTTAGGCATAAACTTGTGTTTCAGCACAGATATCATTCAGGGCATAGGGTCTTAACCACACTTAATGTAATTCTTATTCCAGGTGTGGGGCTCATTGTCATCCACAAGTCCAACATGAATGAACCAAGTTGGAAGCTCATGAGAACTCAATACACGCATTTGATAAAATGAAGTATGCAACCAATAAACATTCTAAGACTTAAACATTTAACTCATTAACCATTTGTGTAAATAATTCTTCATTAATATGTTAATACTATATACATAGTCTATATAACTAATCATAATCTTGACTTAAGCTATTAAAAACGTAGAGGCTCATAGGAGAGCTTGGGCACTACAAAAGGTGATATCTAAAATCATCCCATACTAATTATATATCCTAATGACACTATCCAACATCAATTTACTATATATTTTCTATTCTAGTTCACTTATTCTCTTCAACTGAACTCGGCTTACTTTTATAGGCTTTAAAACATCTTAGGTTTATGGGGAATGGGGTATGTCAACTATTGAGCTGGTGTTGGAGATACACATCCCACTACCTCTACTACACTTTGTATTCAATGTGTAGTCACTATCCCATGTAATTTATTGTTAATGTTATATGATTCAAAAGTATCCTCTTATCTTTAATAGCCAGTCATTGTCCCATGTGCCCAGTTCCTAAGGTTGCTTAGAGTTTCATGTAGTTGGCACTGCTAGGAGATAAAAATAATAACCATCCACATAGTTGCCTCATTCCTAGGTATTCATTGAGTTGGTGTATATTCAATACTTAGCATGAAATGGGGCCTAACATTACCCCATACAAAAATGTTAGTCTGCCCTCAGACTATACTTCTAACACCTTAACTACACAAAATTTGGGTGCACTCTACTGTAGTTCTACCTTGAAGTCTTTGAATCCTTAGATCATGAGCTTGATTTATTAAATTGTGTTATCAATATTTGTAGAGATATCCTTAAGCATAAGCACATCATTATTATCTAGTTCCTTATGGAAGACCTCTATTCTTTCCTTAGCATTTTAGACCCCACCATCTAGGATGGCTCCTTACTAACTCACCTTTATCTAGAAGACACATAAAATTTCCACCAGATCTTGCTCCTAGGTATTTAGTTGGGCACTCAAGGTACTCACCTACAACATTACCTATGTGTGCTTGACCCTATTGATAGTGAATGATAGTTAATGCATCCTTCTCCCCCTTTGCCTTTTGGAGGCATGCATTGATGATTGACACTTGGGTGGACAAGTTACAAAAGATGGCATTGGCATCATATACACACTCCTTCATCCTTATAAATATGTCCTCTACCTCATTGAGCTTTTTATTGAGCTCTTTATTTATGGCTTCATAAGGGTATTATTCATATTCTTATGTTGGATTCATCCAAGAGAGCATATGTTCAATTAGTGCACACACCTTATCCACTTCTAAAATATAGGAAGTGTTAGTACCATCTAAATGAGATGGCTATACTTCTTCAATAGGCTCAGCTAATTGCTTGAGCTTGAGCTTCATGGAATTGAGTTATTCTCCCTTAAGTGTTATATCCTTCTACTTTATGACATGAACATCACTGATAATGTACTTGCATTCTACCTCAGAGGCCATCTTAAGGAGGGAATTAGATGACCTTACTAGGTTCATGTCTGAGGGTTGACCAGTTGGTAGTCATGACCCTCTTCTAGTTTTTTGGCATTCTATATTACCTTGGCTAACACCTAAAAATGAGGCTCATCCATATAGTAGTCAAGTACAAAAGACACTTGATGGCACATCAATGTTGTTTCAGCTCTATAGGGCATATATTCTAACATGTAGAAGTACTCATCTATGAAAAACCCCTTTTATGCCTTTTCCCAATATCTTGGCTCAAATTACTCTTTCTTAATGGATAAATCTTTATGCTCTTACTCCTCTTTACTAGCACTACTCCCTTCATCGGTGCCTTCTTCTTCTTCCTCTTTTTCTTATAGGGGGTCTTCTTCTTTAGAATTTTTTCCTTCATCCACTTATTCTTCATGTGGCTCCTTTATGACATGAACATCACTGATAATGTACTTGCATTCTACCTCAGAGGCCATCTTAAGGAGGTAATTAGATGACCTTACTAGGTTCATGTCTGAGGGTTGACCAGTTGGTAGTCATGACCCTCTTCTAGTTTTTTGGCATTCTATATTACCTTGGCTAGCACCTAAAAATGAGGCTCATCCATATAGTAGTCAAGTACAAAAGACACTTGATGGCACATCAATGTTGTTTCACCTCTATAGGGCATATATTCTAACATGTATAAGTACTCATCTATGAAAAACCCCTTTTATGCCTTTTCCCAATATCTTGGCTCAAATTACTCTTTCTTAATGGATAAATCTTTATGTTCTTACTCCTCTTTACTAGCACTACTCCCTTCATCGGTGCCTTCTTCTTCTTCCTCTTTTTCTTATAGGGGGTCTTCTTCTTTAGACTTTTTTCCTTCATCCACTTATTCTTCATGTGGCTCCTTGGTGCAAACCTCAAAAGGGTCTTTCCTGGTAGTGGCCCTCTCTTCTCTTTCCTTCTTTGTTTTTTCCTTTAAGCTACCAATATTTCCTTATTTGTCTCAAAGTGCCCCCTTAGTATTAGGGCATGCCTATTCTATAGCTTCTTCTATTAGGTTGTTGTGGGTGCTAGGCACCTCTACCATATTTCATTTAATGGGTTCCATGCATATGGCAACCCTCTTCTCTTCTTTATCCTTCTTAGCCTTCTCCTTTTAGGCCTTCTTTATTTTCACCTTCCTCTTATTTATGATCATTGTGGTTCTCTCCTCTTTAGCCCTTATCTCCTTAGCCTCCACTTTATCAATCTTAGCATGGGTCATGCTCTTAGCACTCATGGCCTCTCTCTTATGGTTAAACTCTAACACCATTTCAATGTTATCCTAATCTAGGCTCATCTTCTCCCATTTATGCATCATCTCCTCTTCATCTTGTAGAGGTTGTGTTACCATTTATTTGTTTTATTCACTTGATGGTCCTACTTCTCTAAGTGTGGCAGTAGTGCCACTTTGTAGAGCCTCATGTACCTCCACTATGCTAGGTTATTCCTCTATTTCTCATTTTATAAGACAATTTTCTTTAGCCTTGACTCTCTCACTCCCTTCCTCCATCATTAAATCCTTCCCCATTTTGTTTTTCCTCTTCTATAGCTCCCATGGCTTCTGAATGTCTACTTCACTAAGGCCAAGCTTCCTCCATGTTTATTCCTACCTTGCCTCTTCACTTTAGGGTGGAAGGAGAGTTTATCCAATAGATGAGGAGTTTTATTTAGGCACAATATAAACACGTTTATCCAACTCTACCTCCTTCTCTAGTTCTTCCTATGCCTTTATGTCTACCAAGGTGATGGTGGGTATCATAGATGGGAACTTTGGCTTCTTTTACTTCTTTTTTGGGATAGGATGAGTCTTTGGTGTGGAATTCATGCACTTCTTATTTGGGGATAATGGAGAGGCTTCATTACCTTAGGTTATTTTGAAATTTATATGATCCTCTATTTCTTCTAGTGTCTCCCCTTTATTCTTGTTGGGATACTTCTTTATTTTAGCTAATTCTGGCATACCTTTATTACTGATCCTAATGGGAGGGTCATCAATCTACTCAGTGTTAGAGCTTGAGCCTTTACTCTTGGGTTTAATCTCATATTAAAGCATATAAATATAGCTTATTATGGTCACTTCTTGAAGAGGGTAGATGTTGGTGTGATCTAAATCATCCTCTTCATCCCTTATTTCCTTCCCATCTAGGTGCATGAACTAGTGATGTAACCTATTTCACTCCATATCTAGTTCCCTCACTAAAATATATAATTATTATTCATTGGGGATACTTCTAAATGAATGCTATAAATACTTGGCCAAAAAATTATATCAAATCTTTAACAAGCCAAACTAATTACAATCGACTAGTGCCAAGTAGACTACATAAAAATGTTACATAACAACAAATGTTTCCATTCCATACATGCTCCTTGGGAGCTCCTGGGGGATGTGCCACTTGATCTCAAATGCCTCTATATATTTTTCACACCATCTCATCATGTGTGTTCTATGTTTTGTATTGAAAGAAATAGGGCAAGTGAAGTCCTTATATTTCTATATTGTGGAGTCATTATGCTCTAAAAAAACCTAGAGATTGTCCTCATCCCCATCTAGTATAGTATGTAGATTTCCTCCATGACTATCAGGATTCAGATAGACACCCACCTGAAGGTCCCATTTATTGTATGGAATTATAGCATGTTCTTCATAAGATCATTAGTAATAAATTTGGTAATGTTGAGTTTCATGCCTTATATCATATGGTATGCTATGTAGAGATAGGTTTTTGTTACACCGATCCAATGAATACTAGAGTAAAGTTTTGAGTTCATAAAGCACAATGCTACCTTCATGATATGGTCCTTGTAATCTTTTATGGGGAATGTGAATCTTCCCTTTTACTAACTTAGGAGCTTTTCCATGTGTTCCACCTTTTCATCATCACCCATCATCTCATGGATGTCCTTTTTGGCATTTGGGAGAATGGTTATCCTTATAATGAGGCATGTTGATATTCTCATGCTCTTCCCTACAAAATAAATATAGTTTATATGGATACATGATAGAATGAACTAAATGAGTTCTTTTAGCTTCCTAAAACAAGGCAAATCATATAGCTAAGTTATGTTGGAGGTTATCAATTTATCGAGATTGGAGACATTAAAAGTATTATTCCCTATTTCATCTCACTTCTTTTATCCACCATCTAATTAAACATTAGGTCTTATGTATAGCTATAAATATAATGGTTTTACTCCTTCAACTAGTAGGTGTGCACAAACAAATTCTAGTTTTCCCCTATCAAAATTTCTAGGGGAAACTACATGACTTGATAGTATATCTTGGTCAGTGCCTTGGGGTAAACTTACATGACACTGACCCCCTCTACCACTAGTGTTGTTATTATAGGGGTCACTTATACCACCATGAAGGCCTTATTTGGACTTTGTTGTTATAGACCCATTCTCTTTTACTTCTTTCCCATCCTGAACCTACTAGTGTTGAAACATGATCAGTTAGGTCTACCAAAGCCTTTAATGGTTCTTGACACTTCATA
Organism: Torreya grandis; assembly: GCA_037957365.1. NCBI lineage: Eukaryota > Viridiplantae > Streptophyta > Pinopsida > Cupressales > Taxaceae > Torreya > Torreya grandis. Next base: position 1,545,671 of record JARHVA010001156.1, on the reverse strand, counting down.
ATCATGAGAACTATGATTATAATTTAAATTATAATATTTTTAGAAAATTAATGGTATTTTTATTAGTAACTCACTTTTCTACCAACTATTTCTTGCTAATACCTCTTCCTACACCTCTCTAAACCAATCACATCATGAAAACAATTTCTCTAGCATCAAAATCATTCACTTTGGGTGCCTGAGGGTGCTCAAATTCTCATTATAACAGGATTTCTATGTTTTATCTCTCTAGTTCATTGGTTCACTCTAGTTTTATTGACATCTCAAGTTTTCACAAAGTTTGTAATGGAAACCAGCTAGTCACATGACATTTTATACCCTAGTTTCATCTACTATCTTTAATGCAAGTGTGTTAATGGCATGGCAGAGTTTAGATTTATTTAAATCCATGAAATCATATAAAATACATGAAAATTATCTACCACCAACTCATTTATTATAGATATTTTCACCTATACCACCACCTCATTTAATGATCCTAATAGTATTTTGGTGAAGTGACTTGTGGTTCAAATGGTCACTTCTTGCTCAAATCTAGGTAGATGCTAGATATCCATTATAATTCCCCTTCTCCACTTTGTTTTCTTGGTGTGACCTTCACCTTCACTATGGTAACCTAGGCACAACACCTCACATGCACATGATTTAGCCTCCTTAGTTATAAATTCTCTTTTAGCTACACTTCTATTTCAAATGCGCTTATCTATCTTGGTCAATTTCTTGCACTTCATCTTTGCCTTGGTCTATCTTACCCCATAAAAATATTTTGTGCTAGTCCTCTAGTGCTTGATTCTCTTTTTTTGGTCCTCTTACACATGATCAAATTATGTGTCTTCACTTATTATCTTGTGCATGATCATTTTATTCATCTTCACTTGGATCCTAGTTCATCTAAGTCTAACAACCTCCTTATGCCTAAAAACTTAGGTGTCTAGCCCAAAGTACTTAAAAATAAAATGGGTTCAACTCACCTTATTGGCATTATGTATGGAAGTGCCAAAGTGGTTCTTATTTATGCCTCTAAAAGCCCTATAATCTATCTCTTGCACACCTAGGTTTTGTGTGTCTTCTTCTTGAGTCTAACAAGTTTCATGCACCCACCACTTAGATGTTTGGCCTCAGGAAATTTTAAAAATTACAAAGGCTTAACTCACCTAATTGGATTTATTCATGAAATGACATATGAACTTCTACCTAGGGGATTGAAAGCACCATATGATTGGAGTCCATTGCATGGTGGTCTAGGGTGCTTATCTTATCTGATGCTAGCAGTCCTCACTCACCTAGAACTTAGGTGTTTGGCCTCAGGTGCTCAAAAGGTACAAGTGATTGACTCACTCAGTTAGATTTATGAGTGAATTACTAGCAATTTTTCTTGATGGGCCTAAAAGTGCCACTTCTTTACTCTTTACACTACTGGAAAAGAACAAAACAAAATAAAACAAAAAAGAACCATTTAACTTGTGCCAAATTTTATTTTGGTCATCTCATCTCAAACTGAATAGTGACCAAAAATTCAATGTTGTCATGGAGCAAGTGCCACCTTATTTCTAATATGGCTTCATCTTGTTTCCATTGAAATGCTTAGGAAACATTTAACCAGTTAAAGTGCACAACTTACATGCACTTATATCCAATATGTGGTGGATGATATAGGGACCCATACACCTTATCTATATTTTTATTGGGTGCTTAAAATACTTGGTTTCATAGAGAAAAATTAATGCTCTTTATATCAAAATCTTAGCCTTTATATGCATATCATGTCTGACATTTTGGTGCACCTTTACTATATGGTAGTTCCACTTAACTTGGGCATGCATCTCATTTAAGAATTCTAAGTCCTCTAGCCTTACATTCAATGAATCTTGGTCATCTAACTAATTAATGCACATGATGTGTAATGATGGTACCAAGAACTCCATTAGTAGAATCACCTCAACACCAAACACCAATTGAAATGGTGTATCCTTGTTCAAGTGCTTACAGGTTATGTGATATACCTATAGTACACCAATACTCGATCATCTCAATCCTTGTAACAAACATCACATATCTTTGTGAGGTATGTTCCTATTATTTTGTTAATTCCCTTAGTTATTTTATTTTATTGTGTATGATAAGGAGTCATTTTGTGTTACACTACCATATACTTAGCTAACAAGATGCACACCATTTCATTGATAAAGTGAGTACCCATATCACTAGTCAATTAAGTGGGCATCTGTATTAGATTATTATGTTTTCCTAGATGAAGCACATGGTTATGCTAGTTGTGTATTCTTTTATCAGTGTAACCTTGACCTATTTGGTGAAATAATATATGGCCACCAAGATATATGTTACACTTGTACATCATGTTATGGGAGTTATTAACCCTACAAAATCAATGGCCCATTTTCAAAATGGCACATATGAAAGAATGGATATAAGAGGCATCTCATCCTGATGGTTGGGATTCCCCATAGATTGGCATATGTTGTATGACTTGGCAGAGTCCTTAGCATCTTGGAATAGGCTTAGCCATCACAAACCTGACTATAACACTTTTCTTTCCATTTCATTTCTAATGCAATGCCCTCGTATAGGACATTAATATGACTCTCAAAATATGGAGTCTATTTCATGTTCTAAGAAACATTAATGCATCACTTCATCTCTATTTATCTTATACACTTCTCCATTAATGATTTGAAAGGGGGTGGCATAAACTGCTAGCTCCTTCTTTTCCTTATTCATCATAGTCTAGGGCACAACTCCAAATGTTAAAAAGGTGGTGATGTATGCTATATCCTCAAAGATGTGCTAGAATATGTATAGTTATGCATTTTTCATGTCATCCTCAATAGATACCACTACATCACCAAAATTGATGTAGGACAAATGGTCTGGCCCCAAGTTATGCCTTCTAGGATTAATCACAATATAGACATAGAACTCTTGGAATAGAACTATCCATCTATATATGTACCTATGTAAAATAGGCTTGTTAAAAAGATACTTGAGAACTTCATGATTAGTGAAAAATATGAATGGAGTTGCCAATAAATATTGTCTAAGTTTTTTCAAGGCATAGACCATCGTGAGTGGCTCACGCTTTGTGGTAGTGTAGTTTTGATCTATCGACGTCAATTTTCTACTGATGAAGGAGATTGGATGATCCATTTTTCCTTCAATAGGATATGCCAAGAATTTTTCAATAATATAACTAGAAGTGTCAACATGGACATGAAAAGGTGTTATCCTATTAGGGAACTATAATATAGGTGCACTAGCTAACCTAAGCTTTAGGGTCTTGAAGGCATCCTCTTGTGTTTTACCCTAGTAAAATGGTCCATCCTTACATAAAACTTGTTATAATGGTACTAAAATATTCTCATAAATCCTTATATATTTTATGTAATATCCATAATGCATAAGAAAGGAATGAATGTTTTTCTATGTAGAGGGAGTTTGTATCTAAATGATGATGGAATTTTCATTAGACCGATAAGCAAACCATCCTTACAGATGATGTTCCTGAGTAGGGTTCCAAACAAAGTTACAAAGATTCACTTTTTCTATTTTAGGTATATTTTAAGCTACTTTTACCTCTCAAACATTAGGCATAGGTTATCATAATGGTGTTTGATAAGTATATACACCATCGAATCATCTAGATAGACATGGAGAAATCTATGTATGAAATTATTGAACATAGTGGTCACCACTCTAGAGAACATGGTTGGTACATTATTGAGTCTAAATGGAATCATGTTGTAAGTGAAATAACCCAATTCAATTTCAAATGTTGTTTTAGGCTTGTTCTCCTCCTTAGTCTAGACTTGGTGGTAGGTATAAAACCCATTAATGAAGGTGTAGATTTCCCAACTTACAACACCTTCTAGGACTTTGTTGGTGAATGGAGTTGGGAAAGGGTAATTGACATAGGTGGTGTTTAATAATATATAATCAATGTATATATGAATTCACCCATCCTTCTTGATGATAATTACCATTAGGCTCACCCACTCAGAGTAATGCATAGGGTAAATGACCCTTGTACCTAGCATAACATTAATTTTTTTTCACCTTGATGTAGAGGTTGGGATTCATTAAAAAAGGGAACTTTTTAACCAGTATTTCACTATTAATTAGCTTTATGCTCATATTCCTTGGGCATGGGTGGATGCCATTTATATCCTGATAAGTTCTAGGGAATAGATCTTAGAATTCCTTCTTGAGGTCTATAATTCATGCCAACTCTATGTCAGACCAATAGGTGCCTATAGTAGTTATCTTTGGATTTATATTTGCATTAATATCCACTTTAATGGTATTAATTAGGGTTTAATATGGCTCATTATTTTCTTGGTGATAATCCTTGACCTATCAGGTTCCCTCTATTGTCTTAACATGAAAATGAGTCAGGTATTCTTCACTAGGAGTGATATCATCTACTTGGCACATGATCTTTCTTATGATAGTTAGCATTTTATAGTAGTGCTCCTTCAAAGTTTCATCATCTTCCTCACTAGAATAATTTGTATATGCCTATCTAGTTTTAAGCCTGTTTAGGTGTTACTCTACCTTCTTAGTGGTGATGAACATAAAGTGTTACTCTTTCCAATGATATGAGCTTTGATTTATTGTATGAACATTTCCTTTTATACAAAGCAATATGAATACATTTATATGCATTAACAATGATACATGTATTCTCCTTTCAATATGACTATCTATAGGGGTTTGGTTATTAGGCTTGTATGGGAAGATATGGTCTACATAGTGCTTGAAAATCATATGATTCCATTAATATCATCATTCAATTATTTAATATGTACATCTCTTGATACTCACACAAATCCTCATGCCTTAGGTGGTATACATAATTCCCTTTGGAAACACTATTATAGTAGGCCTAAAAGGGTTGCCTATAGATGCCTATTTACCTCTTTAGTTTACCATATGACCTTGTATGACCATTATCCTATGATCTCATTACTATTAATGGTTCTAATGGAGTATAGAGGTTTTTTGAAATGATCTAACATTGAAATTAAGGGTTTATAAATATATGAGGGTTATAGTGGAGATATATAGAGTGTGGTACATGAAATCAAGGTTAACATAGCATGAATGGTAGTGGAAACACTATGAAAACACAAGGGTATGAAAATGGTGTGAAATGGACAATAAGGAACCTTATTATACCAACCACATGGATCTTGGAGGCCCTCACACATATACCTAGCTGAACATGGAAATTTAGTGGAAGAAATGAAGCATACGTAGCCCTAAAGTGAAACCTCAAAAACTCAGAAAAACCTTAACTTTTGCAAAAGACCTTAAACTTTGCTAAAAGTGACTATGTGGGTTTGTAAATAAGGAAGATGGTTTTTAGGCCTGTGAGGCCACCAAGTAGGTTTAGAATCCTATTCTCAAGGTCATTAGGATGATCCATCATCAATTCAACTCCTCTTTCCATGTTTTTAAGTTACATTTGAAGCTCTATAGATGCAATTGAGATACACATAATCTTTATCATACAATGGTCTTCAAATATGCACAAGTCTTTTCTCCTTGGGATCTTTTGAGATGATAAGAGGCCACTAAACCTTCAGCCTAATTAAAAAATCATTGGATACCTTGAAACAATTCTAAAAATTCTTCAACCCAACCTATAAACTCTAATGTAGGCATTAAACATCTTTCCATTGCATAGACCTATCTATAGATCACACATAGGAGATAGTCTTGAAGGTCTTCTAGTGATATGATTTCACACATGTGAGTCAATTGCTAAAAATTCTATGAAATTGTCATTCAAGATCTAATGAAATAACATTCATTATTGGTTTGAGTAGAAAAATAAAAAATCCCTAAAAATTATTGAGTCTAAGTTAGCATGTGTAGATGAGAAGGCCATACAAATTCCTTAAATTCTTAAGGAATGTTCATAAATTTCATGAGACAAATCCCTAGATAAATGGCCATGGGTGAAAGCTACATGAGTGTACTTTCTCTAGTTATTAGATTGGGCCCCCATTCTCTCTCTCTCTTGTATAGTATAAGCATAAACCTGAGGAGATTTCTAAGTCTACCAATGAGATCAAGGGAGAGATGGGATGGTTTTGGGATTCCATGGCACTAAAAAACATTTATTTATCCTCAACTTGACATTGTTGACCTCCCTCTACAAAACCATGACTCCACCTAATCTGGTCCATACTGTACAGATCTATACTACTTAAGAAACCTCTACAACCCACCATTTTCTCTATAATTCTCCTTGTTTAAAACCTAAAACATCATTAGTAGGTTTTTTAGAGGGAAAATAAGAGTCATATGACACTTTGAACCTGATGATATGAATTGAGGGAGTTGGAAAGTCATTATTTAGAATGTGTGGGGCCCATTTGGGATGAATTAGGCATTGACCATGGTGTTAATGGGTTAAATAAAGTATGAAATGGTCTGGTGATGGCTTGATGAGGCTTATTATGTCTATTATAGGCACGTAGGGTGACTTAGTGGTCTATCAAGGCTAGATTAGTTCTCATTATGACCAAAACATTGACTTTACACACATATATGACCTTAAAAGCGTATATCAACTAAATTATCATGTCAATACATATAAAATACTTTTATGACCTATTATAAACCTTAAATGAACCTTAAGACACCTTCTATGATGTTATTTAAAATCTTGAAAGTGAACATACCTCATGTTATCAAGTAGAACCAATGTGTTTATGAGCCTCTATCAAACTACCTCCTCAATTGACCTTCATCATGGCATCTTTCACATGTTGGAGACCTATAAAGGTAATGAAGGACCATCTAATCATGTTTGATCATCAAGAAAGTACTTGACTCAAGCTAGAAAGGAGATGTGAATATTGATAAAGCAAATTTATAGGATGACAAGACCATGGATGATTTAAATAACCCTAAGAAATCACAAAAACAAGATGCAATTATGAGACTAATAATAGACCAAGACTCAAGGCATTAGGTTGAGCCATTTATAGGTCTAGGATTATAAATTTTTCAAAAATTATGGTGACTCAACTGGCTTGACTAGCTTGCTGGTCAAAGGACTCAAAAGAAAATTTAACCTAATCTTGATGGCTTTAGAAAATGGGACATGAATGTATATGGACTCTAAATTATAACATAGCTTGTATACTTTAAAATCATGAGACACAACAAATAAATAATAAAATATAGCACACAAATACCAATAACAAGATGAAATAACTAACACAAGCATATGTGTAGAGGCATTTCGAGGGAAAAAACAAATCTATCTACCCATATACAAGAACATGAAGGAGACTAATAGAAGACCCTAAGGAACCTACCATTGATATGGATGGGGATTTCCTCACCATTAAATATATAATTTTGAAAGGCATTAATTTGCTTATAGTTGATGATGATGTAAGGTCCACTCCAAAGGATGTCAAACTTGGAGTGTTTTCCTATTTTTGCATGGCCCTCATCCCATTTGAGGACTACATCTACCTATTAGAATGTCCTATATGAACCCATTTTGTCAAATTATTTCTTGAATTGATGTTAATTATACCATATGGTATTCATGGAACTATCCCTTGTCTCTTCTAACTATCTCAACTCTTTCATCCTCACTTACAATGCATCACCATCTAAGATCTCATGTTGATGATCAAGCTCTAAGGTAGGCAATTCAATTGAACTAGGAAATATTTCCTCCATACCATAGATAAGGAGGTATTGAGAGTGTCTATTATACCTCTTAGGTGTAACTCTATCTACCCATAAGATAGTTCTCAACCTTTTATTCCACAATTTTTTATTGTCTTCCATGGTTCTTTTGATGATCCTTATCAACTTTTTTCCCTGTGGGTAATAGTTGAAGTATTTCTTGAGGTAGATTCTATGTCTAAGATCCCACTTGCATAACTTATTAATATTGAAGGCCAAGGCATTATCAGCGATTATTTTTTAAGGCAAACCAAATTTGGTTTCAAGAATATCATAAAACTCTAAGACTGGGTTTTCATTGGCCTCTTTAAGTGCGGCTTGTTATACCCACCTTGTGAAGTAGTAAATGGTTGTTATGACCAACTTGTGTCTAGAAATATAAGGGGGATGGAACATTCCTATGAAATATAAACCCAAATACATGAAGTGTTGATTAACTTGGATTGGTTATAAGTGAAGGTTAGCTAACTTCTATTTTTTAGAAAAAATGGTACACTTTAAACACTTTCTTACCCAAGTATGTGAATCCTTAAATAATGTAGGACAAAATTATCCATATCTAATGATTTTGGAGTTTTTTTCTTGGCATAAAGGTTCCCACAAGTAGGGACATCATTTAATTTCTCAAGTAGCTTGTCAACTTAGCTTGATTTAACACATCTTAAAAGCATGCCTCCTACATCTTTCTTAAAAATTACTCCATCGATCTAGACATATGGTATGGTTTGTATTATAAAGTTACTTCTTTTAGTATTATATAAACCCATAGTACATTGTCCTATTTGAAGTAATTTGACCACATCATTGGTCCAACTAAGGGTAGTGGTATTTATAACTACTTTTTAACTATCATGGAATGCCAGCACTTTATCTTTGTTTTCTTTTACCTTTACTATAAGATGATCACATATACATATACATATACCTTTGATCAACTTGGTCACTCTCACCTCAATGTCATATTCCATGCACTTTATTACCCACCCATCTCTCTTCTCATTCAAGTTTCTATTGGGTATAAACTCTTTGATATTTGGGTGTAATATCATGACTATGACCTTGTTATTAGATGCCATGTGCTTAAAAATTTTCAATCCTCTCATAACATCAATCAAATGCTTCTCCATAAAGGTATATATTTCATCATATCCTTCTAAGGCTTGACTAAATAAGGAAATTAGTTATTCTAAGCCTTCATCAATATGTTGTATAAGTATAATAAAAATTGCATCTGATGTAGAGAATTCATATAAAACAATCTTTGTCAAAGTTAGGGTTAAGGAGTGTAGGGGCTTGAGAGATGGCCTATTTGATGGCCTTAAAGATCCTCTTTACTTAATTTATCCATGTGAACTCTTTGTGCTTCCTAAGCATTTGAGTGTTGTAACCAACACCCCCTTCTTCCCATAGGAAATGGGGACCGAATTTTTTCAGATATTGTCTTGATTTTGAGCCCCCATCTTCTATATTTTTATGAAAATTTTAGGAAAATATTATGATTTTAACTTTCATACTTTGGAAAGATGGCATTGGTATTTTGTTTACATAGACTAGATATTTTTTTCTATCAAGTTTGTTACTTTGAGATAATTTTTGTGGAATTATGTTTTCATGGAATATCTTTGCTATCCTATTGGGACTTATTATTTTAGGGCTTATGCAAATTGTATTTTTGAACTTGTTGAGTTAGACTTATCCTATTTTTATTTTCCAATATTTTTACCACATATGAATTCTTGTGGACTTCTCTTTATTAGAGAAATTATTTTGGACATTTTGTTTGAAATAATTCCTCTAATGGAATTGGTCTTTGAGTTTTTTTGCCATGGGCATTTTGCCTAATGTAATTGAAATTACCCTTCATCCCTTCCAAAATTACCCTTAAAACATTTTATCTAATGAAAATTACCCTTTGGAAGAATTATTATGGATATTTTGTTCAAAATGATCCCCCGATAGAATCCCTTTGGCTTTTTTGAGATTGCCCTTTAGAACTTTTGAAATGCCCTTTTTGACTTGACAACCTACCCTTTAGGATTTGTTTAATATGTCCTTTAACCTTTTTTTAGGCCTTTTTTCTTGATATAATTCCTTAAAAACTTTTGAAATTTCCCTTTGGCCCCTCCACACCTATACTTCAAGACTTTTGTCCAACACCTTTGCCAATTTGAACCTTTCATTCAAACATTTTGTTCAAGACACTTTCTCTAATACAGTAGGATTATTTTAGAAATTTTGTTTGAGAGAATTATCTCTTCAAGAGAATTTTTGTAGAAATTTTGTCCAAAATAATTCCTTGATGGAATTCATTCAGGACTTTTTAAATGAACCCTTACCTCCAGCTTACCCTTCAAAAGTTATGTCAAGGACACATATTCCTTTGGCCTTTCGAAAGTGCCCTTTAGGACTTTTATGGTTACCCTTTAGGAATTTTGTAAGGACCCTTTCCTATCAAAATGTGCCCTATGAATTAGAACCTTTGGGAATTTTTTCCATGAATTATACCCTTTAGTTCTTTTGAACATGCCCTTTAGGACTTTTGTCCTGCACCTTTTCCCTAGATCATTTCCTTTGGACTTTTTGTTTTAGACATTTTTTTGATGAAAAAAGCATGAAACAATTCCCCCAGATGACACATGCCCTTTGGAATTTATAAAATAACCCTTCAAACATTTTGAAAAAATTCCTTCAAGATTTTTGAAGTGGCCTCTTACCCTTTAAGTATTTTTCCTAAGCCCTTTTACCTCTAAGACTTATTCTTTAGAACTTTTATCCTAGGCCTTTTTCCCTTCAACTAATTCTTTTAGACATTTTTTCCAAGATATTAAAAACCTTCAAGAGAATTTTGGTGGACATTTTGTCTAAAACAATTCCCCTAGAATAATTACCCCATACAAAAGCTCAAAGCAATTCTCCCACAACAATTTCCCCCAAAAAAATACTAGACTACCAAGTGGCACCTTTGCTTAGACAACATTTCATTATGTTTTGAGCTTAATTCAATATTTAAGCCTAGGACCAAATCATATTTTATTAATAATAAGACATTAGGCTAAAACATTCATGTAAGGTTATTTATATATGTTTCCCAAAGTATTGTTCTAAGTCTTGTTTTCATTTATGTTTACAGGAGTAAGGAATCTTGAATAAATGACATGCATCAAGTTGATGAGATTAAATTTGGTAGTCATGTAGACATCACTTGATGGTTGTGAGGACATCATTTGATGATCACATTAACTTCAAATTTAACCTTGATAATGTGTCAAACTTATGATATTAAATTTGATAGTCATATTGACATCAGTTGATGGTCATATAAACATCAAGTTTAACCTCGATAATGGATAATTTTTGAAATTAAATTTTACAATCACATAGATGTCATTTGATAGTTATGAGGACATCAGTTGATAGTCATGTGAATGTCAAATTTAACCTCATACATTATCTATTTGGATTCAAATAAAGATCCTAAAAAACATGTCTGCTTGAGCCCATTTAATGAAATGATGTGAGATCAAATTTAAATGTTAAATCCCCATGAGAGTGACAAGTGTCACCATTATGGGAGCCTGATACATAGATATGATGACCCATGGGAAGAAGCAAGGAGACAAATACATATATCTAATGAACCATGGTAAACCAATATATAAGGATAGATGGCGTGAAATCAATATGGACTTTTCAAAGGTCCTAAAACTAACAAAGATTTGTCAAGTGGCATGCTCACATTCCATCATGCAAAGGATCGACAGTGTAGTCCTAGGAGGAATTTTTCAAATATCTTGGAGTCAATCAAGTGTTGACATGTGTCACAATTTGAAAGCCAACATGGCTTTATGGATCTAATACGTAGATCTTTGGATACTATAGTTATATCTATCAATAGACATTGGGTCTCATAATTAATCTTAAGTTTGAACATGAATTTTGATGATGAATATAAAAGTGAAGATGTAGATTTCATTAAAAATCATGGGAAAGCATGTGATGCATTGTTCATTAGTGCCACTAGTTCCAAAAACATTGGTAAATCAATTTGGTCCTTCATGCATATGTTAGAGGTCCATTTGAAGCTAGATAAATTGAAAGATCAATAGGTTGTTATCACAACATATAAAAAGAGGAATGTATAATTTTGGTAAATGATGCATATTCTAAAGTTTGCATATAGTTCAAACTATAATTGTAAAAATTGTCATTATCTTTATACACATAACACACTGCATATATTTGGCAAAGACTATTTTAAATTTGATAATTATAAGTAGAATATTATATAATTTAGATCATAGTTAGAACTCATGTTCTGACTATCACATGTAATGACCTTGCATGAACTTAGAGGATGAGCTGACCCCTTCCCCAAGTCTAGATAGACAATTGTAATCTAACTTGGATTTTTGTTAGATAATTTTTGAATACAGGAGTAGCATCAGTTTTGATCATCAATGAATGTGTTTGCATATTTTATTTCTAATTTATATGTAATTAATTGTTACTTTTATTGGTTGTATTTTTAAATAATATTTAGTTTGTAAAAGCTGTGAATAGATTCTTGATTATTTTGATTGATATACTAATTTATAGGTGTGTAATAACTACTGAAAGATTGGTAAATATATTGGTCAAGATAGTCAAGTTAAAGTTGATTCATAATTTTGATTATGCATGAGTGATTTCCTGTATGTATTTTTCTATGTGTGTATAATAGCTACCTCAGATACTTCACTATCCCAAGCCATAACCTTTTGATTAAGGGTGTGCAAAATTTGCTCTAAAAAGAGTAACCTTTGTCTAAGGCCTATGAATTTCTTGCATCTTTATCTCCTTATAATTCTTAGCCATGTCTAATTGTGTGGGTGAAATCACTACTAGTAACATGCATAGGTTCTAAGAACACTTTTCTTTTTAGAAACCATCCAGAGGAGTGATTCCTAAAAACCATAGAAGATTTATTGTCTACCTTACCCTTACCTCATTTTTTGAGTTTGTTTTGAGATCTACCCAATTTAGATTAGAAGCCATCCACCCATATAATTCACATAGAGTTTCCTAATCCTTTAGGAATCACACCTCCAACCAAAAACCTTGTCAACAACTTGCATTCCCTACCCACTATTCCATCAACAAGTTGAAATAAATTGCATAGCTTCAATGTATGCCCTAGAGTGGAGTTTACCTCTATCAAGATCCTAAAACATTAGAGGCTACCTTTTTATGATTATGGTGTGCATTGAACCCACATCAGTATTAAATTGGTATTAGAAGGAGGTTAACACCTTTGATTTTACTAAATTTTTTGAGAATGGATTGGCTTGACAAAGAACCCATAGGTATCCCAGGTATTCAACATGATTTCCCCAATGACCCATTCAAATACCTTCCTAAGTTCCATTATAATCACCCAAGATCTATTGAAGGGCATCTTTATGATTACACATATCCTATGCATGTTATGGATGTAAAATTTGATGTAATCTACAAGTTGTTCCCTTTCATGTTGGGAGAAGAAATGCATGATTAGATTACAGAGTTGTCACCTAATTCTATTACTAGTTGGATTGATCTTGAGGAATAGTTTTTTATACCATTGTTTATATATAATTTTTTCTTTTTCCTAAGTGTGAAAATAAGAAACTAGTAGATAAGGGTGTGTAGAAGAATACATGTTGAATGCACGTGTGTTAAATCCAGACTTTGTGAGAACTCCTCTTTAGCTAGGGAAGAATGACCTATAATTAGAAAGCACTCAATACTTGAAGATGTTTGTTGATTAAGATTCAATTTTTGAAGATCCTTGATAATTTTGATAGAGTTTCATTGCTTCTTCATATTTTCCTCCAAGATGTGGATGACTTCCAAAATGATAACCTCCTCTAAAGACCTTCAACAAAATGTTAATAACCAAAGACTAACTTTTCACTTAACCTTGGGTGAAGGAGGGGGGGGGTATTTATAACATTTGATGTTAAGAAACATGCCAAAAGAAGGGAAAAGTGAAATATGGCACCATTTCTCATGTGGTGCATTAATGATTCAAAGATGAGGTGGACTGCCATTTGGGTTGGTGAGTCTCCCACCTTGAATGTGGGTCCAATTTTGAATGGGAATCATGCACATGGGTTTGAATGAGTCTTAAAGACTTTTCACTACCCTTTATTATCTTCATCCAAGCACTTAAAGAGGTGGCACACAAAATTTGGTTCCATTTTCCATGTGGTGTATGAATAATCAAAGATGAGGTTGGTAGGGATTCCCATTTGGGTTGGTGAGTCCTATTTAGGTTAAGAAGTCAAAAATGGGTGCCATTTGTCTTTACCAAAGAACTAAAGAGGTATGTATCTCATTTTTAAGGAAAAATAAATGTTAAAAGATGGCATTTTAAGTGGAAATTCACCATATTTCAAGGGGGGCCTTGTGATGCTTAAATGAGGTCATTAAGCACCTTGGGAAAGGGTCCCAAGTGGGGTATGATGTCCCATATCAAGCCACCTCACTTATAAGCCAGGTCACTTGCACTATCACTTGCCATATTACGTTCCATGTCACTTTCAATGTCACATGCCATGTCACTTGCCATGCCACATACCATGTCACATGCCATGTCATCCTGAATAGTGATAGTGGGTCCCATAATGAATAGTGATAGTGAATAGTACATTCAAATAGTGATTTTTGAATAATATTATGTTAATATGAGAATAGTGGTTTGGTTAGGTTAATAAGGGTTTTTTAAGGGTTAATAAGGTTTAGGGGGTCTTTAGGGGTTCTTGAGTCATTTAGTCATAAAAAATTGTAAGTGTGCAGTTTTCTAGTGTCTACAATGATTTGGTCCAAATATTGATGTTCATGATTTAAAAAATAATTTAACACATTTTATGAGGTTATTTATAGGTATATTTGATATGAATTTTATATAATTTATCCAAAGAGAAAGCTTGTTATTGTGCCAAAACATGAACATAATGGAAGGTGTAATCATACTTCCTATGACCCTACTCCTCCCTATGATTATATATCAGCGCATGTGTAGATTAAAAACCTTGGTCATCTTACTTTGCGATTTACACATTCCTAGTCCATCTTGGTCCCTTCTCATGCTAGACATGCCTTGTATGGACCCTACGAGGCCCTTTTATGGACTCATTGACCATCATAGGCCTCTATTGACCTAAGCCATAGCTTAAGGAGGAAAAACATGACATAAGACACAAATTTACTTTATAAAATATGCATCTTAGGCTAATACTTGGGTAGAATGCATGAAAAAGACCCCTATTTAGTCCCAAATAGCTAAAATGACTAGTTTTTTGTCTTTTGGCAGATTAAGGTTGAGATTTATACCTCATTATCATTCATTTTAGCTTGTCTCTTGATCATTTTATTAATATGATCTTCCCACTTTATTATTATATTATAATCTTGGTTTTATTCTTTGAATCTCTCTTGATTATTGCTTGGTATAATAGTTTTCATTATGATAGGGGATGCCCTATATTGCTACAACTATTCTTGGTATTTCTCATTGCTATTCATAGTGTTCTTGAAGCTTGTAGACTTAAAATTACCTCCTCAAGACTCCATTGTAATTTTCCCCCCCCCTTATATTGGCTCTTCCATAGATTGGTGGATTCTCCTTCAACTCTTCCATAGCTTTTGGCTCTTAGTCTGGACTCAGCTTACACACAACCTAATCTTCTTCCTCTCTTACCTCCTAGCTTAAATAATCAATTGGTAAAAAGTTTGCACATATCTTTGAGTTATATATGAGGGAAATTTTCTTTTCACAGTGAAACATTTTTTATTATTTGTAGTAGTATATATGCTAGGGTTTGTTTAGTTTTAGAGAACTAGTTATTGGTTATCTTACTAGCATAGCTTACAAAATTTCTTATATTTATGTATACCCAAAAAGTACTTTAATTACTTGAAATAATCATGTTATATGTCATTTATCCCTTTTAAATTTTTTTGCATTGCATAGTAGACACACTAGAAAAAATATGCATCCTCTCTCTCTCTTGTTAAAACTAGAAACATTGTATTACTAGAAAACAATAGTATTGCATTGAAAGATAACTCAAATATAGAATAGGAATGCTCTTTAACCCTTACTTGAAAACATATTTTTTTCCCAAAATGTATTTCATTTGGCCTCAAAGTGCCTTAATTTATAGATTTACATTCTATTGGCTATTTCATTTCATTTAGTATTGTTGCATATTTCTTGTTTATGAAATACATAATATAGATTTATCCACTTATTTTACTAAGGTTGGATCCACTATAGGTTTATGTATATTATGTACATTCATTTATACTATCCCTAACCTAGTTTATAAGTCTTCTTATAGTTTAGTGCAAGCTGTCAAACTAGATAGCCACTATGGATCTCTTGTAGCCCATAAAACCCTTGAACCTTCTATCCTCTTAGTGATTTGCTTTAGTACCCTACCAAACACTAGTGGTTCCATTCATATTCTTGGAGATACATTTTGGCATGTCTAATGGTACCTCACATATGATCTCATGCTATATCTATCTAATTTAGATCTATCTTATCCAATTCTCCTTTGTTAGCCACTAAGCTTTACTTTTAGTTGTGTTTCAACTCTCATCTTGGTTGTTATATTCTGCTTTGGTTTTCTATTTTCATCCCTATTAGTTCTCCTTCAATTTACCTTTTCTATTGTCTTCCTTGTTTCTCATGTTTTATTACACCCATGGTTGACCTCCCACCTTTAGGATGTTATTCTCATTAGATTCAGGGTCTCACTCCTGAGCTCACTCATGATCAAGCCATAATTGCATTGGAACACCATTGACATCGTAGGACCTAGGAGCCTCTCTCAACCCATCATGGTAGTCTACACCCTCTCGCATTAAAAATTGAACAAAATTGGTAAGACTATAACCAACAGACTAGGTCTCCTTTCCACCTATCTACAATTCATTCAATTGAGGATGTTTCCACTCATACTCATGCCGCATCTCACTCACCCATTCAAGGAGAGGAGGATCATCTTGATTGGATAGGAGATGATGAGATACATGCAATCATTAAGGATTATTGTAGACATATTAAATTGAATTAAGCTCACCCCTCTCCCTCTAGGAGTTAATGGTGTGTGGTCTCTAGAGATATAAGTTGTGATCGCTCAATGTCTAGTGCCTCAACTAGTTCTCATGTGAGTTCCCTACCATATTATTGGTTAGAAAATCTTCTTTAAGAATAGCCACATGTCCATGATATGGATCATAGGAATCTACACTTAGGAGTGTATCTTTATCATGAATATTCTTCTCATCCTCCCAACCCTTCCTTCAGAGTCTTTGATGAGTAGATTGACTTCAATTTCCATCTACAGACTAGAGATCCATGGGATGCATCTCATGAGTCTCAATTCCCACTAGTTGACCATCGGTTGATAACATGTGACTTGAGATATGGAGGATATCATCATCATAATCATATCCATGAGTATGCCATGTCTTGTCATTAGCCTTGTGGGGACTATCACACTATTCATAACCATTCCCCACCTCATGGTAGAGATGATTTCCATTATGACTAACCTCCTCATCAAGATCCACCTTGGAATAAATCTCTCCATGGCCATGGTGATGATGAGTCTTATGAGTATAGGCATCAACACTACCATCACAAGCCCCCTCCTAGGTCTCTTCACTAGCCTATTATGAATCATTATTATGAGGATCTCTTTCAAAATCTTCTAACCCTTTAGGTCCATGTTATTCCCCTTCGTACTCCTATCCCTAAACTTCCAAATTTTAATGGGATGCAGGACTCTAGTTCCATAGAGCATATTATGGCATTCATGATGGCATGTATGGATTGGGAAAAAGATAAAGTCATGTTGTTAAAGATCTTTGCTCATTCTCTATGAGCTGAAGCTCTTATCTAATTCCATAATCTACCTCTAGATTCTCTCTCTAATTTGCAATTACTTTTGGATGATTTCCTCTAGTATTTTGATATTTCTAGGCCCTTGAACCTTGACATCCAATCACTCACCACCATAACACAGGCCAAGGGTGAGTTTAACTTTGATTGTGTGCATAGATGCCATTCCACAATTCATACATGCAAGACTCAATTCTTGAATGACCATCTTTATTACATGTTCATGCAAGCATTGAGGTAGGAGGTTCAACTTGATGTCCTCAAGCATAATCCCACCTCTTATGATGAAGTTGTTAATGAGTGCCTAAAGATAAAAGCATTTGAGGTGCATACAGGCATGTGGCCTATACCTTCCCAAAATTCATCCTCATTATATGATCATAACCAAATATGATTGGTGATGGTGTTACTAATTCTCCTCCTGAGAAAGACAAGAAGTATAGTTGTGAGGCGAATTCCATGAGCAATAAACCAACTAAAAAGAAGGTTTATAAATCTGATTTAGTAAAATAATAGATGGTGTTTCCTTATGACACTACCAAGTTTTATAACTACCATCAAATTAGAGGGTATGATGATGCCAATTATGGTGATTAAAAGTCTAGTGGGAAATCCTTACCTCTATCTCAGGTTTCTCCCCTTGTTAAGCCTAATCACAAGGTGGATGTGTTTAAGGAGCCTCTATCAGACCATGACAAGGAAAAGAAGAAGAAGAAGAAAAAGAAGAAATTAAAGGCTAAGGGCCCACACTTTCCTTCTTACTCTTTAACATATTTTGACTTCTCTTCTTAGTTTAACCCATAAGGGAAAGCCAAGCATGAGAGTAACAAGGTCATTGATACTATTGACATCACTCCTATTGGTTATGTGTATTTTGTCAACATGCACTCAAGTTAGACCACTAACCCCACTAGAGAGACTAGTGGTGTTAGCCCTCCCATCTAGCCCATGAGGGTAGGGTATCCTAATGTCAAATTTAACTTTTAGCTTAATATCCCTCCCCAAGATAGATAGTGCCCATACTCCATCATAGAGGAGTTATAGGGCCTTTTAGCTGGGATCTCCATTTGGGACCTACTTCACCTTTACCCCAAGCAAAGGGGCCTCATCTTTGATAAGCTTGGTATCTCTAGTGAGGATCCACTGTAGGATGATATTGGAGTGTTTTTTAACTCTAATACCCTTGAGTATCCTCATCCCCATGTTCTCTCTTTTGACCTAACTTCTTTAATAGTTGCTTTGATTCTGGCAAAAAGGGCTTGGTTCCTTTTCTACATCAAGATTTTTGTTGATGATTTCTACATCAAGTAGTACATTGCTGATGAAAGATCTACTTTGAATATCATGCCTTTACATGTATTCAATGAGCTTGAGATTAGTTGGAAGAAGCTTTTTGATTCCTACCATAGGTGTGCTATTTTTAATAATGACACAATTATGTCAATGGGAAACATAAAGCTTTGGGTCAAGTTTGGCCCCAAGACCATCAAGATTGATTTTTGTGTGTTAGATTTGGATCTTTCATAAAATATGATTCTTGGCCATCCCTAGACTATTATTATATAGGCCATCATGTCATCCATGTTTCACATGGTTTAGTTCATTCATGAAGGTAAGGTTTACACTATAGAGGCTGACCCAGATCCATAAGCATTGCTCTACACAAAGATAAATCCCTTAGGTGAGGCTTTGACTATCTCTTCATGGGGTCATGTGGGTGCCCACACAACCCCTACTACTAAATATCATTTTCTCAAGGATGCACATTATGATTTGACAGAGTACTAAAAAACATTCAATCCTTTAGAGTTTGATGTGTGTCAGTTGATTCCCTCTTTCATTCCATGATACCAAGCTAGCTCATCTCTTTTTGGTTACCTCTTCCCTGACATCTCGCTAGACTTTGAGCTTCCCCTCTCTTCACACTTTTATCATTAGAGTATTAGTTCTCTCAACACATATCCTAATAAGGTAGCTAGAGTGGTTGAGTCTAATCATGAATGTTATTCCATCAATGGCATAACATCCAACCTAATCAATGAGAGGAGAGCTTACAAAAATCTCATTCCTATGCATATTATGCACTACCATCCTCTTTCCTTTTTGGTTTTATAGATCTTGTTCACCAATAATGACCCCACCTTTGACACTCCTATGCTTTAGGTCATGACTAGTGAACCTAAGGATATTTTTGTTCCATATCTTTCTTCCTACCTTTTCCTTATTGTTTGACCTCTTCATAGGCTAATAGGTGTCCTTACTTGGGGGTAGGCCTCTAATTATGGAGAAGTGGTGGAATAGGCCTCTAGTGATTTGGTAAGCCTCACAACTTATTAGAAAATCATCACTATGCCCCTATTTGGTGGATTTCCCCTCTTATGGCATCTATCATTAGACCCTTACTGATCTCTCTAGTTGTCTAGCTAGTGCACTCTTCCTTAGATGCACCTGGGGATATAAGCAAAATATTTTACTTCTTTTAGTTGGTCAAGTTATTGCTTGTTGGTAGACAACCCTCTACCAACTCCCTCTCTCCCTTTATATAGTGCTTATAGGTGGTATGGGTTAGTGGTTATGGTTTCATATGACTTTCTATGGCCTTACCTAGTTAGTCTTCATATATCATGGGCCTCCTACCACCACTCCTTACTTCTCACTATGGTTGGCATTGAGACACTCTCTCATGGTTGGCCGCATAATAGCAGTGGCTCTACTAGTTGAGATGTCTTTCATCTAGCACTCTGACTCCTCCTTGTATCTACATGAGAGAAAAATGTAACCCTAGATTAGTCATGATCATAGGGTAACAATAAAATTATATTTTGGCATGCTCATAAAAATTCTTTTCTTATTTCTCCCCTTTGCTTTCCTTTTTGGGCTAGTTTTGGGTCTTTTCAGGCTCTCTATGCTTGATTTTGGCCCTTTCTAGACTAGGCCATGGTTTTTAGGGATAAACCACACCCTGGTAGTGGACTAGGACATAATGTTTATATCTTGGTAGTGGTATAGGCCACAGGTTTGCCCAGGTAGGCCAATAACTTTCTTTTTGCCCTTTTTGGGCCTCTATTTGACCCCATCTTTACTCTTAAAACCCCATAACCTTCATCTTAGAGGTTTTGGCCCCTTTAAAATGTAATGGTAAATTCTATTTCTCTTTTTAAGGCATCCTTGGGTTTTTTTTTGGGACTATTTTGGTCTCTTGGACCCCTAGGTCCTCTCACTTGTTATGTCTATACATTCCTTATTAGATACACCTTGTGGACCCTTTTTTGCATTTTAGACCACAAGAGCTTCATTTTAGATGTTTTAGTGAATTATAAATGCATTTTTGGCCTCTAATTTTCAATTTGAGGCTTTCATGAGCCTAATCTATCCCTTTCTTGGTCCCAAAGACCCTTTTTGGGTCCCCACTAACTTCCCAAGCATGTGCTTGATTTCATGGGCACCTAAGGATAGAAATTATTCTCTATGTTTCTTTTAGTTAGTCATTTATATACTTCACCATAGTCAATCCATTCTAACTTCTTCTCTCTCTTTTCATCATGGTTATATGTTATAAGTGCTGGATGGTTATGGTGGTTCAATACTTGCTCTAGTCTTGTTGACTGGTCTTCATATTCTCCAAACTTCTCCCACTTGCCTTTGTTACCTCTTCCCATGACTAGCGGTGGTCAATTGTTGTGATTATGGCCTGGTTTCATTTTTTGGTTCCTAATGTAACTTGTTTATACCACCCTACTTTGAAATTCCCTATTTATATTTATTTGTCCTCCATACTCAACCCTCATCATGATTCACCTCTTAATGGTGATACATAGATGGTGGAAATCAAGGCAACCTAGGATCAACTACTATAGCTTGGGTTATTGATGATCTATGGGGTCATGAGCTTGTTACAGCTAGTCATTTACTGATTAGTGAGATGAATAATGCTACTGAGTATCATGTGATCATTGGCACCTTGACTAATGCCCATGAGTTAGGTGCATACTATGTATAGTTGTTCTCCAACTCACTCTTAGCCATGTCTTAACTCATCAGTGTCTAAGTCATCCTTAGCTATGAGTTGCTCCCCTTCTTTGAGGTAGTGTGATTTTCTTTCCTTTTTTGAGGATATCTAGTTCACCCATATCCCTCATAGGGAGAACACCAAGGATGGCACCTTAGTGAATGTCATTCTAGATAGTATGATTTTATTTAATATCACTTTTGTTTCCCTTTTTAAGGATTTAGAGTTGGAGCTAGATTTGGATTCTAGATCATGTAACATTTATACTTTCACCATTAGATCATGCCATCGATAGTTTTCTATTATTGTCCTTATCTAGTAAGTACATGTAATGTTTTTTTTATATATTTTTATTCCTTTCTTTCCTTTGATTTGGCATTGTTTACAAGTACTTCATAACACTCCTTGTTCATTCAAACACTGACTGTTCATACCTCAGGGGCATATGTAATCATACTTCCCATGACCCTTCTCCTCCCTATGATTATATATAAGCTCACATGTAGAATAATAACCTTAGTCATCCTAATTTAATACATTAAACACTTTCTTGGACCTCTCTTTCATTATATTCTCATCCCTCACACATCCCTAGTCCATCTTGGTCTCTTTTCATGTTAGACAGGCCATTTAGGGACCCCACAGGGCCCTTTTAGGGACTTATTGACCATCATAAGCATTTTTTTGACCTAGGTTATGGTTTAGGGAGGAAAATTTTGGCCTAGGATGCATGTTTCCTTCATAGAATCCACATCTTAGGCTATGGCTTGGGTAAAATGCATGAAAAAAAACCCTTTTTAGTCCCAAACTGCTAGTTTTTGGTCTTTTAGTGGATTAAGGTAGAGATATATGCCTCATTATAATTAATTTGAGCCTATATCTTGATAAATTTATTTTTATTATATTCCCACTTAATCAATCCATTTTAAGCTTGGATTCCTTCTTTGAATCTCTCTTGATTCTTGATTGACATAATAGTTTCCATTGTGATAGGGGATGCCTTATATTGTTGTAGCTATTTTAGGTGTTTCTCATTGCTATTAACAGTGTTACTAAAGCTTTTGCACTACACATTTCCTCTTCAAGACTCAATTTTACCTATTTTTTCCCCTTGCATTATATCTTCCATATATTGGTATTGGTGGCTTCTCCTTTACCTCTTCCACAACTTGTGGCTCTCGGTCTGGACTCAACTTATGCATAGCTCAATCTTCTTCCTCTTTTACCTCCTAGCTTGGATAATTAGTTGGTAAAAATTATAAACATCTCTTTAATTTTTATATGAGGTCACTTGTCTTTGCAAAGTGAAACTCTTTTACTTATTTTCAATAGTAAATATGCTAGGGTTTGTTTAGGTTTAGAAAACTAGTTATTTGTTATCTTGCTTAGCATAGCTTATGAAGTTTCCTACATTTTTGTATGTCTAAAGAGTAATTTCATTACTTGAAATATTCTTGTTTTATATTCTATTTCTCAATTTTGAAGTTTGTTTCATTTCATAGTAGACACACTAAAAAACTTATGTAAACACTCTCTCTCTCTCTCTCTCTCTCTCTCTCTCTCTCTCTCTCTCTCTCTCTCTCTCTCTCTCTCTCTCTCTCTCTCTCTCTCTCTCTCTCTCTCTCTCTCTCTCTCTCTCTCTCTCTCTCTCTCTCTCTCTCTCTAGTTTTACTTTGAAGGATAACTCAAATCTAGAATATGCATGATCTTCAAACCTTACTTAAAAACATCTTTGTTTCCAAAAATTTATTTCATTTGGCCTCAAAGTGCCTTAGTTACTAGATTTACATCTTGTTGGCTCTTTCATTTCATTCAGTATTATTGATTTTTTATTGTGGTTGTATCCACTATAGGTTTGTGCATACTTTATTAATGTTTTTATACTATCCCCAACCTATTTTATAAGTTTGTCTATAGTCTAGTGCAATCTAGTAAATCAGATAGCCACTACAGATCTCCTATATCCCATAGAACCCCTGAGCCTTTTAGCCTCTTAGTGATTTACTTTAGCACCATGCCAAACACTAGTGGTTCCATTCATATTATTGGACCTATAAAAGGGTTTATTTTTAATCTAATAACTATACATAATGAAGAAGATATCCTAAATGGAGAGTATGATTGGATCATAAAAGAGGTAGAAAAACATATTGCATCCATCAATGAATAAATTACAATGTTATAGGAAAAATTAAGATACCAAAAACATGAAGAGGAATCCATCAAGATAGGAGAATTAGATCGTGTTGATTCCATCTTGATATTTGATGAGATAATTGAAGAAGGAAATAATGACAATGAGGAAAGTGTCAATTTAAAGGAACATTTCTAACCTTTGTAGCTACTCTATGAGATAGAATATGCCCAGGCACAAGATCAATTACTTTAACTTACAAAAAGAAGATATTAGCTCTAAATATGGTGTTGATGACTCTTATGATTATTAGTCTGCATTATAATCTCTATTATAAGACTCATTTGATGATTATATTATTAAGTTATTCTCCTCTAATCATGCAATCTCTAATATTGAAATTTTAGATTATGTCATGCCTGAGGTAGGTATGTATTTTTATCATGGGGAAAATATAAAATTTATGTTGGCTGCCATCAATAATTTTTATCCTATTTATGAGCTCCCTTATAATGTAATTAATTCACATAGATGATCATG
This sequence comes from Torreya grandis, assembly GCA_037957365.1. Lineage (NCBI taxonomy): Eukaryota > Viridiplantae > Streptophyta > Pinopsida > Cupressales > Taxaceae > Torreya > Torreya grandis. Next base: position 1,521,320 of record JARHVA010001156.1, on the reverse strand, counting down.
CCTTGATTTGATAGATGTTTAATTTAATTTGGTACCTGACTCTAATGTGCAAGACACTATGGTTAATTATGTGATTGACCAAGAACCCCTATGTGTGTGGACATCAACATTACTTAGAATGCCCATGAAGTTGCATATCTTCCATATCATAACTATTCAAAAGAATAGTATAAAAAGGATCAACAACATGCATTAGATGAGACGATCCCTCTAGAATTAATATTTAATGAATCTCTCACTCCTAAAATCAAAAATAGAGAGCCCCAACTAAACAAAAAAATTATTCATAATTTGTAAATTCAATATTCGATTCATTCAAATATTGAAGGTCAGACTCAAAGTGAGAGTTTAGATTAAGTTTTTGAGGAATATGTTGTTCATGATTATACTTATGATTCTAATTCTATCTTTAATGACCTTTCCCATAATGAGTTCACAAAATATGATGAATTTAAAGACTATAGGTTATCTCTAATATCCATCATAGTAGGTACTTTCAAGGATTGTTTGTCTGAATTAAGTTCTCCTAAATACATGAGTAACAATGGTGAAATTTTAGAATGTATGTATCATAGGGAAGAGTTATTTGTTTATTGTGTCTGGGATTTCCCAATGAGTAACCCTAATTTTTTGTCCTACAATATGATGGAAAGGCTCAAAATTATACTAAATGAATACAAGGATGTCCCTACCTATTTTAGAAATTTAATGGGGAAAACCTTATTATTACCAAATAGTGTGAAGCATACCAAACAAAGTCTCTAAATCCATCCCACATCTTGTTTGGGTTTTATTTAGAGTAGGAGTAGTTTAGGTTTCTTATTTTCTTTCATATTTTTTTCATTATATTAATCTTTCCTTCTTTCAGTATTTTGCTTTCATAGATTAGATTTCATGTTTTCTAGATTAGATTTCAGTTCTTTCTTAGTTTAGTTTCTTACTTTCTTAGATTAGTTTTTCTTTGTTTTCTCTAATAGTTAAAATTATTTTGATTTGATTATAACCAATTTAAAATCCAAACCAACTGAGATTATGACTTATGGAAAAGGGGAAAATTAAAATCTTGACATTTTGGGACTAGTTTACTAATTAGGTGTATTTCTATGTTTTTGAGTCTTTAGGATGAAGGTAGGTAATCATAGATTATTTTGAATGGTGTCACAATTGAATACTTTTACCAAGCATGTGGAAGTTGCTCTTAGAGTAATTCATACAAATTTATATTTTTTTCTTGTTTTATTGGATCAAATGCACTTATCACATTGAATACCTATTGGAAATGATAATTCTAATAATAGACATGGTTGGTAAGGGCATTCTAGTAACAATTTGTTTTATAATTATACTAGCTCACTGGGGATCCAACTCTTCTCTTTCTATTTAATAAAAAAGAAGAGTGAATGAAAAATAAAGAAAAAAATAACTAATGGATTCAAAAGATAAAAATAAAATCTAAAAGAAAAAGGCTCATATGATGAAATAAGTTCAACGTACCATGCATCATGATTAAAAGAAAATAATGGAATGAGAAGAGAAGGAGCCCAATGTATCTCTGTCATGGCTATATCTACCTAGATAATAGTAGAGCAGTGTCTGAGCTTCCTTTATTTTTGATCTTTAATAGATACTAAAACAAAATTTAAAACCCCATCAAATGCTTTTATAAACTCATCACAATAGGGGTTAAATAAACTACACATTTTGACACACACAAATCCAAGAAATTAGAAAGTGAGTATGTTGTGTGAATTAACTTAGGAGTCTCTTTCATGTTTTTTATTTAAGTATTCTTCTATGACATACTTCATGATTGATTTAGGATTTTAAACTAGAGTTCTGGGTTCTTAAATACTTAGGAGTATTCCCCTTATAATTCACCATATGTTGTACCTAACACCCCCTTTCTTCCCATAAAAAATGGGGACCCATTTTTTTTAGATATTGTCTTGATTTTAAGCCCCCCTCTTCTATATGTTTATGTAAATTCTTGGAAAAAAATATTATTTGGACTTTCATACTTTGGCAATATGGCATTGGTATTGTGTTTCCATAGACTAGATTTTTTGCTCTATCAAGTTTGTTACTTTGAGCTAATTTTTTTAGACTTATGTTTTTATGGACTATATTTGCTATCCTCTTTGGAATTATTATTTTAGGGCTTATACAAATTGTCTATTTAGACTTATCATGTCACACTTATCCTATTTTTCTTTGTCAAGATTTTTCATGCATGTGAATTCTTGCAAACTTATCTTTACTAGAGAAATTATTGTGGACATTTTTTCTAAAATAATTCCTTTGATGGAATTGGTATATGGTTTTTTTCATTGTATTAATTTTTCTTGACGTAATTGACATTGACCTTTGGCCCTTCAAACATTTTGTCTAATGAAAATGACCCTTTGGTAAGAATTTTATAGATATTTTGTTCAAAATAATCCCCTGACAAAATCCCTTTAGCCTTTTTGAGATTTCCCTTCAAAACTTTTGAAATGCCCTTTTGCCTTACCAACCTACCCTTCAATATTTGTAAAATATGTCCTTTGGCCTTTTTGTTATGGCCTTTTTACCTGATAGAATTCCTTTAAACATTTTTTAATTTCACTTTGGCCCCTCTACATCTATCCTTCAGGACTTTTATCCCATACTTTTGCCATTTTGAACCTTTATTTTAGATATTTTTTCCAAGATACTTTATCTGAGCCAATAGGATTCCTTTAGACATTTTATCCAAGAGAATCAGATCTTTGAGAGAATTTTTGTAGACATTTTGTCCAAAACAATTTTTTGATGGAATTCATTTAGGAATTTTGAGATAACCCTTTGCATATGACTTACCCTTCGTAAGTTCTGTCAAGGACACATATTCTTTCAAACTTTTTGAACATGCCCTTCAGCGTTTTGAAAGTGCCCTTTGAGGCTTTTGTGGTTACCCTTTGGGACTTTTGTAAGGGCCCTTTCCCATTGAAATGTATCCTATGAAGTAGACCCTTTGGGTATTTATTTCCATGAATTAGACCCTTAGGCCCTTTTTAACATGTCCTTCAAGACTTTTATCTTGCACCTTTTCCCCAGACCATTTCCTTCAAAAATTTTGTGTCAAAAATTTTGTCTAATGAAAAAAGTCCAAAATAATTACCTTGAAGGGCACATGCCCTTTAGACTTTCTAAAGCAAATTTTTATACATTTTTAAAAAGACCCTTTGGGATTTTTGAAGTGGCCACTTACCCTTCAAGACTTTGTCCTAAGATCTTTTTCCTCTAAGACTTATCCTTTAGGACTTTTGTCCTAGGACTTTTATATTTTAGCCAATTATTTTGAACTTTTTTTCTGAGAGATTAAGACCTTTTGAGAGAATTATTTCAAACATTTTGTTTATAAAAATTCCCTTGAAACAATTCCCTTGCATAGAATCCTATGACAATTCTCCTGCAATAACTACCCTTAAACAAATACCATACTACCAAGTGGCACTTTTGATTAGAGAGCATTTCATTATGTTTTAAGCTTAACTCAATATTTTAGCCCAAGCCCAAATTATATTTTATTAATACTAAAACCTAAGGCTACAACATTCATGCATGGTTATTTATATATGTTTCCCAAAGTATTGTGCTAATTATTCTTTTTGTTTATGTTTATAAGAGTAGGGAATCCTTAAAAAATGACATGTGTCAAGTTGATGAGATTAAATTTGACAGTCATATGGACATCACTTGATGGTCATGAGGATGCCATTTGAAAGTCAAGTGAACCTCAAATTTAACCTCAATAATGTGTCAAATGTATAAGATTAAATTTGACAGTCATGCAAATGCTAGTTGATGGTCACACAGATATTAGTTCATGGTCACAAAGATGTTAGTTTATAGTCACATAAACATCAAATTTAACCTCCTTAATGACTAATTTATGGAATTAAAATTGACATCCATGTTGGACATAATTTCATGATCATGAATATGTCATTTGATAGTCACATGAACTTGAAACTTAACGTCATAAATTACCCATTTAGATTCAAATCAAGATCCTATGGTGCACATCTACTTAGGCCCATTTGATTAAATAATGTGAGATCAAATTAAAATGTTAAATCTCTATGAGAGTGAAAAGTGTCACCATCATGGGAGCCCACTACACATATTTGATGACTCATGTGAAGAAGCAGGGAGCCCAATATATATATCTAATGAACCACGTTAAACTAGTACATAAGGATTGATGGTGCAAAATAAATATGGAATTCTCAAAGATATTATAACTATTAAAGAGTTTCTAAGTGGAATTATCATGTTCCATCATGAAAAGGATAGATGGTATGAGTCCTTGGTGGAATTTTTTAAAGATCCTAGACTTGATCAGGTGTTGACATGTGTCATGTTTCAAAATCTAATAGGGAATTATAGATAGAATATGTAGATATTTGGACACTTGAGATATATCTATCAATATACATTGGGTCTCATAGTTAATATTAAGTATGAACATGCATCTGAATGATGAATATAAAATTGAAGATCTATATTCCATTAAAAAAGCATGGGTAAACATGTAACACATAGTTCACTAGTACCACTAATTCTAAAAACACTGGTAAAATTATTTTTGTCCTTCATGCAATGTCAAATTTCCATTTGAAGGTGTCTAAATTGAAATATCAATAGGTTGTTCTCATAACCTATAAAATGGGGAATGTATAGTTTTAGTAAATGGTGCATATTCTAAAGTTTGGATACTATTTGAACTATAATTTTAAAAATTATTATTGTCTTTATACACATGCACACATTTATATCCTTGGTAAAGGCTATTTTAAACTGAAAACCATAAATAAACTCTTATATGGTTCTAAACCATAGTTAGGACTCATGTTCTGACTATCACATATAATAACCTTACATGACCTCAGAGGATGAGGCAACTCCTTTCCTGAGTCTATATAAACAATTGTAATCCAACTTGGATTTTTGTCAAATAATTTTTGAATATAGGAGAAACATCAATTTTGATCATTAATAAATGTGGTTGTGTATTTTCTTTCCAATTTTTATGTAATTAGTTGTTACTTTCATTGGTTATATGTTTCAATAAACTTTAGTGTGAAAAAGTTGTGAATGGATTCCTGATTATTTTTATTGATATACTAATTTATAGGTGTACAATATCTACTAAAAGATTTTTAAATATATTGGTCAAGGTAGTCAATTTCAAGTTGATTCATAATTTTTATTATGCATGAGTACTTTCTTGGATGTAGTTTTGTGTGTGTGTGTGTGTAATAACTATCTTAGATACTTCACTAGCCCAAGCCATAACCTCTTGATTAAGGGCATGAAATAGTTTCTCTAAAAGGAATAACATTTTTCTAAGGCCTACTAATTTCCTACATATTTATTTCCTTATAATACTTAGTTGTGTCTGACTATGTGTGTGTAATCATTGATATCAAAAATCACAGGTTCTGAGAGCGCTTATCCTTTTAGAAACCAACAAAGGGAATGCTTCCTAAAAACCATAGAAGATTTATTTTCTACCCTACTCTTCCCTCCTTTTTTGAGTTTGTTTTGAGATATACCCAATTTATATTAGAATCCAACTACACATCTAATTTACATAGAGTTTCATAATCCTTTAAGATCCACACCTCTATGCAAAAACTTTGTCAACAACCTACATGCCCTAGCCACTATTCCATCAACAGGCTGAAATAAACTTCATACCTACAACTCATGCCCTAGAGTGGATTTTACCCCATTGAGATCCTAAAATGTTATAGGTTACCTCATTATGTCTATGGTGTGCATAAAACCTATACCAATAGTGAGTAAGAGGCTTAACCAATTCTATAAAACTTATGATAAACCTCCTTATAAAGTGTATCTTCCCTAAGAATCTCTACAAACCTTTCTTATTCTTGGGAAGGGGTAAGGCCAAGATTGATTTAACCCTTTTAGGGTCTATATAAAGACCATCCTTTGACACCACATGTCTCAATAATTTTCTTTCATGAAAAAAAAATGTATTTCTTGGGATTCAAAGACACTTCAAACTACTTGCACCTATCAAAGACCAACTTCAAATGTGCCTTGTGATTTATTGGGTCCTTTGAGAACATAATGAGGTCATCAAGATAGATTATAACCCTATAATTAATTAACCTCTCAAAGGCAACATCCATTACCCTTTGGAAAGGTTCCCCTATATTGTATAGTCCAAAGGGAATTTTCATATATGCATAAGTACCCCACTTTGTACTAAAGGTAGTCTTATGTCTATCCTCATCCTTGAATAAGATTATTTGGTATCCATAGTAACCATCAAGTAAGAAAAACCTATGAGAACCTATAACCTTCTAAAGGATATAATCCATGGAGGGAAGTGGGTAATGGTCCCTCAAAGACACCTTATTAAGGTCTCTAAATTCAACACATAGGTGTATCTCTCCATTATAATTCCTCATAGGCATAATGTTTTCTACACATGAGAAATGATTAATGGGGAATATGATCTTAGATTCAACCAATTTGAACAACTCTCTTCTCATGAACACTTCCACCTTGGGGTTGATTGGTCTTTACTTTTGCCTTACTATTTTTACATTAGTTTCTAACTCTATGGTGTATTGGGCTAGTTTGGTGTCAAATCTCTTAAAATAATGGTATTCCCACTTAAACACATTAGAATATTCTTGACGCAAGGCAATGAAGGCATCTCTCTCTTGTGTTATGTTTACTTTTCCCAACTTAAGAAACTTGTCCTTAAAGATTACTAGCTTCTCATAATTTTCTTCTTTAGTTGACATACTCACCTTATCCATTCTCATTTGATCATATTCATTTAATATTATCTCTTATTTCACTAATCCCTTGGGTAATTTATTAGTTCTCAACTATACTATTTGGTCATCAAACTGATTTTGCAACTTACCCTGATTCTTATAATAGAATTTTGCCTCTTTCATGAGAAAGTAAATAATCTACTCATAATTTTCAAATACCTAACAACTCACCTCATTATAAAGTATATATGGCCTACATATGACCTTGATTTTTTTCCCTTAAGTGCCTTTGACTCCATCTAAAATTTCATATTAGGTACCAATGTCTGCAAGTCTATCTGCATGGTGATTGGACTTCCTTAGTATGGATTAGATGTAAAATGCTAAAATTCCTCCAAGAGGTCCCATACTTAGTGTTTTTATGCCTCCAATAGATTATTCTTGACTTCACTAACACCACTCACTTGATGTACTACAAGCTCACTATCACCTTTCAGTTATAGAAGTTTGATTCATCTTCTCTTTACCTCTTGTATCCCATGTATGATGGATTCATACTCTATTATGTTTGAAGTACAACTAAATTAGAACCTTATTACTAAGTAGTGATTATTATTTGAAGGGGAAATAAGCATTACTCTAGCCCTACTACCATTTTTTGACCTTGATCCATCTAAGAACCAAGTCCATATGACATCATGCTCTTGAGTTGGGCTTGTGAGACTAGGAACAATGTATCCTTATTCATGAATGTAGTTTACCCCTAGACCCAAATCCTCAATGGTATTTTAGGTGTAAAATCCATGGTTATCAACAACCCATTCATCAAAGAGTATATTTGAGATCTTTTAAGATGATCCTAAGGTTATTTATCATTGATGTTCTCATTCTCATCGAGTATAGTAGAATTTCCATTAGATACATTAGTCATATATGGTTCTAAGTGGAACCTAGGAATAGATTCAAACCTAAGAGTGACCCTTGTCCCATATCTAGTCTTAAACACTATGTATGACTAGTTAAATGAAAGGTATCCCCCAATATTACAATGAAATCCCTAGATAGGCATAGGTCAAAGTATGGGTGTAGATCAACAACCATGACATATTGTGAGATAGTGTAATTCGGGTAGGCTAGTAACATAATTTTGATATATTTTAAGACACTTACTATCTTTATGGGAGACCCATCTAAGTTCAATAATCATTTCTCATTGGATTCATATTTGGGATCTAGTTTGTCAACTATGGCCTTTGGTATGATTGAGGTTGAGGCACCACTATCTATCATGCAATTATGGACAACACAATTTCTTATTATGATTGAAAAGTAGAATGTAGGTGGCCTAACTACTTTGGGAGCTTAGACTTCACTAGGTTGACTATCATTAACATAAACTGCACTCACCTTATCATTTTTATTGTTCATGAGAGAGAGAGCTTGGAGAGCTCTTATTGGAGAAGGTCTACCCCAAAATGAGTAGAGAATCCCATATAGGAAATATAATATTGTAATTATTTATGTAGTCCATAATGTTGAAGGGATAATTTACACTCTTGGGCTGTAACTTGGAAGTGGAGGCATCACTTGGAACTTGAGTGACTTGTGAAATGAATGGACTCTTCTATTATTTTCCATGTGTTTGAGATGTTTTCTAAGTTTAAGAGGTTTTTTTGACTATATTTTTAGTGTTGGGCTATTGAGTCACTTAGGGGTATGTGGGAGAGACCTTAGACTACCCCACATTGTCATCAATCATCCTCCTCATAGCCCTTATGTGGTATGCAATTGAATCATCTAAATTTAGTGTATTTTACCTCAAGTTTGTTTCCACTTGATCAAAAGTGTGATCACCTTATTGGAAGTTTCCAAATGTGGTCTTAATATGTGTGTTAATCACACTCCCTCCTTATTGGCTTGGAATTTATGTTGGTTTCATGGTAGGCATATCACCATGAGGTATTGGAGGACATTATTATGGAGGAGGCATAGTGTCATGAGCTTGAAATGTAGGAGCCTACTATAAGCAAGAATTATAATTTATTTCCCCACTTGTATACATCACCATCTCACTTTATTTCACCCATGGAGTAGACCATTTCCCCTCTTATGTAGTGTTATTTTATGTTGGCACCAATGCCTTTGAGCTACTTTTAACATTGGGGTTATAGCTATTGTAAGATTTGGCCTATGTGATCTAACCTTAGTCTTGTTGGTTGGGTGGATAAGGGGGTCTATTATAGAAATAAGATAGATATGGGGCCTAATATGGGGGTTGATAGGGTATATAATAAGTATGATGTTTCCTCTTTAAGGATACCAATTTATTTTTTGTTCTTTTAGTAAACCTTCAACTTTTCAAGCCTATCCACTTGGCTAACATTAGATTGCTCATGATTATTTGGAGATGGAAATAGATCAATGGCGGGGGAATTATGTTGGAGCTTAATAAATAAGGGAATGAGGGGCCTAGGAGTCAACTTTCCTACTTGTATCAATAAATTTTTTTCTCTAATGGATATTTCATATGCCTCTGGTAATGTGGTCCCACTTATGGACTATATCATTATAGAAACATCATAATTTAGGGCCCTTAGTTAATATAAAAATGAGTAATTGGGTGTAGGGTTGATAATTACTTGGGTCCTATCCCAATTCTTTTGAAATCTATAATTAAAACCAACCATATATTCCTGGGGTGCCCTCTTAATTGAGGTGAGTTACTCAACTAGTGACATGTGGTCACTTACATCTTCGAAGTGTTTACAAAGGAACTAACCAAATTCATCCTAAGTTTTTTGTAAGGTAGGAGTGATACCTCTATCCCACTGAATATCTTTGCCTCTCAAGGAGTTTTCTAAGATTCTCATGGCTACATTTTCTTGGGTGATATTATGTATTGAACATAGGTTTTCTATATCACCTATGTGTTTTATAAGAGTGGTGGAGTTTTCCCCTATGAAATATGGAAAAAAATTTAAGGTTGTAGCTAGGATATCATCAAATTGGTCAAGGTTTGAAGGAATGCCACCATTAAATGGTAAAAATGCTTGCATTATAGGCCTTATCATTAGAATTGGTGGATTTATAGTAGGCTATGTATGGATAGAATTCACAAAACTAGGAAACCTAGGAAAGTTAGGGTGTGTGGGGTTTGAGTTAAATCTAATAACCCTATTTCTCCTTGCAATGTATAAATATAGTTCAATAAAATTAATTTTCTTACCATTTGAAGCTGACCTAGTAGAAACCTTTTGCATGAAACTACCTTCCAATATACCACTAATTATTCTTAGCCTTACAAATTTCTTCCAAAATTTTCAAGATTATAAAATCATGTCCCCAAGGCACTTGATAGCTGTCCCCACTGGGCATGTCAGAACTATTAGGAATATAGGTTGCACCCTTATTGAGGAGAGGATTATTCATGTTTACCTCAAACCTAAACTAACATTAGAGTGACCTATATGATGTGGAATGCCTAATATACATGTTAAACCTCTATATTTTATGGGATTAGATCCACTAATTTATCATTTCAACTATTTTTAATACCTAATCTTATCACAATGAAAAATAAAAAGAAATGAAAGAACATATTCTAAGTGGTGATGCACCAATTGATTAAAGACCCACTCTTAGTCATTTCCTTTGGAACCACAAATGAACCTGATGGAGACTACAACTGATCAAATTTATTGATGGTATTCTAATAATGAATATTTCATAAGGAGGTTGAGTAGGATTCTGCAACTTGAGGGATAAAGGCCTAGATCTGCACAAGATACTATTGACCTATGAAACTTCAAGAACACTCCTACTTACTAAAACTTCATACAACTTGAAATAGATTAGTAACTTAAAGTTAGTTACATGAAAGTACATATTGATGACCAAATAATGCATACATTTTTCAAATCAAACTTTCATAGAGCACACTAGCATTTAATATAAATATGCAAGTATTCTCTTATTGATTCAAATGAGTACAAGGCAATTTTAGTAGAGTTTTACTACACCCAGCTAAGGGATGCCAAAGTAAGATATCAATGCCTACTTAATTAGAAAGTTTTAAGTATAAGAGGGAAGATTATATGAATGGGAAAGGCCATGAATGAGGCTAGTGTCGTGTATGACAGTTACAATAGGCCTATTCCTCATCCTCAAGCATTAACATGCCTTTAATGAGTCTATTTTAGTGTTGATATTAGGAATAGAGGTTTTAAATCCAAAATTTAACTTTATTCAAGACTTATATGTGCTTAAAATATCCCAATATTACTTTTAATGGTAGTTACATAATGCAAATGGAGTGTGGATCATCCTCCAAGAGGCGTTAGGCAGCCTCCCCTTCAATGTACATGTAAAATTGACCTTAAAATTGCCTCTAACCTATCATAATGGCCTAGATTTTTGGATATAATCACTTGGGTGATAGTTACCAATTATTTAATATGGTTCATCAATTCTACCACACCATTATTTGCCTACTAGACCCTTCTACTTTCAAGATAAGTAGACCCATTGTACTTGTCCTTCATATTTTTGCTCATATTAATTACTTAAATGATTAAAAAACTAAAATAAGATATGAAATCATATAAAAATACTTAGATCACCTTTGTTTTAACCCTTATGCATTGGCATTTAGATCTCTCAAGTTTTCTTCACTTGCAAACACATTAGCCCTTCATGAATAGGCCACTTAAATTGCTTCACAGACTTATAGTTTAAGTGGATTTTATAGAGACAATTATAACCAATGTCATGGATAATATTGGAATTTAATTATTATAATAAGTCTTGATTTTACCCTTTCCATAGTTTAGAACTTCTAGTTAGGCTCTGTAACACATCTTATGCCCCAAAACTTGTAAAATTTCATTTTTAGAAAGTGACCATATAATTTACATACCATCAAGATCCATGGACATGAGACCATATGAGCTATCAACATGATCCAATTTTTTGACAATAAATTCCTAAATGTTTGAATGCACTTCTCCTTAAACCTTCCTAGTCGAGTCACTATTAGGGTTTAAGGGAGGTTTAAGAGTGTTAGGGGGTATTAAGAATGGTTCATAGAGATCAAAGCTTGGATCTCTAAACTTACTATTCCAAATTCAAATAAATTTACCTCCCCACCTTTACCAAAACATTAGACTCCCCATACATAGCATACAAGCTATGATGAACCTTTAAAGATGATCTTTATGGGAGAGACCTGCCTTCTAAGAAGGCTCAAGATATTTGTGGGCAAAATGACTAGCTATAGGTCTTTTCTTGGATTATAAATTATCCAAAGGGATTTAAAAAACTTTAATGGCCTTAAAAATTTAAGTTATAAACATTCACACTTCTCAAATTGTTATTTTCTTCACCTTTTGATGGCAAGTCAGAGTGGAGGTTGTGGATTGGTCTATCTACAAACTTGAATCAAGAACATTTGCCTAAACCCTAAGGTTTAAATGCACTATTTCATAATTCATAACCTAAAAATCACCTTAGAGGCCTCAATAAGTAGCATCATTGGCTTGATTGTATCATTTGACCCCCTTTAGATGCATATAACCATGCATTTCAATACATGTACCTTTATAATTAATAAACCAGTCAAGGATCTCACTTTTATGGATGATAGGGGACTTGATAAAATTTTATAGGACTCATTATTCCTCCTTAACTCCATTTCACACAAAAATAATCCCAATCTCTTTGATTTTGAGCTTAAATTTGTAATTTTAGGCTGATTCTATATAGTTTGACCCCTACAGATGCTAACTAATGAGTCATTGTGATGCTCAAAGGATCTTGATAGACCTTAAAGGTCATTTTATGGTCAAATTATCTCATCTAGATGCATTTTAAGGCTAAAATACACCATTAGATCACTTTTGGGGTTTATGTAGGGTTTGAGACATCCACCATCTTAATGATGATTCATAGCATACAGACTTCCAAACCAAAAAAATATTCAATGAATCTATACGGAAATAACCTCCTCACCTTCCATGAATGGGCTAGGTTCCCATGTAAAGGATATGTAGAGATATGAACATTGGAAGATGGCATTAAGGTTGTCTATAGGCAATTCTAAGTGCTTATTTTCTTAAGGTTCATTCATAAATACTAGCCCCCAAATACAAACCAATGTTTCATGGATCTTTAGTACATAGGAAGACTTAAAATTACTTAGGATATTGGGCATTAAGCATGCATGTGGTGTCAGCAACCTAGAACAATAAACATGCTTTGATCCTTACTGAGTCAAGATCTTGCTCTACCAATTAAAGCACATATGATTACTTCTTGTATTAGCAACTAAACACAAAATTATACCAAAATCAGTAAGTAACTAGAAATATGAAACAACACAGGAATATAAGAGACAATACACAATTATATTAAATACATAGAAGAATATACAATAAGGAAGATGCCACTTCTTCCTCCACCTCAAAGGTTCGCCACACCTCAAGACCTTCTTCCCTCTCTCTCTCAGTCACAACAATCAACTCCAATATAGAAATGATGTTCACCTATCCAACCAGTCAGTAACACACTGCCAGTTCACCAAGTACACAACCGTACTCCAAGTAGATCCCCTGCTCTCTGCTACCTACAAATCACTTGACCTTACTCACCATGTAGATATCTCTACACCCCTGAAGAACCCTTGTCCTTGCCTCACCAAGTCCTTATGATTCTTCAACCAGTACCCTGGTGGATCAGCTCCTTGACCTTGCAGACCTTGCAACTCTCCCTGATCATACATACTCAGCACCCCTTTGAAACTAGGAGGAGCTACACTAGCTCTCTCTAAAAGCTCTGTGGCTTTCTAGCACACTTTTACAATAAAACCCATGAGTCCATATATAGATCTCATGCTTACAATAATTAGACTAACCTAATTACAATAATTAGACATGCAACTCAAGACTAAGACTAGCCTTCAACATGCAAACTAACAGTCCAAAAATAGACTCTCTGGAATCAACATGTGAACTGTCTATTCATGCACAGGCTGCCGACATCAGTGCCTCCATGACCGATGTCAGCCGACTGGTAACCGATGCTAGTTGCTTCCTCACTACCATCTAACTAACGTCGGCTGATCAGACCAATGTTAGTTTCCCTGCAACTGATTCTGTAACTCCCCGCAACTTTGCATCCTCCATAACTTCTCCTATTTACATCCTGGTGAAGCTTTTAGCTCCACAACCTAAAAATCTCCCACTTGGAGATAAATAGCTGCACCTGTACCTGTACTTGTACACCGTCTAAATTATTCCCTGACTTGTATCCCTCTTCAAGATCAATCCTGAAGACCAACCACCACACAACCTATGATGATATACATGTCATTCAAGTAACCTGCCATATCCAAACTTACATATCCATGTAGTGAAGAACTTGACCCTGCATAACAAGAATCCCTGCTGCTAGTCCCACTGAACTGCCCTCTAGTAATCCTTCCCCAAATTGGCTCCATACTTTTTGACAACTCCCACTGATTGGGAAAACTCAGGCCTATAATTGGCCTCATGTGATTTTGAACCCTATTTTAAGCTAAGCTTGAACTATCTAACCCTTGGTGTGCTTTCTAATTCTGCATCCTGCATAATGAACCTCGCTAACACCATCTTCACATCAGCTCCCACTGGAGATAAAATCTCCATGTCTCTTATGCCAAAGAATTTCGCTACTCCAAATTCTTCATGACACGCCTCTGAACTAACCTTACCCTTAGCTCAGCAAATACCTGTATGTACAAACCTACTAGTAAATCACCCACATACATTAACAAGATGATGTTGTAACCATCATCTACCTGGTAAAATAAACACAATAGTTACACTGACATTGACTGAAGCCATGCTTAGTCATCCCCCTGTCAAACTTGTACCACTGTCCTGTAGCTTCTTCAAGACCATATGCCTTGGCCTTCTATCTCTTGTGTCCATCCACTCTCTTCTCTAAAATAGGAATCCATCTCTCAGTGCTTTCTTCTAGCTGACAACTCTACCAAAAAACACCTATTTGGTTCTTCTCCAAGGACTCACACTCCTCATCCATGCCAAGCTCCCACTATATCTGGATTCTACCTGCATTGCCTCTTCACATCTTCCTGGTTCTCGACCATCAGTAAGCAATATAAAGAAGGTGAACAATGAATATGAGGTTCACTTACCCTTTTTGACCTCCACATGAGCGTTTGAGACTTGTTAATAGCTTGCTGTCCACCCAATATCCGTTCCAGTGACCGATCTCGGCCATCTCCCAGTCTGCTCCTGATCGATGTTGGTTCCCTACACTGACCCTGACTGTCGACATCATTTCCCTGGCTGATCCTGGTATCCTTTTTGCCGACATTGATTTCTTCATGACCAACATCAGTCTTCTTATTGTTGACGTCAGTTACTGTATGACTGACGCCAGTACCTGTGTTCATCTGTGAGTGATAAATTTTTACCCATGAGCTCTCCATGGATCAAAATCCTAATCAAATCAAACCTGCTCTGCTCAGAATTATTTAGTTCCCTCACCTGATCTCTGTCTGTCATCTCCTCCATGAACACCAAGGCTTTCCAATTATTTAGCTTGTCAAAAACATATGTCTTCCACTTCAGAACTTGCATTCTCCTTCTACATATGTGACTAAGCCTATGAAGCCACATCTCTACAACAGAAGGTGAATTAGCAATATAAGTAGATAGATGAAGAATACCTACTTTCTTACCACCATCTAATTCAAGTGTATCCACTGTGAGAGTTACAGTGCATCTCTCATCACCCAAATTTCTTGAAGAAATTAGACTCATCTCCAAGACTGGTACCTGCATGACTTCCTTCAACCACTGTGTGCCATCCATCTACAATTTCAGCTTCACTTCCCCTTTGCCAATTCTTTGGCAAGGCTCTCCAGCTCCTAAATAAATCTCTCCAAAGTCTCCAAAGACATACCCATGAAAAGATGATCTATTTTGAACTTCATGGAAAGAGGTAAAAGAATCTGTGAACCAAGATTCCACTTTATCTAGAACATCCTGTGCAACATCACCTACAACATCTGCTCCTCCCTATTGATCTACAACCAACCAACAATCTTTATTTACCTGCTCTTTCTTTCCATCAATCAAACCATTCGTGCTATTCAGTTTCTCCATTCATAGCTTACTTCCTTCTGCCATTGCTATACTCCCACTCAATTAGAAACCCCTGTGAGTACCCTATAATCAACAAACACTACCAGATGTCCCAATCAACTTGATAGCAGGAGGATCCAGGGTAATATCCACAGTAATTGGGATTCAAAGAAAATGAGTATGGTGCATGAAAGGAAGGGAGAACCGCGTAAATAGGAGCCCAAGAGCTGTGCAGAATGGAGAGAGAAACATCAAGTATGGAGAATTTTGCAAAAAGGAAATGTTACGAGCTACATGGAAAGACTCCACGACTCTAAACCGCATATCACGATGGCCTTCTTCAAAAATTGGTCAGACGACAAGGTCACCTTGCATGGTATAACTGTAAATTTAACTGAGGATTTTCTTGCTGAGGTTACAGGGTTGCCAATGGAAGGACTCAAATTTTCAAAGCAGACCAGCATTTCGAATGAGGCATTTTGTAAGTTCCCCAAAACAGATGAGGAGGAGCAGAAGTTGGTCAAAAATGGGGATTTTTATGAGCTGGACCAGATTAAAGGGATTTGGAGGGACGTCCTAAGCTGTATAAGGGAGTACTTCATCCTGGATGGAAGAAGCAAATGAGTGCATAAGTTCCATTTTGTCTTCCTCAACCACTTCAGGAATAAGGTTAGCTTGTCTTTTCCTTTCTATCTTTGCTACTCCTTGATTCAAAGCCTTTATGCTCATAGGAAAAAGGATTTACGCCCTATTCTGCATGAAGGCCTTATTCTGCTTATTGAAGGCTATTGCAAGAATAGGGCACTGGTTAAGTATCCCAAACAGGGGAAATATAAGTTGCCAGGGAATAAAAAGAATGAAAATTTTAGCAGAAGAGGAAAAATTAAGACCCCTAGTCCTAATAAACAAAATGTAGAAGAAGAAAGGGGTCAGGAGAGAATTGAAGAACCCAAGGAGGAAATTCTGGAGGAAGAAGATGGAACTGAGAGTTGGGACACCAACTCTAGTAATGATAAAGAAGGATCTGAGGAAATTGAAAAAGATAAAGTCAATACAGATGAGGATTCTGCTACCAGAATAGAAGAGACGGAGGAAAACCAGAAAGAGGCAGAGGATGACATTGTTCAGGAAGATCATGGTGAGGACCCATCTTCTAAGAATGAAAAGGAAATCTCTGTCCAGGAAGATATTCAAAACATGGAGAAGGAAATTCAAGGTGGAATCAATGAGCGGGAACAAAAGAGTCAAGAAGAATTCTTTGAAGAAGCCAGGAATAGTCCCAATAAAAAGTATGAGGATTGGAGAGGGAAGAATCAGAATGATGAAATAAACACTCCTATGACTTGGGTTAACTGTAAAGCTGAGTCTTCTTCCCAATTAGATTCCTGGTTGTGTAGGGAGATCATTGATCTCAAGAGAAAAGTGGAAACATTAGAAGATTCTCTGAAAACTGCTTGGAACAAAGTAAATAACATGGAAAGTCAGTTAAGCGAGATCCCTGTCAAGCTCAAAGCTTACGAAAACAACCTCCGAGAACTAATAAAGGACAATAGAAAGAAAATGGAGGAAGTAACATCCAACATTTGTGCAGCTGCTATCAATATAGGTAAACGAGCCAATGAGGAGACTAAAGCACTTGAGGGTCCTAGCAAAAGGACAAGGCAAAGTTCCAGAAAGAAAGATATACAAAAAGGAGCTTTGCTGGAGGTTACCACCTAGGAAACTGATTTGAAAGGAAAAGAAGGCATGAACTTGATACTAGAACTGGATGAATAATTTGGTCCTTCTTGTTGGTTAAGAAACTGGTACTGATCTTTTTTCTCCTTTTGTTAGCTTTTGTTTGTTGTACTACCAGACTTCTGTTTCTAGGTTTTGATCGAATATGTCTCTTATGGTTTCAAGACCATTTTAAACCTATTTTTTTCTACCTCACTATAGTGTTTTCAAGGCGTTGCCTGTGGGCTTAGATGTTCTTATCTTGTTCTCTATTAAAGGGTTTTGGGGCCCCTTCAAAACCTGCTTTTACCTCAATCTAAAACAAACACTACCAGATTTGAAACCACGTGTTAGTAACCCAACCAAAAGCTCTGATACCACTTGTCAAGAACCTAGAACAATAAACATGCTCTGATCCCTACTGAGTCAGGATCTTGCTCTACCAATTAGAGCACATATGATTACTTCTTGTACTAGCAACTAAACATGGAATTATACCAGAATCAGTAAGTAACTAGAAATATGAAACAACACAGGAATATAAGAGACAATACACAATTATATTAAATACATAGAAGAATATACAATAAGGAAGATGTCACTTCTTCCTCCACCTCAAAGGTTCACCACACCTCAAGACCTTCTTCCCTCTCTCTCTCAGTCACAACAATCAACTCCAATATAGAATTGATGTTCACCTCTCCAACTAGTCAGTAACACGCTACCAGTTCACCAAGTACATAATCGTACTCCAAGTAGATCCCCTACTCTCTGCTACCTACAAATCACTTGACCTTACTCACCATGTAGATATCTCTACACCCCTGAAGAACCCTTGTCCTTGCCTCACCAAGTCCTTATGATTCTTTAACCAGTACCTCGATGGATCAGCTCCTTGACCTTGCAGACCTTGCAACTCTCCCTGATCATACACACTCAGCACCCCTTTGGAACTAGGAGGAGCTACACTAGCTCTCTCTAAAAGCTCTGTGGCTTTCTAGCACACTTTTACAATACATCCCATGAGTCCATATATAGATCTCATGCTTACAATAATTAGACTAACCTAATTACAATAATTAGACATGCAACTCAAGACTAAGACTAGCCTTCAACATGCAAACTAACAGTCCAAAAATAGACTCTCTGAAATCAACATGCAAACTACCTGTTCATGCACAGGCTGCTAACGCCGGCTCCTCCATGACTGATGTCAGCCGACTGGTAACCAATGCTAGTTGCTTCCTCACTGCCATCTAACTGATGTCGACTGATCAGACCGATGTCGGTTTCCCTGCAACTAATTCTGCAACTCCCCACAACTCTGCATCCTCCATAACTTCTCCTGTTTGCATCTTGGTGAAGCTTTTAGCTCCACAACCTAACATGTGGTGGAGTGGGTGAGCATTTGAATATGGTTTTTGAATTAACTGTGTGTAGGTTGACTAGCTAGAATAGGGTTTAAAGGAACTTGAACCAATTTATCACTTATTTGTACTTTAAAACTCCTCTTTAGGTCACATAAATCTTCATAAACTTCATTTTGGCCATTTAACTTGTTATAATATCTTGAAGGAACCTTAATATGGTAGCAAAGTTTGTGAATAGGCTTTTGTGCTTGACTATAATGGCCTATCTTCAAGGCTCTTGATTTTAACTCTAGGTTTTATACCCTTTAGAGGAATTGTGAGAACCTTATCCATCATGTTTCATTGAAACAACACCTTATGTTGATCCTAAACTACCTACAGACCATTCATGTCATGGATGCAAATTTTAACCCATAGATAACTGTCATAGATAGGGCTTGGTCTAAGATAAAACAATAGGTATACCCACTATTTATTTAGTCTAATTAAATATATGAGTTCATTTAGTGGGTCATGATTACCATTCATATATATTTTAAAGACTTTTCTTTGCCTAAAACGGCCTTAAACCACCATTTTAGCTTAGATTGGTAGTGAATTGACTATTGAATGTGTGCATAAACATGAACACTCTGAATATGCACTTCATCATTGTCTCCTAAGGTATTTGTGATCATGGAGGTTTCCATCATTTGTTTAAGTTCATTATCATGCTTGGATATTTTTAAAAAATTCTTTCTTTTTACACCTTACCCTCTTCATGCTTAGGGTTCAATTATACATATACCTATGTGGTTTCAAGCCTATTTAGGTGTTACTCTACCTTCTCAGTGGTGATGACCATCAAGTGTTACTCTTTTCAATAGTATGAACTTCTATATTTATTATATGAACATTTAATTTTATCCCAATTAATATGAAGACATTTATATACATCATCAATGCCACATGTATTCTCTTGTCAATATGTCTGTCTAAAGGGTTTGTTTATCAGGCCTATATGGGAAGAGGTGGTCTACATAGTTCTTGAAACTCCTGATTCTATTCATATCATCATTCACTTCTTTAAGATTCACATCCCTTGATACTCACACTAATCCACATTCCTTGAGTGGTATAAATAGTGACTATTGGATACACTACTATAGTAGGCCTAAAAGGGTTGGATATAGGTGGCTATTTACCTCCTTAGTTCACCACATGACCATGTATGACCATTATCCTATGATCTCATTGATCTTAATGGTTCCAAGGGATTATGGAGGTATGTTGACATTATCTAACCTTAAAATGAAGGGTGGATGAATGTAGGAGGGTGGAAGTGGAGATATATGGAGTGTAGTACATGAAAATAGGGTTAGCATAATATTAATGGTAGTGGAAATATTATGAAAATACAAGGGTGTGAAAATGGTGTGAAATGGAGAATAAGGACCCTTCATATACCAACCAAAATAATCTTGGAGGCCCTCACACATATACCTAAGAAAACATGGAACTTTGGAAGCATAAATATATCATACATAGCCCTAAAGTGAAACCTCAAAAACTCAAAAAAACCTTAACTTTTACAAAAGACCTTAAACTTTGATAAAAGTGACTATATGGTTTTGTAGATAATGAAAATGGTTTCTAGTCTTGTGAGGCCACCATGTAGGTTTAAAAAATTGTTATTAAGGATATGAAGATAATCAATCATCAATTCAACTCCTCTTTCCATGTTTTTGAGTTACATTTGAAGTTTTACAAATGGAATTGAACTACACATAGTTTTTTTCATACATTGGTATTCAAATATGCATAAGTATTTTCTCTTTGGGACTTTTTAAGATTACAAGAGGCAATTGGACCTTCAACCTAATCAAAATGGAATTGGATACCTTGATACACTCTTGAAAACTCTTCAACCTAGCCCATAACATTTTATGAAGGCATTAAACCTTTGTCCATTACATAGACATGTCTATTGATCACACACATGAGCTAGTCTTGAAGGTCTGCAAGTGATATGAGCTCACACATGTGATTCAAGTGTTAAAAATGCTTTATAAGTATAATTAAATACCCAAGGAAATAACATCCATTATTGGTGTGAGTACATAAATAAAAAATCCCTGAAAACCATTCAATCCAAGTTGGCTTATGTAGATGAGAAGGGCATACAAATTCCTTAACTTCTTAAGGAATGTTCATAAATTTCATGAGACCAATACCCAAATAAATTCCCATGGGTTTATGTTTCCTAAGTGTACTTTCTCTAGTTATGATCTTGTGCCCCATTCTCTCTCCTCCATATGGTACAATCATAAACCTAAGGAGCTCTTTGAGTCTACCAATGAGCTCAAGGGAGAGATGGGATAGTTTTGGGATTTTATGGCACTAAAAACACTACTTTTTCCTCCATTTGACATCACTAACCTCCCTCTATAAAACCATGACTCCACCTGAGCTAGTTCATATTGTAT
Organism: Torreya grandis; assembly: GCA_037957365.1. Classification (NCBI taxonomy): domain Eukaryota; kingdom Viridiplantae; phylum Streptophyta; class Pinopsida; order Cupressales; family Taxaceae; genus Torreya; species Torreya grandis. Next base: position 1,499,841 of record JARHVA010001156.1, on the reverse strand, counting down.
AGATTCATACTACTTAAGAAACCTCCACAACCTACCATTTTCATTACAATTCTCCTTGTTTTATACCTAAAACATCATTTTTAGGTGTTATAGAGGGAAAATATGAGTCATATGACACTTTAAATCTGATGATATGAATTGAGGGAGTTTAAAATTCACTAATTAGCATGTGTGGGGTCCATTTAATAGGAATTAGGCATTGACCATGGTGATAATGGGTTCAATAAGATATGAAATAGTTTGGTGATGGATTTATGAAGTTTATGAGGTCTATTAGAGGCATTTGGTGTGACTTAATGGCCTATCAAGGCCATATTAGGTTTCATTATGACCAAAAATGTTGACTTTGCACACATATATGACCTTAAAAAGTTATATTAGCTAAATTATCAAATCAATACATATAAAAAAACTATCATGTCAATACATATAAAAAACCTTTATGACCTATTAAAAACCTCAAATTAAACTTAAGACACATTTCATGATGTTTCTTGAAAGCTTGAAAGTGAACATAACTCATATTATCAAGTAGAACCAATTTGTTTATGAGCCTCTAGCAAACTACCTCCTTAGTTCACCTTCATCATGGTATCTTTCACATGTTGAATACCCATTAAGGTAACCAAGGACCATATAATCATGTTTTTTCATCATGGAAATACTTGAATGAAGCTAGAAAGGAGACATGAATACTAAAAAAGCAAAGTTACAGCATGACAAGAACATGGATTATTTGATCAACCCTCACAACTCATAAGAATAAGATGCAATTATGAGACTAATAATTGACCATGACTCAAGGCATTAGGATGACTCCTTTCTAGATCTGGGACTAGAAAGTGGTCAACACTAGGTGTTTAAAGTTCATTTTAATGCACAAAAATGAGATGTGTTGTGAAATTTGGGCCCCTTGACATTTGTTTGTGAAAAAAATTGATAAAGTGGAAATGATTTAAAAAAATATATTATTAAAACATCAATTGAAATGTGAAAATTATAAGTGAAAAATGTTTTAAATGTCTCCTTGTGGCCTTTGGGTCTTGCAAAACATGTTAGAAAGTCCTTGTGCTTAGAATCACTTCATTAATGAAAAAATCACTTCTAAAATCTTGATCATAGGTTTACATAGTGAAAAACTATAGACCATAGCACAAAACCACAAAATAAAGAACAAAATCATAACTTTACAAAAATGAAACTATTAGTATAATACCATAACTTATGGTAAAATATAGTATAAAATAAAATATCACTACTTTAGTGGAAAAATCACTAATCATAGGGTAATATATCTACTTTAAAATTCACTATATTGTAGCTTAACCCAAAAAGTTAGCATAACCTCTAGTGGTTTGGATGCAATATCATTGATGGTTAGGTGATGCTACAACTTGAAAAATCATAGTATTGTGATATGACTGTTAGAGTCATGATATTGTAATATTGTAAATTACTCTTACAAGAAAAAATAGTTAGTAGAAAAGTGATAATAAGATGCAAAAATATAGAAACATAGACAAAACCATGATTGTGTGAGTGGTGATATTACTATAATATCATGACTCTGGAGAAAAAAATCAAAAATACATAGGGAAACTTTATAACTTATAGAAAAATGTCCCTTGGCTTTCAATTGACACCTGTTTTGATTAATAATCTCAAATTTTTACATGAAAATTATTAGTAAAATGATCTTAAAGGATTTAGGATCAACTTTTTGGGGTTCATGTCCCACCAAGAGTGACATTTATGATCATAAGATTCCAATAAAGGAGGTTAGTATAGTGTTATTTCAGGTAAGAAAACTCAAATAAAAACACACTACCACTTACACTCTAATCCTATAACTTAGGGAGAGCATAGTAACAAAATACAAATGAAAGCACAACTCAAACATAAAAGACACCAAATCCTTTGCCTTCATTGGGAGCTCTAAATTATTTATTGAGTGGTTTGATCATATTTTGCATCAAGAAGTCTTTGGAAAATAAATTTTGTTGGTTCCTTCTCTTCTTAATACCATTGGTTTTGATGTGAAGTAATTTTTTTGGCTCAATATTTTGGCATTATAACAATATTACAAAGAGTATCATGGAATAAATATTGAATAACTCTATAATGTCCAAGCTTTGAAGTCATTTGTTCATGATAAATTTTCACTAAAATAACTTATGGATTCAATGGGTAAGGCATTGTATTTATATCTTTTAGTGTTAACTCTCACCTAAGGTGAGTTAGGGTGGAGTTAAGGCTTTGAATGGGTTCAAACCTAACCTAGGTGAGTCAAATATAACCCTAGTAGAGTTAATAGCTATCAAATAATCATTATTTGAAATTAATAGGCATACCTCTCCAAAATAGATATTTTAGGATATTTTCAAAGAGCTTAACAAATAATAAAGGCAATGATGAAAGGCTAAGATATTTTAAATTTTTGAATTTCCTTTTATAGATATTCATTAATTACACATGGAATATTCAAATAGGCATTTTATTTGGTTTATCTTGTTAATTAATTTTTATTAGACTTTTAGCATTTCCAAGATATTATTTAAGTGTGCAAGTGCCCCACTTAATAGGTCCATTGGCCAAATTGATTGTTGAATTGCCACAAGGTGATTAGGGATGAATTCAAGAAAGGTTATGGTTGTATATGATATAATACCCCAATTAAGGATGCCTCAACATGATTATAAGTTTTGATGAATGATGCACAATCAAATTTGGGATGTTTAGTGATTTATAGGCTTAATTTACAATGGTTGGTAGGAATTGGTTTGAAGTCTAGTCAAAAGCTAGTCATGGTCAATTTTAGGTGTCTACAGTGAAGAGTGTCATCAGGGGTTCTAAGTGGATTATAACTAGAAATAATATTCTCTTCTATTCCACATTGCTTCACCTCTTTGCAAATCATTCATGTGATAGGTTATTTTTAGGATAAGTGTATTTTTTTTTAGGTCTATAGGTCTTAGTGCACATGCAAATCAATGGTAATCATCATAACATTTCATACATCACCTCCCTGTTACTTTATAGATTTATCTTACCCTTTTCCCTTAAAATTTGTAGCTTAGTTTTTATTTCTTAAGTGATTCATCAAGGGAGATACCCCTATCTACAGGTTCAATCCATTCTTTAGGTCATCCACAACTTGGGATTGTTCCCATTCTATCACCTAAGTGAAGAGGCTTGAAAAACCTCCTCAAAGGTGAGACTTTTGATGATAACAATTATAGAACACCCAATGGGATAATATATTTCATCCATTAAAGAGTTATTGGTGTTTCTCTTTAATGAAACAAACTTTTTAGGCATGAACATAAGTACCAATGGTGACTCTGATCACATTCATCTAGTTTTAGCAGCATAGGTGTTCTTTCAAGAAAATATTCTTTCTATTTTGACTTTCTCATGAGGTTTCATGGATGAGTTTAGAGTGGATTTCTATTTTACTCAAGTTGGTGAGCCATATCAAACCTATGTTGATCCTTACCATTAATATTTTTATCCTTATCAACATCATGTTGATCCTCATCAGTAACATAATGAATCATATTAGCCCCATGTTAAACCATACTAGCCTTGATATCAAGAGTTATATGATTCCTCCCTTTCTCAACAACCTTACCAATATTTTTAACCTTCATATCAATATATAAAAGCTTTCCATCAGTCTTATATGCCACCTCCAACCCCAATTTAACCTCCTTGGTAGCCTATTCATTCCTCTAATTAGCCTTGTCAAGATCATGTTGCCCTTAGTCAACATAGTTACATTTATAATCAATCTATTTCAAGCTTCAACCAAACTATTTTAGGATATGAAAGGCATAGGATAGACATGGATAGACAAAAGGAGTGTGATCTAATTATCCCTTTTCATCTCATTTAGAATATGAAGGACTCATTACAACTAGATAAGAGTAAGTGGGAATCTATTGAGAGAGAGAATCAACCAACACTAAATAATCACATGCTAGATATAATTGGATTAAATAAATGTATAAAGGACAAGTTAATGGTTCATGAGAGGTAATAATTTTAGTTCCATTATCCCCATTTTTCTCAACCCATTCCTCCTCAAATAACCCTATCAAGTGAGTTTTCAAGCCTCCAAAGTCCTTCACCCATTCCTCAATTTGAAGTTGTCCATGAAGACTAAGATAAATTAGAATTGAAGTGTTTGATTGCTACATGGAGGGAAAATAATGAGACTACCTTGGCACAAAACTCTCTTTCCCTTCCCCAATATCCCCCCAAAGTTTTTTCAATATTCCAATTTAGAATCAAGTGGTGAATTCATGGGATAAACAAAATGTAAAAATATTAGATTGTGAAATTAAGGCTAAAGAGAAACATTTAAATATTCAAGCCCACCCATTCCTCCTCAAGAACCTCAAACTTTCTTATTGTGGAGGTAAATTCAATAAAGTGTCCAAATAAATAAGGAGGAGGTTTTGGAGGCCAATCCAAGATAGTTTATAATCTTCACAAGCCCATCTACCTCTCATAAATAATCTAAAAAATTCCCATCATACAAGTCTATCCAAGAAGGCATCCAAAATAATAAATATGTCCTTGTTGACATGAGATAAGTCCCAAGATTCAAGAGTGCTTACCCAATCCCCTAATATAATTCATGAACCATTTCATACCACTATATCAAATGAAAAAATATATCCTCCCACCATATCCATTTTGGAATAAGATCTAGTTGTATGGAGAATAGATGGGAAGCCAAGTGAAGAGACTAATGATCTAATTGAAAATTATGAGGACATGCCAAGTGAACATGATGAATAACTCACCATTGACACTCCCCTTGGGAAGAAAAAGAAAAATAAATCTTTAGAGATGAAGGGAAAAGAGACCTTGATGATATGGTAATAGAATTTGAAGGAGAGAATGCTTTTTAAGGTGAATAAAACTCAATTGAGATAATTTTAGCAATTGCCTATCCAACTAGTCACCTCAATGTGATCATGGATAATAAAAAATAGTTGTTCTTAGATCCTTTTGATGAATTGGAACATATAGATGGAATTGAGATTCAATTTGATATATTCCAAGATGTTTCATGTGGCCAAGAAGAGGTAAAATATTGTTTTGAACTCCCTCATTTGACTGAAAATGATGGTTTCTTTTCTTATCATAAAGAAGAATTGGTTGAATTGAAAATAGAGGAATCATAAGGGAAAATTTGCATAGAGAGTCTCAATGAAAAGGTTTCATATGATCTTGAGATAGAAAACCTCTCAAATGAGCAAGATGAAGTCTTGAGTGGGATTTAAATGGCTTCCAATGATCAATAACAAAGCCAACTTATAGCAATGAGTTATTACTTTACAAGAAAACACCATGAAGCTCATGGTCACATGAAAATAGTTATAAAAGTGATAGATATAGATAATTAAAGTGGAAATCATATGCAATATGCCTTCTCAAGTCAACATGAAGAGTTTTAAGATGACATGTGATAGTAATATTTTGATATTTATAATTAATTTGAGGTTCTTCAAGGGCATATATCTCTTATTGTGTAGGTTTAAGATGATTTTTAATAGACTCTCTTTAAGAATAATGTGTGAACACCCAAGAGATAATTCAAGACCAAACATGCCATTTCATAGAGTCTCTAAAAGCTAAAGCTAATGCTTCCATTATCAATCAAGATGTGATAACTTTTGAGGTGAGTTCAAACATCAAGGAGTAATATGAGAAGAGTATTGGGATGTAATATGAGTATGTTTTCATAATAATTATGTTTTCTAATGATAACTCACTTGAAACTATGCCAAATGATTTGGTAAGAAATACATCTACTACATCAAACACCATGATAAAAAAAGTAACATGTTCTACATCAATGTACATATCATGTAGGAGGCATTTGTAAATATTTTTATTTTAATCCAAGAGGAAAATGTCTTAATATTACTTGTATTTAGTAGTGTTTCTTGTGTTTTTTTGTACCTAAGTGACTTTTAGCACAAGTGTGTGTATTTATTTATTGTGTCGTTTTTATTTAGTTGTGTGTTTTAGAGGTATGTCAGTTCTCTTTGATTGTTCAAGGTATTTGTATTTAGGTTTAGGGTCTAATCAAGTCTAAATTTGAAGGATAAGTGGATCCATATCCAAATGAATTTACTAATAAATAGTTATAAGGTGCATAATATACATGTAATCCCAAGAAGTTGCCAAAGATGTTAGCCAAAATTGGCCACCATGAAAGGGTACAATTTTAAAATTTGCTTCTAGACTTGTTTAGCCTTGTTAGTGATATTCTGAAATATTTGATCAAACTTGGTCATAATAAGGATTTCTTGCCAGATTTTATATCATCTTAAGGTACATTACATGGTTTATAAGAGTGATTCATACCCCTAGTCTTGTCATTATCCACTACATGAAGGTATTATTTATGTTTTGGAGAGGTTAAGATTTCTTAGAAAAAGATTAAGTTTACTTTGAAAAGGTCAATGTATGTTTACCCATGATGGAGAATTGGTATGTTGACCTCCAAGGTGATATAATGTCTTACGGTAGATTAATACTTATAGATACATGATATGACAAGATGAAAATATTATTATTTCATGTTTATCAAAAGTTAAGGTAAATTTGGAGAAATTAAGGTAATGTTTACTTTTAAAAAATATGAATAATTAGGTTCATTTTGCATCCACTAATGTGTGTAAGAGATATCTCAAGTTTATTTATCCCTCACACATGTCCATCCAAGTTAGTTTAACATGAAAGGAGAGGTGAGACCCTCCAAAGATCAAGAAGATGAAATATAATGTAGAAATACACTTGTGAAGGGATTACAAAGATAATTTTCAAAATGGAGATGTATACTTCATTTCAAAAAAGGATGTGTTTAAGTTTTTTATAGGTTTTTAGGGTCAAATCAGGCTTGTGGCAGCATTGGTAGGTGAGAATAATTTAAAAAAATGTTTCATCTTCTTGATTGACTCCTTTGAAATCTTTTGAAGGCCATTTTCAGGTGTTCATTCCATGAAGAGGAAAAGGATTTGGAACTAGATATATTTGGATTTTATATGTGCCCCTATTACCTCAATATTACATTAATTATTTTTAGGTTATAGGTTCTTAACTTTATGATCAATTGTTAATAAGTAAATTAGCCTAAGACCTTCTTAAAACCTTGGGATCAGGGTTTTCTTCTCTAAGAAAGTGTGTAGGATTAATGGATGCATATTTTTGGTTTTTTGAGATACTTATGGGTATGAATATACCTCTCACATCATTTTCCATCATCATTTGACATGTGTAATCATCCAAGGTGTCAAAAAGAGTTGTGTTTCATTGTTCTTGAAGGTGGTAGGTAGGGTTCTTATTAGTTTGAGTGATTCATCACTTCAAGTGATCTAAAATCAACTTACATAAAAGTATAAATCCTAATAAAATCTTCCTTAATACATATACAATTATTAAATGATCCAAAACCATGAGGGGAGAGAGAAGATCATGCATTTAAAAGCGTTATTATAGGTTATAATCCAAAATAAACCTTTCTAAGGATAAAGAGAGATAAAAAAAGGTTTTTAATGAAATAGGAATCTATATTATGGTCTTACCCAAGATTAACACTATTTTTATATCCTTACTAAACTTACATTCATCATACAAAGTGGTCTTCTTGATCCATCTCATTGTGGCATGCTTCTAATGCGAATGTACAATTACCTACAAGTCTATATGTAGGTTAAGAGGGTCTAATCTCAAATTTAAAAGTGAATATGAGTTTTAAGATTTTAATATATCATGTGATACCTCATAATAAGTTTTTATACAATTTTATTTCCATAATAATCACACAATGCACTAGAATTTTCAAGAAAAGTCTCAAAGAACACCTAAAGGCTAGTGCCAAGAAAGTGAGATTGAAGGGGCATGTGTATATAAGAAATATAACTTTAAAGGTTCAAAGAGATTAAAAATTCATTTATAGATTAAAATAATTTTGGAAGAGTCTTTTTTTTTTTATATAAAATCATGTGACACCAACTTATTTTCTGTAAGGGTGCTCTAAGCCTATTGAAGAATGGGAAGGCAATGTTGATCTTGATTTTCCATCTTGGAGAAACTAATATGGGATTAGTTTCTCACTCCCATTATGGTATATAAATTTTCATTACATTAAATTTATTTCATGAATTCATTTAATGTTTATTTTAATAATAAAATAATTAATTTCATATGAAAAGAGGATATCCTACCAGATTGACTATGTGAAACCAAGAAGAAGATTGTGAGGACTTCAAGTGAACACCCAAGGTAATTTAAATCCATTTAATACCTAGAAATATATTGAAACTATTGAATAAATTGTATAAAATATTACCATTGGTCAAATAGTATATAATAATTCACAACCACAAGAAGGAGAAAGTGCTTAAGCCAAATAACCATTTACAAGTCTGTCATAAGCCTTAATGGGATAAAACTATCACCAATGTGTTGGGGATTCTAAAAATAGATGTTACAAGTTGAAGCAAAAGATACCATACCTCATTGATAATTAAATATCACATTTGATAATTGGTAAAAGGATTCAAGATCACAACATAGTGACCATCAAAACCAAAATATATTCAACTTTCCATTATAATATCATTCTAGGGAATCACTCAAAGTGAAACTGGAATATAATTAACATCTTCCTCCACCACATTATGGGAACCCATTATATGGGATTATTGACACACTTACACATGACATACCTCTAATGGTTCAAAGGCCTTGTATTACATTTTATGATAGTTAAATTATGGATAATGACTCAAATCTTCTCTCATTATTTATTAAATCACATATTGATCATCAACCTTTATTCAATATTATGGATGATGATGGTTCTAGTGATAATGTATGTACCATGACATTACTCACGCATATGATGATTTACACCTTTCAACAAAAAAATTAGAGCATTCAATTGGAAAACTACAATAGGTTTTTGGTGAGACTAATTTACCTTTACAGTTTGGTCCATCACATGTGATCACAAAACTTCATTTATACCACATAAGAGAATATTTGATGTATTATTGGGATAACCTTAGATTCATAAGCTCCACATAATTCCATCCACAATGCATATATGTCTCAAGTATATTCATTCCCACATGGAAATCATAATTTTAATGATTTAATATGAGCATCCACTAAAGGAATAGAATTTTATTCCAAGATAGTTAATTATACAACCTATTAACATAATAATGAGTGAAATGGTAAAAAATATCAATCACCTTTCCTAGGTGATTGATACTAGAGAGGTCATTGCATTAGAGATACATAGTGGACTCTATGGAGCCATCATCTATACCTACATAGCCAAGCCAATTATACAAAGACCCATAATTATAGCTACATTAAAAATTAAAAAAATCACTAAGTAATGGGTTTCACAAACCACTAAATATTCTACTACTACATCATGACCATAAAGTCCTATAAGGCATAAGTAGAGTATTATAAATTCTTCAGTTCCATATCTGGCACATATACATGATCCTTGGTAGCATGAACAGTTTTGTGTACTTCATCTTAAGCCTAAATTATAATATTATCATCCCTTAGATGTGTTCATTAGCTAGCCTTCTCATTCATAAATACAAATATTCAGAAAATTTAAAAAATCAAATAATCAATAAAATACAAAAACATTAAAATAGATAAAAATACAAAAATATTTATCATTTACATGTTACTATATTTTTCATATGTTGTCTACTTTATGTTAGTATATAGCATATCATTTCCTTTATATACACACATATTTTTCACAAGTACTTCAATGTGATATAAGCATACATGAGATCCAAGACACATGAGACTGTATATGTTGGACCTTTCCTCTACCTGTGTGACACACTATGTTAGAAACATCTTCTTATATTTATCATGATTGATACATGTTACATTGTTATATTATCACTTTACATTATCATGTTGAGCTTATATACTAATGCTTACATGTCTATACTCATGCTTACATCTTATAAAGTATGCTAGATATGTTATACTATAGGAAATTTTGATAACACGTGTATTTAAGGACTAATATGATATACTTATGTTAGTTCCTATATTTCACTTATTCATCTTATTACATGGTTTACTTGACTTTATTTATTATTTACTACCTTGTCTTGATTATGGAATATTTGAACATGTTCCTTTTTTTTGCCACAATTCCCATGAGTGTTATTTATTTAGTGTTTGTACATTTTAACTTGCCCTTCCTTTAAGCATGTGACATTTTAATATACCCCTTATCTATGGTTTCCTTATATCCCTTTTGCATGGCATTGAGTTCTCTTATGTGTGTGCTTGATTTTTTGTTGAGTTTGTTCTTGTTATTTCTAGATGTTTTCATGATTCATAGCATTCATCTTATGGATTATTGTGATTTTATAATATGATATTCATTGATATATCTATTTAGACATTATACCCCTAAATGATTTTTTACTACATGATTGATACATATATGGCATGGTTATCTTATCCTTTTGAGATAAGGTGACAACCAGGTTACATTCCCTCACATCAAAAGTGGGGAAATTAGTGGAGCCATGCCATAGAGACATGAGTCCACACACATATAGTTAGAATAATTGGCATATTTTTATATAGTTTACATGATTTAGATATATACTTAGGTTAGATTTTTATGCATTTGGCACCAAGTTTTACATATTTGAGAAATATTTTTTCATATTTTTGATAGATATTATACATAGTTTATAGATTATAGGTTACATTTTAACATATAATTTAAATTAAAACACATTATAGTGCATATTTCATGTAAATTCATCAAATCACAAATGCATATTCAGACTATATAAACATTTATACAACCACCTTACCAAAATGCATTGATTAAGCTTTAACTATCTATAGCAGTTGGATCCCTTGAGTATTGTGATTGAGACTTGATGCCCTTGACAACCTTGGCACTACTTCCCTTTTTCAACTGTGATGGTTACACCATTTTACCTAGGTGACATTAGTTATGTTATGTATACACTTGAGTTATGAAATTGAGAAGCAAGGATCTCAGTGGCCTTGGCAAAACTCATTATTGCATTGGAATAGGGGCATGATCACCATCCAATTCTCCTTTTCACATATCCAAGGTTCAGTTTAGAAATTTTCACTTCAATGTTTCATAAAAAAATCATGATCAAATAAAACTACCAATAGGAAACATGGATACATTGACACACATGTGTATTAATTATTTTCCTTCTTTTCTTTCAAGTATTTTAATTGTTCACTTTCATATTATATGCAGTAATTACAATTTAACATAATCATAGTTGTAGGTAATATACAAACAAAAAATTCAAATGGGGCTCAGGTCAAATCAAGGTGTGTTGTACACACCATAGTACACATTTATTTCATTTAAACTAGTAATTTCATACTTATGCATTAATTTATAAAAGAGGGGGAAAATATAGATACTAAAATATGATTATATATGATAAACTAGTCTTATACACTTAACAAATATCACTCATGTCTCAACCCTTCAATTTATGACCTTCCTGATGATGAAAGGCTCACATTTTCCATCTCATTGTGCCAAAATGCTTATCTTATATTTTAACCATAATATTATGATTAACCAAATCAATTATAACCAATAGTCTATTTAAAACCTAATTTATATCCTACTCTAGTAGTTACAGATCTCTAGAAACTTTATAACCTCCAAGACACTACCATCTAGACTAGGATACTAGCATTGATCCTAGTGTCCTAGGTCTGACACTAGTGTCTTAACCTTACAAATGGTCAAATTTGAAAATATTATGATATGTATGTTTTAGCATATTTATATTAATTAATCCTCCCATGAGATCATTTTAAAAGGTGTGGTAAAAATACAAAACAAAAGGTAATTCATTATCATATTTTAATTACCAAGAAAGCACCACTCAAGATCACACTTAATCATTTTCAAAACTAAGTTCTATTGCCTTATTCTTTCCTATTTCCAAATTAGTCATAGGAAAAACAATTTTATAAATTTTAAGCATTTAAAGAGTAACCTAGGAGTAATATTTGTCAAGTTACAAGATATATCACTATATGCACTCATATATAGAATATTGTAAAATTGTTCACATACAAACCCACACAAGGGGGTGGACTACATTGGTCTAAGGCCCTATTCAAAGTATATGGCTATGTAGGTAGTGTTCATTAATAGTGGGGTCTTTGAGGTAATCTTGACTTCACTTGAGCCCACTAACTCTTATTTTTCAAGGTGACATGACAAAGTTGGAAGACCTAGGGTTTTAAACAAAAGGCTGATATCCAAAACTTGTTCACACAATCTAGATAGAGAATATACAAAGAAAAAAATAACCCTGAAAAATTCAATTAGTCATTATATAAAATTACCTATATTTTTTACTAGATAAGAGTATCAAAAGTGGGATAGAAGCATGGATACTAGTCTCTAAATGGTAGTGTCTAGGCTAATAAAGTAAATATTTAGAATCTAATGAATCACTATGGAGCATCATCCTATATTCTCTTGTACCTATATCTGACAAATCCTCCTCCACATCGATAAATAAGGTAAGTATTGTTTCGTATTCATGTTGCTACATTAAAATTATTAGTGGCATTTTGCTTTATATATTTAGCATACTTTCATAATTTAATATTGTATCAAAATATTGTAAATATGAATTATTTAATTGGCCTAATTTTAGAATATTTAATGGGGTTTCTATCCTACTAACCCTCACTTCCATAAAAGGGTTAAACACCCTTGTATGTGGAATTTGTCTTATGTGTGAAATTCTTTATAAAATGTGTGACATTGTGTGACATTACTTTTATGTTCATTGCTTATTACTATGGTTCCATGATTTATATCATGTATTACTTCTCTTTTTAATCTTCTACCATGATACATATCATTCACATGTTTTTTAGTAATTTCAATTTTATATCCATCTAAAACATGTTTCATATCCAATTCAATGTTATATTCAATACTATGATGAAATACATTTTAAATATGCATATGCTACAACACAATTATATCTTTCACATATGCTAAAAGTTTTATTTCAATATTAGTAACTTGTAAGCTACATACTTCATATCAAAAGTGGGGTATCACAATGGGCTTGCCATGAGAAACAAATTTTAGATTTATGATAGTTTATAATTTTCAAAATATATTATCGTTCATAAATTTCAAATTATGGGGGTATATGACATGCATGCACACTATTTCCTAAGTTACTTGGGTATATACTTGCAAATATTATATTCATATGCATAGGCATGTGCAAAAATAGTTACAATTACAAGTTATAGGTTCCAAATAGTTATAGGTTCAATTAACACTCTATATCAATGCAATGTATTACAGGGATCATGATATTCATTCATATTCATGTTACTACATCAAAATTTCAAATATAAAAATGTTCAAAAGTTTCAAAAGTGTAAAGTTTCAAATAAAATATAAATCCATATACAAAGTTGTGTTTCATATCAATTTTACAAGTGGGACACATTACAGTCTAGTGTCACTCATATTATATGGCTTCACTTTAGTGAATGGAATTTGGTGGTTCCATCTCTTTTCCTACCACATTTGAGTCTAATAATACTCAATGTCTATGGTTACATGTATCAAACCATATTTGGTGGTTCAACCCATTTTATTATTTTATATATTATTATACTTATTCAAATGAGAGTTAGAGAATACAATCTTTCAAATTCAAGGGCTTTCACTATTTTTTAATTGAGACTTGATTACTCTCAATTCACTATAGATTCAACATTTCTCCAAATGCCTCAGCAAGGGGGTACACACAATTTTACACTTTCAATTTAATAGGAAATTAAATGTCATAGTCCTTCATGTGAATTATTTCCATACTCTCTTTTTAAAATTTAAAATTTCAAGTTCCATCTTTTAAATTTTCAAATATGAATAATAACTACTTATAAGTGGTACTGTTGTTGGTTTTCTATTGAGGCATATTGCATAATTAAGCATCACATCAAAAACATAAAGTGTGTATACCAAAAATATTTTCACTTAATTACATCAATATAATAATGGGTGGGGGGGGGGGGGGGGATGTAGACACTCAAATTTAATTATTAAGTTCTTGATAATATCTAATCTTGACATCCTTACCTTACTTGGTGTATTCATCATTCCATTAACTTTTAATCTCTATGAAATCCTTTAATATTCCATTTAGTATATTGAAATTATTAGAAACATCATTTATGAATCCATATTTTTATTATAAGTTCCTATTATTCAGCTCTCAATAGTCTCTACCCTTCTAGGATAATACCACACTAGGTAGACAGGGCCACAACCATCCTTGTCTAGTAGTGTAACCTTACCCCCACACTCCAATGGTAACTTTTCAAATTATATAAATTTCATATTGTACATCTCACACTTTTATAAATGTTTTTTAATGTATACATTCAAACTATCCCTCTATATAATCACATCAAGGTAATTCAATACACATCTAGCAATCACTTGGCAATTCTACTACACATTGAACAAAAGGGCACTAATATTTCTAATTCTAATTCTGATTTATTATAAAAAAACATATACAAGTCTAAATTAATTTCATTTCAATGGAATTCATTGTTAATAATTCAAGTAAAATTTCTAGTTACATCCATATATCAAATATCAATATTCACACACTCACTCTAGGAGTTTAAACTACATCGGCATGCAGCCATTTTGGGATATGTAGACATCATTCAAATTACATGAGATTTTTTAAGGTTAGCTCAGTTGTTCCCCTTTATATATTCCCACCATTTGGAATTTATTCTCTATTTTTTTTATGTGCAATAACTATGTTTTATTTTTGTAGGTACTTTTTCACATCACATTAGTACCCACAAAATATCAAAAAACAATCTCAAAAATTTACAAGCTTTCACAAAAACTTCAATTGCACATTCAAATAAAATGTAACCATAGTTAATAGACAAGGTTTTAGTGTAACCCTATCCACCTTAGTGCATCCATGTCCCAGTACATCATAGAATTTTTTTATCTAAGACATTATTTGCATATATTTTCATCCACTTTTATATTAGCAGTCTATCTGCAAAGTCAACAATAAATTAGATCCAAGATAGGTTTACACATTTAATTATTTTTTAATGTTTATAGATCATTTAAATTATATATTCTATAATATAAATCAATATTTAAATAAATTAATGTTTATAATTTTTTTGGTAAATCAAAATAACCATTAAATAAATAGAGAAAACTATGAGGCTAGGTTAAACTCAAAGAGATCACTATGAAAGTTAATGAGAGAACTGATCAAGAAAGTTTTACTCAAAAATGAATCAACCACTATGGATGGATTATAAATTCAAATTTAATTTTTTTCCAATTTGATCAAGTTTAATCTATTTAAAAACAACAAAGCATGATTGCAAAGTAATTAACAATGTTCATTCCCCCATCTTATACATAGGTTTGATCATGTATTTCTACTCAATGTAGAATATTGTGTATGACCAAAAGAGAATGGACCATGGCCATGCCAACATCATGATCAAATATTTGATAAGTATGAAGTGGAATGAAACCATTTTCCATTCAACTATAGTTTTGATGTTGTGTATATGTGCATGAACCAGTATCATGCCTCCTAAATATGTACCACTAATATAAAATGTTGTGCATCTATTTACTAAATCTAAGAACCTGTATCTCAAATGTATGTGTATGTGAAAATATGAAATTATATTTTTTTAAATTATTGTACATGTGCTAATACATATGTACCTAAGTGTGTATGAATTTTTTTCTTAGGTTTTATAAAGTGAATGCATATGCATGGAATATTCCATTGTAATATATATCAATATGCCAACATTTATAATTTTTCTAAACCATATGAATCCCTAGAATCTATGAAACTTTCACTTTGATCTAATTTTTTGCTCATGGAGTATTATGTATCTAAGACAAGCCCAATTTAATGCCCATATTTTGAGATGAGGGATGTATTTTATAAGTCACTCATCTCAAAATAATACTGAAGTGAATCATGTCATATATAAAAATAACATAAATTCAATATCAGTTGATCATGTGTATAATATGTCATAATATTATTATATGTGTCAACCAAAGCATGTATATAACATATATAATACGGGGCATGAAAGTGTAGTGTATAGATAAGTGTTTCAATGAAATATGTAGTATAAGTATCTATAAATAAGAATTCATAATAAAAGTGTATGATATAAATCATGGTACCCCTTAATGCTAACAAACTCAACAAACATAATTATTAGTATCACACATTGGTCAAGGGATGCATATAAGGGACATCAAATGTCACAACAAATGATGTCAAGGGACACACATAGGAGGAAATTGAATTGTCATAAATAATGGTTGTCAAGGTACCACACACAATAATCACACACATAGTAATATATCATGTAAAATATTAATTAAATATATGGATCATAGAATAAGAAACTAGTCTATACAATCCATATGAGCCAATGTCACATTGTAATATAGTCGCATATCATGCATCACTATGTAAGGAATGAGTAACTAGTAAGGCATGTGTAAGAAATATAGGTGGATAAACATGGTAAAATGTCATAGAAAGATATAGCCTATAATAGTAAAACCTATGGAATAAGATGCCTCCAGTATTGGTATGGATGTTAGGTAGAGGGAAAACCAACATTTGTATATCCATGAGCAACATGTATGTCCTAAAAACCACTCGTATACCATGAAATATGCATGCATGTAAATAATAATCCTTCTTCAAAACATGTGATAAATAACATATGTAAAGAATGTATATTAACTATTATGTCATGATCATGTCCTGATTTTGGATTTTAAATATTTGAATGTTTTTAGATTAGCTAATTATTTATTTTTTTGAATTTTTGGATTCTTTGAAACCTTTAAAATCTATCCAATGATTAAATAAAGGGGAGAGCCATGGTAATTACCTATATTTCATGGTGTAATGATACTTTATCATTGATGGGAAGTATAAACTAAGGATGGGTCAGAATATAATATGGGGTTGTGTGGTGTGACATGTATATTATGATCAATTTTTTTGAAACTTGGGGTATCATGAATGGCTCTAAAGATCAAGGAATATATGGTGTCTATTTTATAATATGAGGGTGTATCACTACCTATGTTCATTATGTAATGCACTAAAATATCCATGGAAGTAATATAGTATGTATTGTATAAGATGGAACCCTTTATGGCCTTTGAGTAACTCTCTGATTTAATCAATTTTGAATAGTTTTTGTGGCCAACATTCCCCCTTTTCATAGAAATGGGGGACCCTTCTTTAAAAATTACATGATCCAAAGTTCCCAGACCATTATCTCATCCCAATTAGCTCTTCCTAAATTGAGTATTTGAAATCCCATGTCACCTTAGTTTTCCTAAGCATGTGATATTTTTAATGACCAATTGATCCAATTTGAAAACCTCAAAGGTATATCATAGAAAAAATGCCCAAATCCTAATGATACTCCATGGTTAAGATAGGCTTTCTTTCTTTTAAGATTTAACATGCTAACTTTGTAGGCTTGCTCTCACTTGGAAATTTTTAGACTCGCAGCCCCTTCCTAGAATATCAAACCTTGGAGTCCCACATGGTAATTTGGAGCCTAACTAGTAGATAGGTGAATATTTAATTAGTCACACTTCTTTTCTCTTTCACTTAGTCATTTTCATCGATTTTTATAGGGATAAATGATGAAATGAAGAAACATTGCATGGGTAGCTGTCAACAATGCTACACTATGGCCGAATAAAAATATTCCATGTGCCATTATGTTAGATGTGTCATTATCCCAAACCTGACATAAATTTTAGAGCTTAGGTGATCTTGACATAATGAGTAAGTGTTATGCAACCCAGGGTCATAATTTTTTAGTACTCTATCTAATGAACCCATGCCAAAGTTAGAATGGCTAGTCTCCTAGACCTGATAGAGACATTAGAGCTAGATATATCCATGCCCAACTAGAGTGCCATGTCAACCAGAGGTAGAATGGTATATCTCCTAATCACAACATATATGTTAGAGCTTAGGATATCCCAACCAAATACAAGGATTTCATGTACCCCAAAGGTTATAAGTACCTAAATCTAACCAATATGCTCTCCCTTGTGTTAAACATGTCAGTCTCATAGTCCTAATAAAGATGTCAGAGCTCAAGGGAGCCTGACACAATGATGAAATGCCACATGATCTATTGTTAGAGTAGTTAGTCTCTATATACTAATAGATATGTCAAACCCTAAGATAGATCAATGTAATGAGAAAATGCCACATGGCTTATTTTTATAGTAGTTAGTCTCCCTATCCTGATAGAGATGTCAAACCTTGGTAGAGCTTGATGTATCACAATATGACATGTGGCATAATTGGGCATATTATTAGGGGGTCTTAAGGTCCTAAAAATGTCAAGATGAAGTAAATGTGGAGTTATAATGGCTAATAAAAGTATCCCACATGTCCCTAGCTAACATCTCATCCCTCCCAAGGGTATAATAGTGAAGTGATAGGTTATGCCTAGGTGTTAACCATTGATATGAGGTCCAATATACAAATGACAAGTGGCATGAAGCAAGAGCTACCAAATAAGCCTTAAACATTATAATTATTTCTTACCTTTTCCAATCATCATTAGGCATCAATTATATGGGAAAATAGGCCTCAATTACACAATTTTAAAATGTCACATAATATTTAATAGATCTAATATGTGTCATGTAATCATATGATTTTAATTTAAATCTAGATTGGGAAATTAAGTCGAATATTTAGACACTAACTCAAATTTTAATCCACAATAAGTGATCTTCCAAATGTCATTGATACATGGGGATGAATGTGGGTTACCATAAGTATCCTAAGGAAATCTCATTGGTCATTATATCTCTAGAATCCCAAAGACCAACTCCTTGATTATTACTCTAACCTAGTGCCTTATAAGCATTCTCCTTCCCTTAGAGATCTTACACTAAATTCCAACTTATTAAAATGGTTGATCCATCTTTAAATCCCAAGGCCAAGCCTAAATATAGATTTTAATCTATTTCCAAATGGCTTGACCTAATTCAATCATTACAATGAAGTATTCAGAGTTATCAACTAGTTACCCAATAAATTGGGTAGAGATGATGATGATCATGATAAATTTGAAGATACCATATGATATTATGATAAGTGTGGCCTACAGCAGACCTACCCAAGCCTAAATTTTTCCCCTATGTAACTTGTTTGACAAGATACTCATTACCACTAGGTGAGTGTAATATGGCACCCATGATTGGGTCTAATCTACCAACTCCTAGCATTAAATTACCAACATCTCAAGAAATAATTTTAAGGCCTATTATAGTATCTTAGAGTTCACCTTTTTGTATGACTTAATGGTGGTGCAGACCTAACTAACACCTTTCAAACCTACAACTTTCTAAGGGATTAGTCTGTAAACCCAGATTACAAGTTATGAAATAAAGAGGATGTCAATGCATACACACTTTGTACCTTCAAAAAGGAGGTTTAGATTGGTATGATACTACTAAAATAATTATTTAGAGCCCCAGACTCCTTACAAGTCAACATATTATGGGTACCCCTACACATGTTTTTAGATAGATCCTGAATCTCCAACCTAGGAGGGGTGGTTAATTTAAATATGGTCAAGGCCATAGTATATGTTGAGGCATGTGGTAACTTATACATGATGAGTTATCTCATAGATTCAGTCTAAAAGACACTCACTTTCAAGCCATCTACTTTTCCTACATGGGTTCTTAGAGGCTCAGTGGTTCACGTATTTTTATATAAGCTATAGGCCACCATTATAGAAATAATATCTAAAATATTTATGATTATTTATACCTAGTGTTGTTTAATGTGATCAATGAGGCCCTTATGCCTCATTTATCAAAGGAAATTAGAGATTCCCTAGCTCCCACTAGATACTACTAGTATTTCTAGGAGTATACCATAATTTAAGTCATAGGTATTCATAGGGAGCCACTCCACTTACCATATCATGTCCTAGATTGCCTTGTAGAGTAATAAATTTTTTACCAATTGGTGGATGGTGTTTTATGGATTGCTTACCTCTTTTGATCATCATTAGGAATCATGTGTACTAATCATTCCATCCCCTATAGAACATGGTGACTTGGAAACACTCTTTAGCATTAGGAAGAGATAAGCCATGATATTAAAACCTATAGGGCATGATCAAATCCCAATTAGATAAGTACCTCAACCTTAATTATGTACACTAGTTAGAGTATGATGATGATGAGCTATATTTGAATGCATAATAAGACTAATAGGTGCTCACATGGATTTAGGCCCATAGGAAATGGAATGTTAAGAAGGTTCAACACCATTTATGACCCATTCTACATCTAATCAACCAATAAAATATGCCACCCTAACATCCCTATTATTTTCAAGAGAAATATATAAGGAATATAACCACATTCTCCCTAGAGAGTATTGAATCCTCATGCTATGGATTCCTCTCCTTCACATCCAGTGATCTAGGTAACCTGACCCTAGCTAAATCAAACTTGTGTAACTCTATAGCAATTGGCCCAAGCACAACCATCTCAAAATAAATCACATCAACCCCAAGCCACCAGTCCCTAAGGTTTGATATTAATACTAGACTTGAAATGAGCCTTAGGTGAGACCAATAACATGGACTAGTGCAAGTTCCTCACTTCACTCCTTCCACTCTCTCGTAACCCTTCATAGTTTCACTCAATTCTCTACCCCGTCCATAAACCATTTAACCATTACCTCCTCTATTTCCCTATTACATACCCTTTACTATTCACCCAAGTTTGTATGACCTCAACCATCCCTAGCATCCTCACTTCTTCAATTCCATCCAACTAGTCCTTTCTCCAACTTGGAACTTTCCTAATACCCCTAATGGGCATGCTTAGAGTCCATATGCTTGTTGACATCTAAATTTCAAAAAGTGTTGATAGAATTCCTAAGTGCACATTTTTACTGACTAAGACCATCCTAGTGATTCCTTTAGTGACCCAAAAACACCCACAATCAACCCTCACAGCCTTCACTAGCTCTACTCCTATATAAATGTCTGAATTCAAACCAAGTAAAAGACCAAGAAAAATGTGAAAGGTAGTACACATTTGGACTTTAACATACATCCTTGCTACCCCCATTTGACCTCCTTTAGACCTATCATTATTATATTATTAACATCTCAAGAACCACCTTCAAAGCCTATTAAAATATCTTAGAGTTCATCCTTTTATATGACTCAGTAGTGGTGCATAATTAGACTAAAACCTTTCAAATGTATAATGTCTTGAGGGACTATGATGAGAACCTAGATGCCAAGTGGATGAATAAAGAGTATGTCAATGTATACACATTCTATACCTTCAAATAGGAGGTTTAGGTTGGTATGATACTACTGAGTTGATTGTTTAGAGCCCTAAATTGATTACATGTCAACATCTTATGGGTACCCTTACTCCACATGATTCTAGATGTATCTCAAGTCTTTAACCTAGGAGGGGTGGTTAATTTCAAATTAGTCAAGGCCATATTAAATGTTTGGTAAGGTGGAAACTTATACGTGATGAGTTATCTTGTAGACACATTCTATGAGACACTTACTTTCAATCCATCTTCTTTTATTGTGTGGGTTCCCATAGGCTTGATGGTTCATGTAGTTTTCTACAAGCTATATGGCCACCATTACATAAATAATATAATGGATATCTATGAGTCTTTCTACCTAGTGGTTTTCAACATTATCAATGATTACCATGTGCCTCATCTATCAAAGTAAATTAGAGACTCCCTAACTCCAATTGGAGATTACTAGTATTTTTAAGAGGATACCATAATTTGAGTTGTAGGTATTCTTAGGGAGCCCCTCCATTTTCCCTATCACATCCTATATCACCTTATAAAGTAATAAGTTGTTTACCAACTAGTGGATGGTGTTTTTAGACATTGTATTAGTCATTAGTAGAATTCTTACCCACCTCTTCCAATCATCATCAAGTGTCATATGCACTACTCCTTCCCTCCCATGTAAAATATGGTGACTAAGCATGACTATTTATCCTTGGGAAGATAAAAACCATGAGGATAGGATCCATAGGGCATGATCAATGCCCACTTAGATAATTACCTCAACCTCAATTATGGCCACTAGCCAAATGATGATGATGATGAGATATATTTGAATTTGGAAGATGAATAAGAGGTGTTCATATGGATTTATGCTTGACAAAAAGAGAAGGGTGATAAGGTTTGACTTGGACCATCTAAGACCCCCTTTACATATTATTAGCTCATATAATATCTTTCCCAAACTCCCCCATGATTTCCAAGATAATTATATAAGGGATCCCACCACCTTTTCCCTAGTGAGTAGTGACTCCTCATGCCATGGATCCACCTCCTCCAACTTTTCCCTAGTGAGTAGTGACTCTCATGCCATAGATACACCTCCTCCACCTTTTCCCTAGTGATTAGTGACTCTTCATTTCATGGATCAACCTATGTGAGTCATCCCTAGCCAAATTAGACTTGTATGACTCTATGGTAGGTGGCCCAAGCATAGGCATCTCAAGGGCAAGCACATCAACCCCAAGCCACCTAATACCTAAAGTTTAATATTAATAGTAACTTAGAAATGAGCTTATGGTAGGACCAAAAAAATACACTAGTATAAGTCCATCCCCTCACTCCCTCCACTTTCTATAAGACCCTCATTATGCCACTCAATTTATTTCCCCTTTCATAAACCATTAAATCAATACCTCCTCTCTTTCCCTATTACATCCCCTCCAATATTCACCCAAGTTCTCATGGCCTCAACCATCCCTAACATCCTCACTTATTCATTTATATCCACCCCATCCATTCCCCAACTTGTAAATTTCATGGTACCCCTACTGGGCATGCCTTGAATCCATATACATATTGGCATCCCAGTTTCAACAAGTGTTGATATAGTTCCCAAGTGGAAATCTCCAGTTCTATGCTAGAGGCCAAAGAAACAAAGTCTAAATATTTGGGAGCTATCTCATTTATTTCACCTCCACATATTGGTCTATTGGTACCCTATGGATATTTTTGAAGTGACAAGATAATATTTTATCCTTTTTAAATTATGTATTTGTAACAACTAGGAGTGGCCATCATGGCCTAGGATGGGAATCTCATGCTACATGGAGGTGAATCCCATACTTATCTATAAATATGTAATTGTACTATATTTTAGAGGATAATAATTCTTTTGTCTCCATAATGTTGTTAGACTAAAGCTAGGGTTTTACCTATGGTTTCCTTTGCCCTTTTGGATTGTATAAAATTGGCCATGATTGATACCCTTGTAATAGAATATGTTTTTTTTTATGTATGTAATTTTTTAGCCTTTGTGAAAAACTTATTCTTCTTTCAAAGTGTCCATAATTTTAGTTTTGAATGATTTTTAGCACTCATATAATTTTTTTAATGATCTATCACTTAATATATGCAATGGTTATGATATGATTATCTATTATAACCTTTTTGTAATCTCCTTTCATTTTTATTGCAATATTAATAACATGTGTGTTAGTATATAAATTATATTTTAAGTTTATGTGTTATTTATTATGGAATTCTAGTATTAATATTTAGTGAGTGTTCATAAATCAAGTATTATTCATTACTTCCCTAGACTTTTTTCATTGTGTAGTATTGGGTCAAAATCTTTAGTAAAACTTAACACATAGTGGTATAACTATGGAAAATGTACTTATCTCAATTATTGAAACATTTCATCCTTATCTAGAAACACTCTTTCTTAGCTTACTCTTCCCTCTCTTTTGTGTTTATTTTGGAATTTAAACTATGCCCCTCCTTTATTTTAGAAGTGGTAAAGCACAAATCATGAACATTAGTAGTAGACCCATGTAATTAATTCATTATTCAATTACTAAGTACTAAACCCCTAGTGGTGGCACTACATTTATCAAATATTATTCCATGTATAATCCATTATGAATCCAAATACCAAAAACCATGCACTAGGATCATCTCACATCAATCCTAAAATGGAGATGAAAGTCCATAATTGTTCCCACTATCCTCTTTGAAACTACCTAATTTCATGATTATTTTGGAGCAAGATATTGTATCAAACAACAACTATTGCTAGAAAGATCACCCTAAAGAATTATTATATTGATTGGATCTCATTTCCCCTCTTTTATGATTTCTCAATTGTTATGTGTTTCAAACACACATAAAAACATCTAGCACTAAAAGGAGGTCTCATTTCTTAAGAATAATTATCAGTAAGAACATAAGACTTGAAGGATTTTATTGATTAAGTCTTGTTTCCCCTCCTTTATACTTTATCCATTATTGTATGATTCAAACACACATAACGATAGCTAGTACTAGAAGGATGTCTTTAATAATTTATGGATTGAGTGATAACTTATTTGGGATTATGATTTTTGATGGTAAAACAATAACTATTGTTTTTTCTGTAAAACATCCAAGAGTCCAATTCACCCATCATTAGAGTTAGGTCCCATCATAGATAGTTGGTGGTTTCACCCTTATAATTTTGTTGATGTTTAAAATTGTGCTTGTTTCTAACACCAACAATGGGAAGTTTCAAGATGTGGGACTTGCGACTTGAAACAACCTATTGATTTCTAAGAAGCTGGTATCTTCTTTATATCAAGTGTATACTGGGAAAAGGGATAGGAATTTTAACAGAAACACAAATGCAAGAAAGAAAATCCAACTATGGCTATGAACCTGTTTGTAATTTGACCTTAATCCTGAGCACAATGTGACTATATATAAGAATCAATTACATTTAAGATCAAAAAAGGCATGATCAATGTAAAAGATGGAAATAATAGAAATAGAGGCTCACAGCATAGACTGCTTTTGTAGTGACACAGAAAGTATCAACAAAGGCACAGGGTTCTATCTTCTTATTTGAATTCTCAAGTCACATAAGAGGCACAAAAACATGCACAGTTACATAAAATTTCCAACTCAAGAAAATGGAACAAAGGCAAATGATATTCCTAATCACAGCTCTAGAAAGTCTAAAACTCTTGACAACATAGTCCAGACTACTTTTGCAATGACACAAAAAATCAACAAAGGCATAGGATTCAATCTTCTCATTAATTCTCCAATCACATAAGAGGCACAAAAACATGCAAAATTACATAAAATTTCCAACTTAAGAAAATGGAACAAAGACAAATGATATTCCTAATCACAGCTTTAGAAAGTCTAAACTCTTGACAATAATTATCTCAAAAAATTCTCTCTAGTATCTGATCCTTTTCCCCAGTGATCTCTGCACCCCTATTTATAGCCTTGGATTCACTTTGGATTGTCTGTGTGTTCCCAATCTAATGGTCCAACTGAAATCTAACTAAACTAGAAGTGTCTAACAAAAGATATTTCTTAGGTTTTAAAACACTCTACCTTCTAGCAGTTCATTGGTTGAAATAGATCACAGGACACTCCCTTCTATTAAATGGAAGAGGACACTTGGCCAATTCCATGAAAACCTTATTATTACTTAGGAGACATCAAATAATGACACTTGGCATGTTTTGTAACACTTACCGAAGACATGCAACACTTTTCACGTAGCTTATACTCTTTTGTGTCTTTGCTCAGGAGTGTTCCAGCTTTGACACCTATCACAATCTGCTTCTTCCAAACCTTAACAACTTAAAAAAAATAAGACCCATATCATTTCTTACCTGAGAAACTTTAAAAAGGTATAGGGATAGGTGGCAATTTCTGCTTGCCTCAATAAAGGATACATGGCAATCTCTACTTTACTTAACTAGGGATATGTGACGATCTCCACTAATTTTAGCCACATTTTGAGAAACCTATGGAAGGTGACACATGTTGGTCTCCACATTGCTTTGTTTATATTATATAAACAATTGGGCCTCATTCATATTTACATAAACAATGACACTTGGCAGCTTCTGCTTGCTTTAAAAACAAAACCTGAGACTCACCATAGTCTTTACTATATCGGTGAAACAAAATGAAGATAATTTAAATATAAACACATGGTGGCTTCTGCTCTCTTTAGCTAGGATATGTGGCATCTTCTATCACTTTTAGAATAACAAATTGAAACCTTCCATGATTGCCACTTGGTGCTTTCTGCCTGACTTGATACTTAGCTTGTTGAAACCTTCTGCTAAAAAGAGATTTGAAATGTGGATGCCGATATGAAACATAGATGCTGACAGTTGTTACATTCTACTGAGTTATTATGAGATACGTGGCAATCTCCACTTTACTTATAAAAATTGTAAAATGTGCCTCAGTCGATGACACTTGGCAGCTTCCACCTAACTTCAACACTTAGACAAAAATGAATCAAAAGGAAATTAGAGCCTGCACTCTGTTTCAAAACTTCACCATCTCGAACTGAAGTATGTGGGAATAAAATTTTGTAGCACACAACTAAAAATTAGAATGAAACATAGAGTATTTTTTACTCTATAGTTATTGGTGACCCCAAGGACTTTTGAGCTTGCTCAAAAAGAAACCACAACTCCTGTTAGATCAAAATTATAGCTTCAGTAATGCTCTTTTTTTGCCTTAGGGTCATCACCGCATCCTTTACCTACATTAGCCCTACTTTTAAGGAATCATTTTGGGCCTGGCCTACCTGATGAGTCTGAAGAGAAATAGTATCTTGTAACCATTTATTTATATTCTCTATCTCGTTGTCTTTTCTATTGATTTTCGTGGTCAAACTACTACAGTTTGCCTTTTCCTTGGCTAAATTGGCCTCCATCTTCTGTAGCTTCCTTGATGTCTTCAAGTAGTCTTTAGCAATTATAGAAGTGGATTTGGTTAGTAGCTCAATTTTGTCTTGTGGCTTGAATAGGGACATATCTATGGCCACTGCATTCATTGTGTAGTCTTCTAGATGTATCTGCTCAGTTGGCTTGATTACATTTGGTGACAAATGAGTCATCATCAATTGCTATTGAATTGGGTCAAATTGTGACCATAGATGGGGTGTAGCCAAGGCTTTATTTTCCTTGATCTTCTTTTTCTCTCTTCAAGCTACCTTTGCCTTCCTAGTAGCATCTGCTTGGGTCTAAAAGGTAGGAGAGGCAATGTGTCCACCCGTAAAGGGATGTTCCTGTGGCAAACCATATTGAATAGCCATTTGTTGGCTATGGCAAATTTGAGGGGAAAGTTTCTTTGGAATAAAGGGGGAAAAATGAGGTAATGTTAAAACTTGAGGTGGCATAGATGGGGTGAAGTGAGAAATGGGAATTAGAAGATATTCAATGTATTGAGAAATTTTGAAAAATTTGAAAATTCTAAGTTGTCGACTACGTGTTCAAAGAACACTTCTTTAAAAGAAAAGTGGGAAATCAAAATGGGAAAATAAATAAATATAGAAAGGAAACCATCTAACTATGATATAGCTAACTAGGTATATTTACCTACCTCCCAGATCAAAGGGAAGATTTCTGAAGTATCCTTTATGACACAGAAACTTATGATGCCAAACAACTGATTAAATGGTATGAAACTCTGATGTCTTCCTCTTCTTGTTTACCACCTTAATTTACCTACATATGAATGAATCAGAGTCAAACATGTCCCCAACATATACATACTCTTATTGTTCTTTAAAGCTTATTGAATGTTGATTCTTTATGTTGTTGTGTCTCATCAAGAACTCAATGTCTGTTGGCTCTCCACCCCGTGTCTTTTGATATACATCATTTTTTGGCTTATCTCCTTCTGTCTCATGCTTGATTTCCATTTCATGATCATCCTCTTTAATGACCTCAAAAATATCATCTTCAAATTTACCAACCTCTTGAAAGGATAAGGTTGATATTTTACATCAATTTTGCATATTTATTTGATTCTCAATGCTGCCTTCTCCACCTTAAGCTAGCTCACAGTCTTCTTGAAGAATAGTGTAACCTACCCTAATGAATTCAAACAAATCATTCAAAACATGATAAAAAATTATCTCTTTTTCATTAGAGATAGAGGAAAAAGCTTGTGACTTGTCCTCTAATTCATCAAAGGGTGTACCTATGGTGATTTCTTCTCCATCTGCACTCATGAAATATTCTTGACTAGCCATGAACTGAGTATACTCCTCTTTAATTTCTTCCTCCAAAATATATTCCTCTTTGAAAAGGGATGAAGAAGAATACTAATGGTTATACATATGTGGAAGAGGAGATAATTCTTGAGCTAGAATCGAATGATTCTCTTCTTTCCATTTGTCCATCACTTCATCTATATCAGATGTAGCTTAATAGCTCTCTTGGAGGGGTGTAAATGGGGTGTGTTCAAATGTAGGATCTTCTGCTTGATTATCACCATGAGTAAGAGTAGCCTCAACTTCTTCAAGGTTTTGAGAAAAACTTTTCTCTTCTTCCCTTCTGCCCCATGATTCCATTTTTTGTTTCCAACTCATGACCTTAGGTCTAGAACTTTTCTCTTGGACAGAGTCAGCAATTTTATCTTCTTCAAGGTTTTCAGCTGATTCATGATTTTCTTTCTTCCAACTTGGAATCTTGTCATCATGCTGAAGGACATGAGGATTGGTATAAGAGGTATCTTTTGGCATAGGCTCCTTTTTAAGGTATGAAAGCTCTATCTCTCTTTCACTAAGCAATCTCATTTTTTCCTCTAATTCCTCAATTTGCTTAGCTAGATTTTCTTGAAAGAGTCTTTATTGGAGCTCATAAGAATCATCCGATAAATGGGGAGTGCATGAAGGTTTCCATGAAAAACAAGAAGATTATTGAGGAAGGGTAGGAGAGACTTGAAAGGGACTAGCCTCATTTTGTATCTCACACTCTTGGACAATGTCTTTCTCCTTCTTTTTGCCCCATGATTCCATTGTTTGTTCCCAACTCATGACCTTAAGTCTAGAACTTTTCTCTTGGGAAGATGGGTTTGCAAGGTGAAGGGGAAGTGAGGGTTTGGATTCCAATTCCCCTGCTACCAACATAGATTACTATTTTTGAAGATTTGCAAATTCAATCTATTTATCAATATTAGCCTTAAATGCCAAATTTACTATTTCAAAACTTTCCTCAACATGATTTGGGAAAGAACCATGACAGGCTCAACTTGGCTCTTGAGCAAGGGTTGAATATGTCTGATATGAAACTTGGGGGCAATGGATATGCAAGTTTATAGACTTGGTAAGGCTACCTCTCATGAATACTCAGCTTCTCTTCCAAAGATGTAATTAAGCCACTCACATCCAACATCTCATATGTAAGCCTTTGCCAATTTGCTCTTTCAATGGGATCCCATTCTCTTTTAACCAGATCTACTGCATTTCTTACTTGATGGATGACATGCTTAGGAATTTCTTGGCTGCATCCCCTTCTATTTTCAAGCTCTAATACATGTTTTTTATATCCCAAAAATGCTTGTTTGAAGGTGGAAATGAGATCACGTTGAGTATGAGATGTAACATATTGAGAAGACTAGGCATAAGACTGATATAGCTCATGACAAGGCTGAGGCTAGTCATATTGGACCTGTGAAGGGTAAAACTCATAACCATATGCATCCTTGTTATTTGATGTGATTCCACTAGCAACTTGATCTTGATTAAAAATATATGAAGGGGCATAAGACCCATAGCTTTGAGTAATAGAATTATACATACCAAATGGTGATTTCTTCTTGACTTTGATTCTTTGAGATAATCAGTGACGATAGAAGATTTAGATCTTGTTATTGATCCACAAATTTGACTCCTTGTAGCTCTCTAGTTCATATGGTCTTGAAAGAAACTTTAAGATGGTGTCCCACTGGGCAAGCCAAAAATTGTTGATGGTTAAAATTATGCTTGTTTCTAACACCAACAATGGGAAGTTTCAAAATGTGGGACTTGTGACTTGAAACAACCTCTAGATTTCTAAGAAGATGGTCTCTTCTTTATATCAAGTGTATATTGGGAAAATAGATAGGAATTCTAACAAAAACACAAATGCAAGAAATAAAATCTAACTATGGTGATGCACCTAAATGTAATTCAACCTTAATCCTGAGCACAGTGAGACTATATGTAAGATTCAATTACATTTAAGAGCAAACAAGGCATGATCAATGTAAAAGATGGAAATAATAGAAACAGAGGCTCAAAACATAGACTAATTTATAGTGACACATAAAGTATCAACAAAGGCATAGGGTTCAATCTTCTTATTTGAATTCTCTAGTCACATAAGAGGCACAAAAACATGCATAGTTACATAAACTTTCCAACTCAAGAAAATGGAACAAAGGCAAATGATATTCCTCATCACAGCTTTAGAAAGTCTAAAACTCTTGACAACACAATCTAGACTACTTTTGCAATGACACAAAAAATCAACAAAGGCACAGGATTCAATCTTCTCATTAATTCTCTAGTCACATAAGAGGCACAGAAACATGCACAGTTACATAAACTTTCCAACTTAAGAAAATGGAACAAAGGCAAATGATATTCCTAATCATAGCTCTAGAAGTCTAAACTCTTGACAATAATTCTCTCCAAAAATTCTCTCTGGTATCTGATCCTTTTCCTCAGTGATCTCTACACCCCTATTAATAGCCTTAGATTCACTTTGGATTGTCTGTGTGTTCCCAATCTAATGGCCCAACTAAAATCTAACCAAACTAAAAGTGTCTAATAGAAGATATTTCTTAGGTTCTAAAACACTCTACCTTCTGATAGTTCATTGGCTGAAACAGATCACAAGATGCTCCCTTCTATTAAACAGAAGAGGACACTTGGCCAATTCCATGAAAACCTTCTTATTACTTAGGAGACATTGGAGAATGATACTTGGCATGTTCCACAACACTTACTAGATACACGCGATACTTTCCACATAACTTATACTCTTTTGCGTCTTTTCTCAAGAGTGTTTTGCCTTTGACACTTGTTGCAATCCGCTTCTTCCAAACCTTAACAACATAACAAAAAATAATACCCATATCATTTATCACTTGAGCAAATTAAAAAAAGTATAAGGATAGGTGGTGATTTCTACTTGCCTCAACAAAGGATACGTGGCAATCTCTGCTTTACTTAACTAGGGATATATGGCAAACTCTACTACTTTTAGCCACCTTTTGAGAAACCTGTGAAAGGTGACATGTGATGGTGTCCACGTCACTTTGTTTATATTATAGAAACAATTAGGCCTCATTCATATTTACATGGATAGCAACACTTGGTAGCTTTCTCTTGCTTCAAAAACAAAACTTTAGACTCACCATAGTCTTTACTATATCAGTGAAACAAAATGAAGATAATTCAGATCTTGACATGTGGTGGCTTCTGCTCTCTTCAGCTAGGATACGTGGTGTCTTCCATCACTTTTAAAATAGAAAATTGAAACTTTAAATGATTACCACTTAGCACTTTCTTCCTGACTTAATACTTAGCTTGTTGAAATCTTTTACTAAAAAGAGATTTGAAATGTAGATGCCAATATGAAACATGGATGCCAACACTTGTCACATTTCATTGAGTTACTATGAGATACATGGTAATCACCACTTTACTTATAAAAATTGTAAAAGGTGCCTTGGTTGATGACACTTGGTAGCTTCCACTTGATTTTAACACTTAGACAAAAATGAATCAAAAGGAAATTAGAGATCGCACTCTATTTCAAAACTTTGCCATCTTGAACCAATGTATTCGGGAACAAAATTTTGTAGTGTGTAACTAAAAATCAGAATGAAACGTAGAGTATTTTTTACTTCACAAATTCCATATGACACCCAAAATCAATAGACATAGACCTACATTAGTTCCCACTAGTTCATCTTCTCATTATCCCCACAATAGATCACCTACGATGGCATCCTTGGATTACTCAACCATTAACATCCTAGGAGTTTTCCATGACTTACTAATAAACCTGAAGATATACCTTCCCCATTTTACTCTTGATGTAGGATAGACTACTAAAGAGCATGTAACCTCCTACAAAGATTCCATAAGGCTTATAAAAGTGGAATACAAGGATGTGGCATGCATGTTTTCCCCCTTCACATTGATGGACTAGTTCTTTAACCTTCCTAAGAACTTGATTCCTAGTTGGGACAATTTTAGTACTACCTTCCTCCCCCAATTTGGGTAAGTGATTGACCCTAGTGTCCTTTACCATCAATTAAATTGTATTTAATGGGATACCAATGAGCCTATTAGGAACTTCAATGCCATATTTCATAAGATGTACAATTGGGTTATTGTTCTCTACCAACCCAACCCTTAACTAGCACTTGAAATGTATAAAAATGCCTTAGACCCTGGGATGACTGTGTTCCTAAGATGAGACCCAAAAATAGTGGACTTACCCCTAGCTTATATAGAGGTCATCAAAGTAGACATATATTTGAACTCTGAGTGTCATATGATGGCTCTGTTTCCTAATTCATTACCACATATTCCCATATTGAGCCTCTTTCCCAATACTAATTAGAATATCCCAATTCTTCAATTGTTTCAAGTAAAAAATAAACTCCCATTGAGTCATGCTACACCAAACCAACAATTAGGGTTCCTTAACCTAGTTAACCTTGAAATAAATCCTCTATTGTAACACTAGGTGATGTTGGTAATAACTTAAAATACCCATACCATACCCTAGGATTTCACAAAGCATGAGTTAGATGTCATTAAGTGAATGGTACAAAAACTCAGTAATGACTTCCTTGGGCTATAAATTTAGATGAAAAAATCAAATTTGGAGAGTCCCAAAAATAAATTCACATACCAAATATCAAATAATAATTTAAATCACCCCTACAATCCACTAAAACTCTCACCCAATAGGTTATTAGAAGTTAATATCTTTGAAATAGCCTTGTTAAACTAGTGTCAAGTATATAACATGACCACCCATGGATACATTGATTTTACATAGTTATGTTGTGTCTTTTAGATCTCATATGAAATTAAAGAGTATGAGGTGGTCCCTAATCACTTAAAATCATCTAATATGAGTAAAACCCCTAGCACTACCATGATGTTAGAAATAATGGAATTCCTTAGCCAAGAAGAAAATGAGTTAGAATAGGGTATTATTGAGGTGCATGCATTTAAATATTTCTAAAGGATAAATTATTCCCTTAGTAATAAAACACCACAATAACCCTTCACTACCTTAACTCCCTTGAATAATGGTGTAATCCCACCTAGCCAAAATTCTAGGAATAACCCACCACCTCCAAAACCTTGAGAACCTAAAGCTCTTATGGAATCCCCATAGGTCTAGATTAAATGAGGTTTTAACATAGTAGAGGACATTAATAAGATCAAACTAACATCACACCCCATGAACTTTCTTAGATCATTTAGAAACATGATCTTCTACTGAAGTTATTTTCTAAGAAACCAACTCAACCAACCCATGCATAACCAAAGCATCCCATACCAATGTGCTCATGAATAAGAATAATATGGAAGTGCCTCTTTTTCTATTAACCATAAAATTATTTGTAAAAATCATACATAATTTCTTAGTGGGTTCAAGAGCCTTAGCCAACATAATGCCAGTAAGCATTTGTGAGAAGTTAGGGTTAATACTTTTCAATTAAAATAAGGTAGTGGTTCAACTAGACAAATATGAGTTCAAAGTGGTAGGTGAGATTATAAATGTCCTCATACTATTAGAATTTGAGCCTAGGATTTAACACTTCATAGACATCCAAGGGTAGATATTCATTAGGCCTATGACATGCTTCTTAGTAGAGATTGATCTAAATCTATAAATGGGTATATGACCATAGAATTATCTCATATCTGGTTACCATGGAGACATGTAGCTAATCAAATCAGGGTAGAGAGAGATCCCCACATGAAACACATGATAGCTAAGTATAATTCTATCATTAAGAAAGTGAACCTAGCATCCTTAGACTTAGGGATCTAAATGCTAAGCATGAAATCAACCAATGACAAAGCTGAAAATTATCCTAATTTACCTAGCCTATGGTTTCTTTATGTAGATAGGACCCATTCCAAATAATGTAATGTGTTGTTATTATATTAATATATCCTCTAGGGAGGAAGCACTTAGCATCATATATGTTGTAGTTCCCCTGCATAAATAATCTAGTAGAGTATTAAGTATTAATCTTAGGATTATAATTCATGTTGAAACACAAGGAAAATGAATTAAGAGTATTTAACAAATCTAATCTAGTGGTCAACCAGATCAAGATTAAATTTTAATACAAACTTTCATACATTAGAAGGTATAAGTATAGGGTTTGGTTTTTAATCAAAAAATTTAGTGCATTTAATATCATCCCAATTTTCTAACTCATTAACATCTACAATATAAAACTTGACCCCCTAGATGACACCAAGTTTCAAGGATTATCAATGGAGCTTCTCCCTTATCCTTTCATTGCTAAAAACATGACAAAAATTAAATTATTTGAGGTTGACTAGTAGATCATCTAGTTTATTAATAGAATAGGGGTATTTGAAACCTAGATCATTAATGAGGTCTATAGAGATAATCCCAAAATTAGGCTAGACAAAGATGAGATCCTTAATGTTGATGGGAATCGAATCCTAAAGGGGATGATTTCATTGGAAAGACTGTTTGATACTTTAAACCCCACATTCCAAATAAATAAACCCAAGTTTGAGAATTTAAAGTGTTTATTCATCACCCTCATGCCTATGAAAATCCTTAGATTGCCAACATAGGTCATGAGTAGATAAAATCTAAACTAGAACAAGTGTAAAAAATTCTACTAAGGTACAAAGATGAAATTACCAAGGCCTATTGGATACTTTGACAAAAAAAGCTAGAGAGAAGCTTGGAGCTCTACAATGGGGAGATGAATAGTCATCCTCTATTAAAGGTGTTTCAATATTTCTTTTGGATGATTTACTTATTTACCTTTGATTCCTTTATTCTCATGCTTCTATTTCCTTAGTGTCCATGGTGGTCAAATTAAATTAGCCCCTTTTTTTGCATGCTTTAATTTTTTTTATTGTTATTGTGGTTTATGTGTATGGTCTTTGATTTTATTTTTATTTTGTATCTCTTAATTTATTGTTCATACCATCTCGTGCCTTCCTTGCCTAATTCATTATCTCATGGAATTTGTAAAATTATAAGGGGTATATATTAATTATAGTTGTTTATGGAAACTATCAAAATTGATGATCTTGAATGTGCATAGAAGGGTGAAAATGGTGGCTTTAATGAACCAACTAGTCCTTTAAGGATTGATAAGGTGTGAAATCATAAGGATAGTTTATCTTTCCCATCTCATGTGGAAGAAATATCTTCTAGTGCATCAAAAAAAATCTTCAACAAGGTCCTACATCAGGAAGAAGTGGCAAAACACTCAAATAGTGAATTATTTGTTACCAGTCATGTGTACAAAGGATAAATTGGAGTGTAGGAGTAGGATGAATCCAAAATCAATAAGTTACATAGCCTTGATAAGTCCTTGAATATTTTTATAAATGATTCCATGGAAAATTATCTTCAATAGGAAGAAATTAGGTTAAAAAATGTTGGAATTTTTTATTTCTTAAACAAGAATTCTTTTCCCTCTAGAAACTTATTTCATAACTAGATCAACTCTATTTAGGGTAATAAGTTAGGTTTTTACAATAGATTTTGTCAAATGATATAAAAAAGGGTTTTTAAAATTTTGTTTAGAAACTCTAATATTTAGTGAAGGGATATCCGTAAACCCTTGTGGAATGTAAGACAACCTATTTCTGAATGCAATCCCTTAGAGCCCAGATATGGATTGTAATGACCTTATTTTTAAAACTACACTTAGATGGGTGGACATTAAAAGTGTTACTATCCAACTATGGAACTTTATTCCACAAGCTTTGAATCCCCTTAGGGAAGTCTTGAGAATTGAGGATACTAGTAGGTTACTAGCCCATATGAATGCCAAGGTTATTATTTCCTTTGAACCCTTGGATTTCTTCAAAAAATCCCTTAATTTCAAAATTAAAGGGATTTCCCATACTTGTGTTGTCAAAGGGTTGGGTGACTTAAACACTTATTTTTTTGTAAAAAAAATGGGCACCTCGAGAAGAATTACCCAATGTTATTCAATAAGGAAGATCTTCATATCAAACAAAAAGGTCAAGATTATCTGAAAAATATTTTGTGTTGGATGATTTATAGGTATTTGAAAACCCTATGTATAATAGTGAACTGCTAAAATAAATATTCCCCCTAAGGTTTCTTTGGGGGAAAATGTGATAAATGATGAAAATGAGCTTCAAAAAGCTAAATCTCAATGCACTCCTTAGTCGTCTAGCTCCCCACCACTATCTATAGACATGATGAATTATATACCTAATTTTATTAATTATCTATTAAATAACTTTGATGATGATTTTATTGAGTAGAGAACCCAATATGAATCTTTATTAGAGGAATATGTGGTTTTGTTATCCAAACCTTCTATTATCTATACTTCTAACCCTGACAGCTTGCCCTCAGCCAGTCTTGATAAAATTAGAGGAGATTCCTCCTCCATGGCCATTTTTTAAGAGAAAGGACTAGATAACCTCAATTCTAAGATAATATATCAGTGAGTGTACCCATGTCCCTCAAATACCCAAATGATGTTGAAAATTATATGTCTAAATCAGGTAGTAAAAGACTCAAAATAGATTCAGTGTCCACCCATTAGATCATTTTATGGTTAAATATAAGAAAAAAATCTAAAGATACCCCTCATATTGGTTGTGACCTATCTTTTAATAATAAGGAAAAGGAAAACAAAGTTCCATATTATTTCAAAAGACTATACAATAGTGGGGTTAAGCCCCATGGTCAATCCAATTGACCCCACGTACTCCCTTGATTTATGTAGATTATAAGTTGGAATATTAGGGGCCTAAAATGCCCTAATAAAAAACCCATTGTGAGATAGTTTAGGCACTCAAAAGACAAAATGGATTCTTTATGTATTCAATAAGATAAGGTAATGGGATCCCAATTGTCCTTGGTTCTTAATTTCATTTGGCCTAATATAACATCATTTTCCACTAATCACCAAAGAGGTAAAGGAGGGGCTTCTATCTTGGTTAACCCTAACCTACCTGATTACATTATTGACCATGGTATCTCCCCCTATAATAGAGTTTTTTGGATTATACTAGAGAGCTAGAACCAATGTTTTGGTCTATTTAATATATATGCTCTAAATGATTATAAAGAAAGGTCTAACCTATGGAATTGGCTTGCTACTAACTTGAAATATGTCCCTTGGATCTTTAGAGGAGAATTTAACATGGTGAAGGAAAAATAAGATAAAATTAGAGTATATCATCAATCCTGAAAAGATAATGAAATATTTTTTGGTCTAGATTTAATATAATGATTAGAATCCTTGATTTGCTTCAAAAAGGTAAAAATCAAAGCAAAGTAGTCTAGTTTACCTATTACAAAAAATAAAATAGTAATAATACAAATTACTCAAGACTTGATAGTTTTTACTTAAATAGGGATTCCTTTTTAGTGACCCCAAATAGGGATGGTAATGTGGTGAATGTTTTGACTTATATAATTTATAACCACCATCCATAAAAGTGAAATTTTCTTTGAATTTTGAGGGAAAAAATTATCATTTTTCAAAGGTCTTTATAAGTTCAATGTGTCTCATCTTTCTGATCATGTATTGATGGCATTAATCTTATTTTAATATTGTGAAGATCTCTTATAGCTCTAAATATTTAATTGATCAGTGGAATTCTTATATGGAAGTTTAAAAAAACTTTGCAAGAATATATGGTTAAATAAAGGCTAAAATGCACAAGCAAACTACCAAGGTCATGAAAAAAAATTATTATAAGATAAAAGTTATCTTTAACATGATCCAGCTAATGATAGAATTTTGGATGAGCACAACTCCTTGAAGCATCAAGTCAGTTAATCTCAGAGCTACCTTGTGTCATGTACCCTTTTTCATGGACATTGATAGGCTTGATGATTAGCCTATTATGCGACCTTCGTAGGCTGATTGGATGGATAGAGGGTCATGATGGAGATTGGCTTGGCTTTGATTTACAGAATTCCTATAGTTGGCTCTCATTCAGGTTATTTCAGACACATTGGGCCTGAGCTCCTATTATTTAGGGATATTTGATATACAGTAGAGCACCCTTATTTTGATATGGTCATGTGCAGAATCACTCCCTGGTTCACCAGCTTCAGATGGTTCGAGGATCTGACATGTATTGAGGGAGATATTAATATTTGATTGATTTAATCAAATATTAATTATTTGGTCTAATTTTAAATTAGATATTAATTAATTATTTGGTCTAATTTTAAGACCCAAGTTCTAATTTGAGGAATTCTAATTTTAGAAGCCCAAGTTCTAATTTGAGGAATTCTAATTTTAGAACCCCAAGTTCTAATTTGAGGAAATCTAATTTTAGCAAGCACACCTTTGGAAGGGTATAAGAGTTTCTCATGGGAGAGGGTTTTAATAAAATGATTATTTTTTGATATTGATTCTTGTTAAGAAATTCTTCTGTGAAGACTGAGCCAAGGGTTCCAGTATTCCATCTGCAGTGGAGAACGTCAAGTCTTCATTGTGTGCGATTCAGAGGCTGTGAAAGATCAGCTGATCTATTGCCAAACTGCATTGAAGAACGTCAACTCTTTAGTGTGAGCGATTCAGAGGTTGTGAAAGATCAACCGATCTATTGCTGAATTGGGAGATAACTTCATCCAGAAGCTATCACATGTACTTACAAGTTTGAGAGATAACTTCACACAGAAGCTATCACGAGGGTTTCAGGTATTTTCATTATTTGGGTTTTGATTCCAAAATTATCCAGATATAGATCTTTGTATTAGCCCATAATTCTACAGATCAGGATCAAGCATATAGGTTGAGCAATATCAGTGGCCGTACGACTTCCGTACAGATCTGTGAAAATCCGTACGCATCTACAGAAAGTTCAGGTACCAACATCGGCGAACAGATACTTACAGAGACCGACATCAGTCGACTCATCACCGACAGCTGATCTATTGCCAAACTGCATTGAAGAATGTCAACTCTTCAGTGTGAGCGATTCAGAGGTTGCGAAAGATCAACCGATCTATTGCCAAATTGGGAGATAACTTCATCTAGAAGCTATCACATGTACTTACAAGTTTGAGAGATAACTTCACACAGAAGCTATCACGAGGGTTTCAGGTATTTTCATTATTTGGGTTTTGATTCCAGAATTATCCAGATATAGATCTTTGTATTAGCCCATAATTCTATAGATCAGGATCAAGCATATAGGTTGAGCAATATCAGTGGCCATACGACTCTCGTACAGATTTGCGAAAATCCGTACGCATCTACAGAAAGTTCAGGTACCGACATCGGCGAATAGAGACTTACAGGGACCGACATCGGTCGACTCATCACCGACATCGGCAAGGGGATCACTACAGGTCGACCGACGACGGCAGTATAACTGACGTCGGCGACTGTGTTTTTTACACAACAGGCCGAGACGTTCCAGATTCAGCCCAGTTCATGGAATATTCAGGCTATAAGGCCGAACTTTCGATATTTTTTTATATACTTGACAGAGGATCTCTAATTGTAAGCTTATGAGCAAATAAATAAGAAATTATACTATGATTTATTCATCTATTTGAGATATTTTGCAGAAATTTAGATAAGCAATTTGGAGCTTTTGTTTTGATATTCGAAGGGATATCACAGTGGTATCAAAGCTTTTGTGCAGATAAGAGAGCCCCTAAGTAAGGGACATTACAGTGGTATCAGAGCTTTTATTGCTATATATCAGAGCTATTTGAGTTTTAATAGTCCCTACTGGTTGGGGATATTATAGTGGTATCAGAGCTAATGTCTTGCCATCCTGTTGGGTAGTTTGGGTAGATTGAATCAGCAAAGTATCATGATGACTTCAAGTACTCAGAAACAGTGGGACAAGGATATGAAGACGCTGAAACAAAGTTTGAACCAGTTGGTTGAAACCCAGAGGAGGATGAATTAAACTCTTTCAGATCCTACATTTGAAGACAAATTATTACGGTATATGGCATCCATTCGTAAAAGGTCCACATCACAAAACAGAACGAAGGAGAAAAAAGAGGTCTCAATAGTGGTTGAGGGCAGTGCTACACCAATTGTTAGACATGCGGATGAGCTTAGTCATGGGGATTTAGACTCTCAGTTAGTTGTAGAGGACGTGGGAGTGGGAGATTGTGATGATGAGATAGTTTCAGCAGTAGTTTCTTCAGAGTTAGATGAGGATGAGTCCGATGCTTGCACTCAGAGTGTACAGGTGTGCTTAGATATTAGTGCACTGAGGGTTGATGATCTCTCAGTTATGACAGAGATTGTAGAAGAGTCCCAGGATCTAATTATTGCAGATGATACTCAGGAGGATGCAGTGGACAGTTTTGAGGACTTAGTTTCACCAGCCATTTCTCTCAGTATGGAGGAGTTAGACAGTGATGCTATAGTTGTTGATACTCTGTATGTTGATATGAGCTATGGAGTTGATTCACAGAGTATGGATGGTAGTACTCCAGGGATCAGTGATTCTGAGTCTACTCTTTTGGACCATGCATCAGAGGAGGATTGTAGGAGACAGTCTAGCCAGTGCCACCATGTATCTAGTCAGCTGAGAGTTAGTGAGCTAGACATTGCTACCGCTTGCAAGCATTTCAATGATGCTCGTCAGTTGTTAGCAGTTTATGGATGGGGTTCTCCTACTAGCATTGAGCAGGGAGGCAGTTATTTATCCTTGACAGAGATCCACTCTTTATGGGAGGCTATCCAGATTTTGAGATAGGATTATATGCAATTGGTCACCGACAGAGATTATCTTATGGAGTGGGGTAGCACAGCATATGATGCATTGTTGGTCGAGGAAGATAAGGTGAGTGAGCTTACTCAGTAGCTATAGGTGACTTCTGAGATTCTTGAGACTACGCAGTTAGCTTATGAGGAGTCACAATTTCATTTGGCTGAGATGACCATGGAGTTAGAGCATTTACGGTCTTCACCAGCCCCAGACTCAGAGGTTAGTACATTGAGTGTTGTTGGTGAGTACGTTCCTATAGTTGTAGCTGAGGAACATGTTGTTGAGGCTGACACACCGATTCAGAATTTGGGAGTACCTAGTTCTGATGAGTTTGGGATACCTCTCCAGATTGATTCTCCTCACACAGATGACAGTGTGGTCCAGTTGGTTGTGCCACCTTTACAGAGAGATCAGTTGTGGTGTGTGGGGGAGTAAGTTGATGCTTCCACATATAATTTTTACTGCACAGAGTCATTCATGGAGTATTTTTTGGATAGTGCAGGTGTTCATCTGGATTCACATAGGGTAACAGAAGGTGTTCTCATCCAAGGTACTAGTGCTATTAGCAGATTGGGTGGGGAGATTATAGGGATCCTATCTACTATGCTACCTCACAAGGATTTTGAGGTGGGGTATGCTCATTATTCTTCTTTTGACCCAGAGAGAGAAGATTTGATTTCACACAGGTGTAGATCGGCTCCAATTTTTTACCATCCATTATGGGATGGATTGGCACCATCTCTTGCAGATGGAATTGGCAGTTTGAGTTGTCCATTCTACTTGGGTTATGATGCTTCGAGAGTTTGGTTCTCATGTGTTCTTGACTATGGCAGTTGTGCTCTTAGAGTTTGGTTGAGTTGCATTCGCCAATTTGATTATGGGTTCCTTTTTGTTCTACTTTTGTTGATGTTGCAGGTACTTGCATTGATTCACAGCAGTGTAGAACATAACTACATTTGGGATCCAGGTGGATCGAGTGGTTCATTGTTCGGAGATTGCTTGGGGACAAGCAATTTTTGGAGGGGCGGATTGTCATGTCCCCTTTTTCATGGACATTGATAGGCTTGATGATTAGCCTATTATGCGACCTTCGTAGGCTGATTGGATGGATAGAGGGTCATGATGGAGATTGGCTTAGCTTTGATTTATAGAATTCCTATAGTTGGCTCTCATTCAGGTTATTTCAGACACATTGGGCCTGAGCTCCTATTATTTAGGGATATTTGACATACAGCGGAGCACCCTTATTTTGATATGGTCATGTGCAAAATCACTCCCTGGTTCACCAGCTTCAGATGGTTCGAGGATCTGACATGTATTGAGGGAGATATTAATATTTGATTGATTTAATCAAATATTAATTATTTGGTCTAATTTTAAATTAGATATTAATTAATTATTAATTAATTAATTATTTGGTCTAATTTTAAGACCCAAGTTCTAATTTGAGGAATTCTAATTTTAGAAGCCCAAGTTCTAATTTGAGGAATTCTAATTTTAGAACCCCAAGTTCTAATTTGAGGAAATCTAATTTTAGCAAGCACACCTTTGGAAGGGTATAAGAGTTTCTCATGGGAGAGGGTTTGAATAAAATGATTATTTTTTGATATTGATTCTTGTTAAGAAATTCTTCTGTGAAGACTGAGCCAAGGGTTCCAGTATTCCATCTGCAGTGGAGAACGTCAAGTCTTCATTGTGTGCGATTCAGAGGCTGTGAAAGATCAGCTGATCTATTGCCAAACTGCATTGAAGAACGTCAACTCTTCAGTGTGAGCGATTTAGAGGTTGTGAAAGATCAACTGATCTATTGCCGAATTGGGAGATAACTTCATCCAGAAGCTATCACATGTACTTACAAGTTTGAGAGATAACTTCACACAGAAGCTATCACGAGGGTTTCAGGTATTTTCATTATTTGGGTTTTGATTCCAGAATTATCCAGATATAGATCTTTGTATTAGCCCATAATTCTACAGATCAGGATCAAGCATATAGGTTAAGCAATATCAGTGGCCGTACGACTCCCATACAGATCTGTGAAAATCCATACGCATCTACAGAAAGTTCAGGTACCGACATCGGCGAACAGAGACTTACAGGGACCGACATCGGTCGACTCATCACCGACGTCGGCAAGGGGATCACTACAGGTCGACCGATGACGGCAGTATAATCGACGTCGGCGACTGTGTTTTTTACACAGTAGGCCGAGACGTTCCAGATTCAGCCCAGTTTGTGGAATATTCAGGCTATAAGGCCAAACTTTCAATATTTTTTTGTATACTTGACAGAGGATCTCTAATTGTAAGCTTATGAACAAATAAATAAGAAATTATACTGTGATTTATTCATCTATTTGAAGATATTTTGCAGAAATTCAGATAAGCAATTTGGAGCTTTTGTTTTGATATTCAAAGTTATATCACACCTTGTTAGGGGAGCATAAATTTTCTCAAGACTAACCTAGCTTAAGCTTGGAGAAAAAGTCTCTAAATTTTTCTTTCAATTTTGAAAGCTAAACACTAAAGAAGCAAAATTAATGGAATTGAGGTTCAAGCTTAGATTGCTCAAGACACCTACTAAATAAAAGAAGCATTCTATGAATTATTTTCTAGCTTGTTTCTTTATGATGTCATTAATGGTCTCATTGAACAAAATAGGGTGATCTATGATATTTGCATTCCCAAAAAAGTATCACATTTTCAAGTGATTTACCTTGATGAAGATATCACGTTAGATGAAATCAGTGTAACCATAGACTCACTTAATAATGATAAAGTACCTAGTATTGATGTCTTTCTTGTTTAATTTTATAAAGGTAATAAGGATTTTGTTGCTAAAGATTTTTGAGAGGTCTTTAAAGAAGTTATTGATGTTGGTTCCTTGGGCCTTGACATCAATAGAGGCATTGTTTAACTCATCCCAAAGGTAGTTAACCTCTCTTCGATAAAAAATTAGAGGCTAATTACCCTCCTTAATGTATCCTATAAAATTTTGTCAAAAAATCTAGCAAAGAGGCTTTCTTCATTGATACCCATTATTTTATTTGAGACTCAAACTAGCTTTGTTTAAGGAAGATACATTTTGGATAAGGGGATTATGAGATGGGAAGAGATGTATTAGGCTTGAGATTCTAATCAAGATGTTGGCTTGATTCTTCTTGAGTTTGAGAAATCCTATGATAGAATTGAATGGCCCTTCATTGAAAGAGTTCTAAGAGTCTTTGGTTTTTAGGATAAGTTTTACATAATGGTTAATGTTCTCTTTAAATATGCCTTATCTATCATTTAAGTGAAGGGGGAGTTAATTGACTCACTTAAGATTCAACACTCCATCAAATAAGGATGTCCTCTTTTCCCTTCACTATTTTTGTTAGTTGTTGAAGTATTACACTATCTCCTTAGATTTTTTGATATTGGACCTCCTATTAGAGGCATCTCTCTACCTAATTAAGATATGTTAATTGATGCCTTATTTTTTGATGACACTACTTTGTTTATCAAATTGGAGCAATGTAACTTGAATTAGGTTTTTGCAAGGTTGGATATATATTGTT
Organism: Torreya grandis; assembly: GCA_037957365.1. Lineage (NCBI taxonomy): Eukaryota > Viridiplantae > Streptophyta > Pinopsida > Cupressales > Taxaceae > Torreya > Torreya grandis. The sequence continues at coordinate 1,455,239 of JARHVA010001156.1, read as the reverse complement.
TTATTTCTGGTTTCAAGGTTGTTATGAATAAATCATGTATGCTAGGGTGGAAGGATTCCCCTCCTCATTGGTTTTCAAAATTTGGATGGACATAGAAAGGGATAAATAATTTGGTTAGATATCTAGGTATTATATTTGCATTTACCCCTTAATTTAAGACCATGTGGGAGTGGATTTTTGTCAAAATCAATAAGAAAATTGATAAATGGTAAGGACACTTACTCTCCTTACCTAGAAGGGTTCAAGTCTACCAAAAATTTATTTCCTTGTATTGTATATATTATGCCTCTTGTTTGCTCTTTAGTAAGACACAAAATAATATGTTACATAGAATAATAAAGGACTTCCTATGGTTTGATGGCAAAGGAGGAAGGAAAAGACATGTTATCTCATGGAAATTTTGTTTGAAGCCAAAAAATATTGGGGGTCTTGGCTTAAAGGATCTATGGTATAACCCTTGCTATGAAATGGATAATTAGAGAATTGAAAGGGGATGAACCTTAGGAAATTTTGGTCAAAAATAATATCTTGAAGGGTTTTCCTAAAGGAAAACCACTTTGGAAAGGGCTAAATATAATGGATCTCCTCATTGGTTCTTTTTCTATTAAATTTTCTAGCTCACCCATTTTTGTTAAACCTTATATCATTTCTAAACATATCTTTAGTTGGTTTGGGTCATGTTTTTAGGGTTATAGATCTATCTGGTGGAAGATTTATTTCAATTTGAAGTTTGCTTGCTCTCACCAAGGGTTAATCTACCTTTGAATGGTTCACAAAATAATTGAGGGTTTTCAAAGATATTTTATTATAGTCTAGATAGGTCTCCTGATCTAAAATTAGAGTCAAATTTCAAATTCTTGCTACTTACCATAGAAATTACACTCTTCTACAAAAAGCATTATAGGGGAATAATAATATCTCCTTCATGGATGTAGAGGGAGAGTTTTAGGATAGTGTTAATTGGTTGAATGGACCTCCCCTATTTGAGTTTTTTACTCAAATGTTATACAATAAGATCTCTTTTTCTAAAGTCCCCTAACTCACTCTTAATCATATTTAGTTTATATGTGATCCTTTATGTTCTTGGTCCTTTAGATTTGATGTGGTCTAGGCTTCTTATCTTTAACCTAAAAATTCATGCTTTAAGTGACTCTTGATCTATAAAAATATTGATGTTATCTATGTTTTGAGTAGAAGTGGGTTTGGCCCATTTTTTTGTTCCTTTTATAGCAAAGTTCAAATTATTGAACATATTTTATTTTTATTCCCTTATGCTTCTAATCTTTGGAAATGTTGTCTTAAGTGTTGGAATAGTGTTTTTGACTATGGCATTAGATGGTTGAACATTGCTTTTGGTTATATTTATCATAAAGTCAAAGTCCACCTATTCATAAATTTTGGCTTATATTTTTAACTACAATCTTATGGTTTTTATGGAAGTAAAGGAAATTAGAGTTATTTTAATATAAGGATAGGGTGATTACTAACTTATTTATTTAAGTCATCCTTCATCTTGTTTCCTTGCAAATATTTCTTTAACTAAAGGTACCTCATGCATAACTATAATAGTTCCTAAGAATTGGAATGTTCAACATCACTTCAGATTACTTGATTGATTTTGGCAGATATCCTACATTGAGTATGCACCTAGATTGGGCCATTTGTCATGAGTCAGCTATAGAGATTAAAATAATTGATTATGAATGAGATTGCATAAAATATTCCTACATTGATCAATAAAATAATCTAATGCAAGATTAGGTTAACTCCTTAGATTTAGATAAAAATGGTGTCAATAGTTGGCTTATGGTTAATGAAGATATGATGCAGGATGTTTAGAATGATGGTCTTGATAATTATTTCATTAAGGATGATAATGATTATATGGTTCCTCTCAACTTGGATCTTAACCTAGTTTCTAATGATAAATAAGTACTACAAACTTCTTCCCCCCACCACATTTTACTCCCATGGTAAAGGATGATGATGAGAAGAGGGAAGTTTGGAAATTGATTGAAGATAATGTTAATATCTTCATGAAAACACTAGAGAAACTCATTGATAGGGGAGGGTTTATGTAATATGTCAAATATAATAATATGAGATCTTTGCTTTAAAAATTTGAAAGATACACTCCACCGTTGACTATGAGATTGAATCAGTTGGGACCTAAGTTGAATAAAAGCTCTGCTAAGGGACCTAATTTCTTGGGTTTGGTTGAAGATAGTGAGATGGATTGTGAATATTTTTGGAGGATGCCTAAAGAATAATCTATGTAGCTAAAGACTATTATGCCACCTTTTTCTTTGGGTGGTATATGTGTGTTATTTATCTATTATTTTTTGCTTGTTAGGCCATCTACTTGGGGATATTTTTTATATTCTCTAAAAAATTAGTATTTTATTAACTATTAGGGGAATGCCTCCATAACTAGTTATTTTTGAGACTTTTACAACTATTTTTGCATCTCTGATGCATATATTTTATAATTGATATTTCAATATAAAAAAATATATTGGGCCTATGGAGACCTCAAGGTCTTTGACCCAAGAGTAATCAGTCATACTATCCCCCTTAAACTACGTTAGAAACCATTTAGGCAAAGGTAAAGATTGATAAACCTAATTAGGTAACCCTTAATACATAAATAGGTCTATAAATCACTCTATACTAGGATAATTTTATCACTTTGCCATTCTACCTTGGGTAGCCAACCTAGTATCCATGTGGAATAAAAATGGATAAATTGACCTAAGTGTAGACTTCAATAACTTAAATTAAGCCTCAGACAAAGATGATTACCCATTGCCTTCCCTTGATGAAGCAATCCAAATGGTGAATGGATCTTAGATGATGTTTTTTTTAGATGGGTTTTCATGACATAACCAGGTATTGGTTAATTAATAAGACTAGGTCAAAACACATTCACCACCAAATGGGGCACACTTGCTTATAAGAAAATTCCTTTTGGGTTGATCAATGTCGGGGAAATATTTTAGAGAGTGATGGACTTTGATTTTGAATAACTAATTGGTAAATGCATAATTTTTTATATGGATGACTTAATTATGTTTTTAAAACATAGGTCAAATCACATATGACACTTGGAGAAAGTATTTTAAAGATGTCAAATGTATAGTATTTACATAAACCTAAAGAATAATGTGTTCAGTGTCACTGAAGGTAAGATTTTTAGTCATATTGTCACACAAGAAGGCATTATTATCAACCCATAAAGAGACAATGTGATTTATAAATTAACTTTACCTAATATCAAGAAATAATTTAAATCCTTCTTTTGGAAAATCAAATTTTTTATAATTTCATTTATGGATTTGTCAAAATTATAAAACCCCTAAATGTTATGTTGAAATAAAACTTGAAGTTGGAATGGCACACAAAATCAAAGAAATATTTTTTTAATATCAAATATTCCATTATGAAAACACTATTTCTTATCATCTCATACTAAATGTAATATTTATACACTTACCACTTTGCTTCTGAACACACCATGTTTGCTTGCTTCACCCAAAGTTTGGATGGAAAGGAACATTTCATTTCTTTCATGATCATAAATATCAATGATGTAGAATTAAGATATTCTACTCTGGACAAACATGTTTACACCTTGATTAAATATACAAAAAAATGTTAGGCACTACATTCCTTTGAATAAGGTTCACATAGTTATCCCATACCTAGCCATAAAGTAAATGTTAGGGGAAAATGAATTAGGCAAATGTAGAGGTTGATGGATGATGAAATTTCAATAATATGACTTAGAGATCAAACCAACCAAATTGGTTAGAATATATGGTCTTACCTAGTTAATAAATTAAATAGACCTGAGGATAAATTTACACTAAGTAGACTATGAGCTAGTGCTACAACCAGACTAGTATGCCCTGATCATTCATTTCTTTCTCTGTAGAAATACACCTTATAGACTTAACCATATGAAAAAGATATCCCTTTGACTCAAGGGTACATATTATATGTTAAATAAGGGGCTTTTATTTATAAAGAATAATGAAGTATTATATCTCATATTTTTTTCACAAAAGGAGGCCAAAGAAGTTATGGTGAATTTGCATGAAAGACTAGGAATTAATTACCCTACAAAAACACCATGAAGCACAAATTTATTTGGGTGAGATACTACTAGCATACTTTATTTAAAGATGTTTTTACCCATGTCTATTTTAATCATCAATTCTATAGATTCACTAAGAGAGAGACCCATGTGATAATTCTAGTATATCATGTGGTGGAATCGACACCATTTCCCCAATGGGGATTAGATTTCATTAGAGCCATCAACCCTAATCCATCAACTAGACACAAGTTTTTTCTCAAGGCCAATGATTATTTCACAAGGTGGCCTTATGTAGTCACAACAAAGAGAAACACTACCATCAAAGTCATTAATTTTATATAAAATAAGATAACCACCTAGTTTGGAGTCTCAGTCTTTTTGGTATGTGATAATGGTTTTGCCTTCTAATCCATGAATGTTATAGAAAGGGCCTATGATAATGGTATCACACTAAGGTTATCAGCCAATCACTATCCACAAGGAAATGGATTAGAAAAAATCACTAATAAAAACTTAATAGATGCCATCAATAATTATATAGGAGAGAAACCCTAGGAATGGTACTCATTACTAAATTCTAATTTATGGGTAGACTACACCAGTTATAAACAAGCCCTAAAGAGATATCATTTCATTTTAGTTTATGGATTGGATCCAATAATATTGGTCATGTCTAGGATCCTAACTTATAAATTAATGAAAAAATTCATGGACCAGATGATAAAGTAAATTCTAGGCTCCTAGATATCATTTAGTTATAAGAAGCTTGAGATGAAGCTTTATTTAGCTTTAACAAACATTAGGGTACTATAAAATGATGGTTTTATGAAAAGGGTTAAGATAAAAACCTTTAGGATCTCTAATTTCATATTAATGTGGGATATGGCTCAAAAAAAGTGGGAATAACACTTGAAGTTTGATCCTCTCTAGATTGGCCCTTATCAAATACCCAAGATTCTAGGCTAGAATGCATTTCACCTCAAGGACCTAGAGGGAAATGACCTACCACTATAGAATAACCTTGGTGAAGGACAATATTGAATATATTAGGTTAGTTTACTTTAATTATGTGTTTGTTTTTCCTATTGTGTGCTTTCTTTTTATATTATTTTATTTCATTTATTTGGTTGTGTCCTTGAAGTTTTTGTCTTACCCAAATCTAACCTTTAATCAAAATTAATAAAGTGAGGCCCATTGTTAGGGATCCATAGAGAAGAAAATTCATTAGAAACACTAAATGATGACTAAATCTTGGAAGGTATTATTGAGTTTCAAAGGACCAAAGTTGAGTCTTTGATCAAAAAAAGTTATGGACTACAATTGAGGATTTAACATTTAAAATTTTGGAGGCCAATGATTCTTAAAGAAATAAGTGGATTTTATAACATTTTTCATCCCAATTAAGGCCACCAAGTTGCACTTAACATAACATCTTATAAAAAGGTAGGACCATTCAAGCCAATCTAAGATCAACTAGGTATTCAGAACTTCCTCTTCACCCTATCACCCTTATATTTGTCTTGAACACTCAATGGATAAAATTAATAAATTGATTCACAAAGAACCTTGAAATAAGACTAGAAAAACATGCAAAATTTAAATTTTGAGTCTTCCTTAAAAGGGATATTTAGGTAACCTCCATTTCAAGCTTTCCCACCTAGCTAGTAGTGAAGAAAGGACTTGAATGGTACTTTAGGTATATCTATTAGGGATATGGATTCTTGGTTGGTATTAGAGTAATTCCCACACCATCCCCCTCCAAGCCATGAAACCATTAAAGGCCTTAAGGAAATCTAATGCCTAGTTTGGCCATAGTTACTTAAGTGAAGTCTAAAATTGTACAAGTTAATTGAAAATCACTTATGACACATGATTTTTATCTTATATAGGATAAAATTTCAATATGTCACTTGTTATAAATGAATTTATTGATTTATTTTTATTAGGTCCCTAAATTTGGTTTGATGGAGTTTCTAATACAACCTGATATCCACCTTAGCACAATTAGTATTTTGGAAAGTAGTTAATCTAATGATTTTGATAGCCAATTGGAGGATACAATATAAAACATACACCAACTAAACAATGGCTAACCAACTCCTAGATGATCATGACATTGATGAAGATATAAATAAATATGGTAAGTGGAGTAAAATAATCATAAGATCATGGAACTAGTGGTTATGATGGTAAAAATCTAGCTCAATGCTTGCATGTAGCCTCTACCCTAGAAAAGATGCTCTTAAAGGCATATATAAAGAGATAAATCTAGACATATAAGAAAAAGGGAGAATTGTAGTGAATCTCTAGCAGAATATTTCTTGAATCACACCCATAAGTTTGATTTAGTTGCCATTAAGGTTTAGATATAGAATGGAGGCCACCATGGCTCTAATTGTATGTGCCTAAGATCACCTATGGGATTTTGGGTTGTAATTAGTATGGTTTTAGATTTAAAATCTTATTCTATACTTTGAATAGTTAGTAATGGTGTTGATTTGAAATACATTTGGGTTTGTGTTATGCCACATTTTGGTTAATTATGTTGATCTAAAGTTTGTGTTTCACTGGTTTCATATTTTAATGAAGACTATATATTTAATTGACATCATCTTCATTCTACATGCAAAATCAGTATAGATTTGATCCCATGAACCCAACCTTTATTTAATCTACATCTATCAAGTATGGAGGATAATTTGAATCAAAATAATCTTGTAACCCACTTAGAGCCTATATGAACCTAAACTTAACTTGACATAGGCATGTGCCTATGTTTCTACCCCTCAACTAGGTTAATGTTGCATTACTTGATCCCCCCTTTGAATCCTTATGTTATGGTAAAACTATCCCAATGCAAGCCTCAATTCCATCTTATCTAAACTTTAGGTGAGCACATAGGGCATGTGACTTGATGTTGACACAACTGAGTGTTTAAATGTTGACTATAAAATAAGTTATCCTATTCTTGTGCTTGTTTATATAAGAACCCTACTAGACCCCAAAATTTTGGATTCATTCTTGGGACCCATGTTGAATTTTTTTATTTCAATGGTATGAAGGATGATGTATTGGATTTATATACAGAATATTAAGCCCTGGGTACACCAGGTGGAAACTAGTTTTGTGAAGAATAATGTAAATTGTAAAGAATAAAAGCTAAAAAACTAGGTTTAGGACAACCTATATGATGCTTTGTATAAGGTCTTTTTCCTGTGAATTACCTGAGCATGTGTATAAGTGGTTGGCTACATATTCTACCCACAAAATAAGAAGTTATGAATGACACTATGAGTAGACAAAGGAGCACCTAGTGAAGCTTGGGACCTTAAATGTTCCTTAGACTAAAATAGTGGATAAATGTTGGTAAGGAACTCTGAATAGTTACATGTTTGAGTTTGTAGTATCAACTTATTCATGCCCTGAGGAAGTAAAGTACTAGTTCTTGTGTGACCCTAGAGGCATGTTTATGGAGGAGTTTGGAATAAAGATCAAGAAGCTAATGGTTGATTATGGTTTTGAAACTTTTACAATGGAAGGCTAAAATCCTTTCACATATATGATACATAAAGGGGAAGAAGGGGATGTGTAGGTGAGGCATGATGGAAGGGGATGATCCAGTTAACCTTTGAGAGATCAATAGATAAGCCTATAATAAAAGACTGTGTTGACTGATGAAGGATATAAAATGTAAAAGTGTTGAGAGGACTTATAGTGAATGATAAGGGCATAGGGAAGGATCTATGGAAAAATAGCAGCATAAATATGAGATGTTTAATGAAGTGATAGACTAAGCTTGACACTTGATAGGTCTAGAATTTGTTGAGTTCCTACAAAATTTGGTGAGTGTAGATATGCATGATATGCCTACCCCCTTTAAACCTATAGTGCATGTTCACATGATAGATCCCCCAATTGAGGATAGTATAGAAGTGATTATTAACCCTACCAATGCCTCAAATCTTAAATGTTTTATAGCTTTACATTGTATTTTTTTAATTGAATAGATTATTCCATATAAAGAGGTGAGTACAACTATCTCTAGTCCATTGATTACAATCTCACCATAACATAACTTGAATGCAAACATACCAACACAATTGATGTCATCAATATAAGGTGGGAAATAACCTACAAGAAGTGGTTTGGTGCCATAAAAAAGTAGTAAAACACCAATAACATTGATTTTGCTAATAAGAATGATGGGAGTAGTGCTTACCACTCAAGGCAAAGGTATAATAGGAAACCCATTAGGAAAAGGAAGTGACATCCCTGGTAGAACATAACTACTACCAAAAGGGTAGCTATTAGGGGGACAAGCACCACAAGTACTAGTTACACCACCATAAAAAATCTTATATGAAATTTATATGCATCTCCAAGAGTAGCATGGCATGGAAAATGCTACAAAACATGTGTTGAAGTATGATTTATAGTGGTGCGCATGAGGCATAACCTAGTTAAAGTGCAAGGCCACTTAGTTTGTAACCACTTTACTTAATCATGCCCACACCTGGTATAGGAAGTTTGATCCTAACTAGGACATGATTAATAATGATACCCTAAAGGATATATTATTTAAGGATTTTGACATCATATATTTTGAAAATCATAGTATCTCTGTGCTAAAATAAATTACCCAAGGACTCATAGAGACTATGTGCTTGTATGATGCATGGTTCAAAACTCTTTTGTTGAAGTTATCATATGATATTCACCCTTATCAACATGTGTAGTCACTCATTGGGGGGTTTATCATGCCATTATAAATGACATTTTCCATGAAGACTTTACAAACCCTCATAAAGCACTTAGATCCATGCTTATAGCTAAGGTAGTTAAAAGTCTAGACACTAGGATTATCCCATTTATGGAGGCACAAATTACATATATGGCATAGAAATTCCAAAATATTACCATAAACTCTATGCATGATACTTGAAGTGGACTATGTTATACCAATTGCAAAGTAAAAGGCCATAATATAACTAACTTCCCATAGAGGAATGTGTGTGCTCTACTTCTACGATATTGTTGATGCATGTTTTATACACACCATAATCAATGAGGTAGTATCCAATGTTTTAGGATCTCAATGGAGGTAAAATCCAATATAGGGCATGCATTGTAGGTATGTGGTCTTCGACAACTTATTGATGGAATAGCTGGTAGGGCATGCAAATTGTTGATAAGGTTTTTTTTTATGGAGGTGTGGTCCCTAAAAGGTAGTGAATCTCTATATGATTTGGATGGATGATTGGTTTCTAATATAAATTGGGTAGATATCAAAACAAACTCAAAAAAATGAGATAATGGTAAGGTATAAAATAAGGATATATAGTTTTCAGGAACTACTTCCCTAATTGGTTTCTACATAGACCTATGCTCTCAGAACCTATGCATGTTAGTAGTAGTAATTACACACACGCAATCAAACATAGTTAATAATTCTAAGGATATAATGATGCAAGAAATTCATAAGCCTTAGATAAAGGTTTCTCCTTTAAAGGTAGCTATTGCACACTCTTACTTAGGATATTATGGCTTGGGCTAGTGAAGTATCTGAGATAACTTTGGCACATACACAAAAAGATACATCAAATAAAACACTAGTGCATAATAAAAATAATGAATCAAACAACTTGACCATCTTAACCAATATATTTTACCAATCTCTCAATAGTTTTTGCACATCTATAGATCAATACATCAATCAAAATAATCAAGAATCCATTCATAGTTATTGCACACTAAAGCTTATTGAAACATATAACCAAAGAAAGTAACAATTAATTACATAGAAATTGGAAATAAAATACACAAACACATTCATTGATGATAAAAATTGATGTTACTCTTGTATTCAAAAATTCTTTGACCAAAATCCAATTCAGATTATAATTGTCTATATAGACTTGGGGAAGGGATCGCCTCATCCTCCAAGTTCATGCAAGGTCATTACATGTGATAGTTAGAACCTAAGTTATAACTATGGTCAAAAACTATATAATATTCTTCTTACAGTTATCAATTTAATTTAACCTTTATAAAAGTTATGAAACATGTGCATGTGTATAAAGACAAAGGCTATTTCTACAAATATATGTGTCATTTTACCAAAACTATACATGCCTCTTTTTAACAGTTTTGAGAACAACCTATCTCCATTTATAGGTTTTCAAAACAACCTATTAATATTTTAGATTATTTTCCTTTAAATGGAACTCAAACAAAGGTCCAATACAAGTATCACTTTTTCCAATGCTTGAGAACCAATGACACTTATGTTAGTTATGACTAATCTTAATAAACTATGTGTTGCATGTCACTTGTGAATTTTATAGGATAGAATATTCCTCTTCAAAATGTTATATGAGATTGTTTACCAAATTAATATAAATTAATTACAAGACCCAATGGGTATCGATAAAAATAGACCAAATTTCAAAAGATCTATTTCTATCGAACACAATGTCCATGACTATAAGTTTAGGGTACCAGGGAAAAAATACCAAAAGAATAAGTCTGGGGAAAAAAGATTGAAAGAATAAGTCTGGGGAAAAAATATAAAAAGGAATTCTTTGAATTGCTTAAATATTAAAAAATTTTAAAATTATATTCATAATTCCATGCCATTCTATTTACTATCTTTCAAAATGTAGTTTTTCCTTTGGGACGCATGTCAACACCTTATTTAGTCTAGATCTTTTGAAAAGTCTTCCTAAGCCTTGCACCATCAAATATTCTACATGATGTAATGTGAGAATGACACTTGGTAGATCCATGGGGCCTCTATGTACCTTATAGTCCTATCTTGAATGCCTTTATGCCACTTGACAGCTCCTCACTAGTTCCAAGACCTTTGAAAAGTCCATGTTGATCTTGCATCATTGGATCAATTATACCTAAGTTAACATAGTTCATATATCTTAGTGATTTGACTTATTGAATCTTGTGATATTTTGACACTTTTCACATCCTACATTCCTTTATATACTGGGCTCCCTCACTTAATTCAATCAACTATACTAGGCTCCTATAATGGTGACACTTGTGACTCTCACAGGGCTCCATAAAGCTTTGACATTTTAAAATTGTACTTGCTTTGTTTGATCAATGGCATGTGATTTAACATGAAACATTAGATCATGATCCATAGGGTTGATCAAAATTCATTTCATTGATTAAAATATTTTACTTATTACACTTTATCTCATACCATTAGATTAACTTCACCTAAGTAAATACTGGTTATTGATTGTGATCTAGACAGTCGAACATGATCGGATTCATTCCTATAGACATTGATCATTCCCCTTTGGAGGAGGTGGATAATTTTTTGGATTAGGATTAGGAATAATCACCATGTTATTTGGAGAAGTTAATGTGGTAAGTGACTTTTTATTCCTTAGATTGTATACACCTCTATGAAACTACTGAAAATCATGAATTTCATCCATATTATCCTCTGGTAAATTATTATCTTTGCCTAGGAAGGGAAACCCATGAGTTTTAAATAACATAGTATTACTTCAAGAGCCATGATCCTAGTGTGATTCTAGTGGATTATTCATCTAATTATGTCTAACTACTTCCCTTTGAAAGTTTTTAAATGTTGCATAGAACTCTACATAGTCAATCTCTCCATGTTGAGAGGTGTTATGAATTCTACACCAATTAGGAAGAGCCATTTCCACCATGTTTATATATATAAGTTTGTTAGGATACTCGAGCTTGTTTAATAGTCTATTATATTTTTATAATCCAACATTCTGATTACCAGTTGGGGCATTTGCATTGCCCATCCTCCTTTGTATATTCAAGAAGTCATTGCTCAACTTTTGAGACATCTTCTAAATAGAATCAAGTTCTACCTTTGTAGAGACAGTACCTTGTAAAATAGTAGTAGGAGGCATAGTCGATTGTTGATTCTATTGGTATCTATTACCTTGTATGTGATTATTCAATAATCCATAGTTTGGATGCAGTGTTTGCATCATGGGAGGAAGTGTATAGAGCTATTTTTAATTGCATGCTAGGAAATTTTTCCTTGTATGTGGAATTAGATTCAATGTGGGAAGGCCATTATGGATGTTAGACATAGTATGTACTTGACAATTGAGTTTTTTGTCAATATTAATGGATTTTTTAAATGTTCATGCCAAATTATTAGCTACAGTATCTCTATTTAGGAATAATATGGTAATCATATCTAGTATGTTCTTGTACATCTCCAATGTTAATGTTTCCTCTAGCTTGTGTCATGGGGTTAACTAGTTGTACACATTTTAAAATCTCACATTGAAAGCACTGATAGTCTCATTAGGCTCTCTCCTCATACTAGTGAAGAGATAGTATATTATGCTTAAACTCATAACCTATCCAAATTATGAAATATTTGTAGCTTGACACTCATCTCAAGAAGTGATGGAGTTATATATTAAATTTAAATACCAATCATAAATAACATCCACTAATGTAAAAGTTAATAATATTCATGTAACATCTTCATCGATAACATTCATTAATCTCAAAGTAACTTTGAAATATTTAATATGTTCTTCCAATAACCTTGCTCCTAAAGGAGAAAAGGATGGTAGATAATTCTTAGGATTCCTAAGTAAATCATGCACATCTCCTATGATGGAAATATAAAATCTAACTAACCAAGGTTGAGCCATTTGTTGATTAATAAGTAAGGGTTACTTATAGGTAAGGGGTTCCCTACTAGAGGAGGTGGATTGTTCTAAACTAGGACTATTGGCATAGTTCTAGGTCTCCTATGATTTATCAGGGGTGAGACTAGAAAACTAGCCTAGGAATTGGATTTTTTCACTCTCTTTGGTGACTCTAGTGTAACTTTACATAAAGGATAACTATTATTATTAAGGGTCTTTGCCTTCTTTTAACACTAGTGAAACTGTTGATGTATTTTTTATGCACACCACAGTCAAAGAGGTAGCCTCTAACATTCTAGGATCTCAATAGAGGTCAACTCCACTCCAGGACATGAATTACATGTATGCAATATTTGATAACCTATTGATGGAATAAATGGTATGGCATGTAGGTTATTGACAAGGTTTTTTGGATGGAGGTGTGGTCCTTAAAAGGCAGTGAAACTCTATGTGAGCTAGATGGATGGTTGGTTTCTAATCTAAAGTGGGTAGGTCTCAAAATAAATTGAAAAAAAGGAGGGAAGGGTAAGGTATAAAATAAGGCTTTGTGGTTTTCAAGAACTACTTAATTAGTTTGTTTCTACACATAATTATGCTCTCAGAACCTATGCCTATTGCTAGTAATAATTACACAAACACAATCAAACATGATTAATAAGTCTAAGGAGATAAAATTGAAAGAAACATAGGTTTCTCCTTTTAGGTTAGTTTTTTCACACTCTTACTCAAGAGATTAGGGCTTCGGCTAGTGGAGTATCTAAGGTATCTTTGGTGCGCACACAGAAAACTACATTAAAGAAAACACTAGTATACATTCATAATTATGAATCAAACAAATTGAATATATTAAATAATATATTTTACCAATATCTCATAAGTTATTTCACATATATAGATTAGTACATCAATTCAAATAATTAATAATCCATTTACACTTATTACACACTAAAGATTATTGAAACATACAAACAAAGAAAGTAAAAAATAATTACACAAAAATTGGAAAGAAAATACACATACACTTTCACTAACTATGAAAATTGATGTTTCTCCAATATTCAAAAATCATCTAACCAAAATCCTAGTTGCATTACAATTATTTATATAGACTTGGGGAAGGGGTCGCCTCATCCTCCGAGCTCATGCAAGGTCATTATATGTGATAGTTAGAACCTAAGTTATAATTATGGTATAAAAATATATAATATTCTTCTTATAATTATCAATTTAAGTTATCCTCTATATAAGTTATGCAACATGTGCATCTGTAAAAGACAAAGGCTATTTATACAAATATATGCGTCATTTCCCTAAAACTATACATGCCTATTTTTATAGGTTGTGAGAATAACCTATTTCCTTTTATAGGTTTTGAGAATAACCTATTGATATTTTAAATTATCTTCCATTAAATGGAACTCAAATAAAGGTCTAAGACAAGTATCTCTTTTTCCAATGCTTGAGAACTAGTGACACTTGTGTTAGCTATGACTAATCTTACTAAACTATGCATTGCATATCACCTATGCCTTTTACAAGATATAATATTACTCTTAAAATGTTATACAATTTTAGTTACCAAATTAATATAACTTAATTATGAGACCTAATGGATGTCAATAAATATAGTCCAAGTGTCGAAAGATCTATTTCCATTAGATAAAATGTCTATGACACTAAGTCTAGGCCAAAAAGCCTAAAAGATTAAGTCTAGGGCAAAAATCACAAAATAATAAGTCTGGTGCAAAAATCCCATAAGAATTATCTAAATTCATTAAGTCCTAAACATCTTCATAATTCTATCCATAATGCCATGCCATTCTATTTACTAGCTTTCAAAATGTAGTTTTTCCTTTGGAACACAAGTCAACGCCTTATTAAGTCTGGATCTTTTGAAAAGTCCTCAGAATCACACCATAAGATAATCTACATGATGGAATGTGAGAATGCCACTTGGTATCTCTATTTAGGCCTCTTTTTACCTTATAATATTGGCTCAAAGGTCTTTATGCCACTTGGCAGCTCCTTGCTAGTTTTAGGACCTTTAAAAAGTTCATGTTAATCTCACACCATTAGATCAATTAAATTTGAGTTAATGTAGTTCATAGATATTAGTGATTTGACTTATTAAATCCTATGAGATTTTGACACTTGTAATGTCTTTAATTATTCTATGTACTGGGCTCCCTTACTTCATTCAATCAATTATATTAGGCTCTTGTGATGGTGGCACTTGTCACTCTCATAGGGCTCCATAGGGATTTGACATTTCAATGTTGCACTCTCTTCATTTAACAAATAGTGTGTGAGTTAACACACACTATTAGATATTGATCTATGGGTTTGAGTGAGAATAGCTCTATTAATTAAAATATTTGACTTATTATGCTCCACCTCACATCATTAGATTAACTTTACCTGAGTAAATGTGGGTCATTGATTATGATCTAGAGAGTCAAATGTGATTGGCTTCACTCTTGTAGACCTAAATAAACTAAGTGAGCCTAGGAAATATAAAGGACTTAGACTTAAGTCTTAGAATAAGATTAAAATGTAATAAATGAGGACCATTCTAATAAAATTATCATGCATAAAGATTCTATCCTAAGGTTTGAGTTGTATTAACAAATACAATTAAGAACTAGGCTTAAAAGATATAAAAGAGTCCCTGTGTTAATTTTGACTCTATGTAAATCATAATATATAAAAAGGACCAAGCATATAGATTTTTATCCTAAGGTCTTAGTAATAATAAAATATGATTATTACCTAGGATAAAATCTTAAATTAAATCCATAATATAATAAAAGAGATCTCTAATAATTTTTACCCTACATAAAAAATTAAATCTATTAAAAAGGAATTTAGGCTAAACAAATTATTCTAAGGTTAAACATGATTGCAATCATAGACTCAATTTAATCAATAAGAGACTAAGGGATAAACAAAAAAATAATTTATCATTAAGGTGTAAAACTCTAGGCAATGTTCACACAAATGGAATCCATTAATCTTGTAACCTGAAAATAAAAGAACATGAGGTTAGAAAATTTAGACAAGATTAAACCAAAATCATGTGTAAATATAGCAATCCAACCATGGTGTGGATGATCTTCAAATAAATATAATGTGTAAAACACTCTAATGTTACTCTGATAAGATGAATTTTCAATTAAAATCACAAATTTACACAATTTAAAACAAGGCTCCCTATTTTCATGAATGGGGTGTGTTGGGTACAATAGATATGAATTATATTGAGAAGAACACAATATTCAAAATTTCCCTTTATTGTATCATACCATCTAAATCAATAGCCTATTGTCATTTATGCTACACCTATACCTATAACGCTACTAACTTCCTGGTGATTGATGACATGTGTAAAAACATGGAAAGGGGTGTGTTTTAGGCTATAATATCTATGAGAGGGAAAGTAAACTAAGGGAATTATGGCTATGGATAATGAAATGTAGGACTTGGGATGCAACATGGCACCAAAATGTGAGGTGGAGGATGTAGTGTTAGAATTTTCCCATCATGCTCATGTTATAAGTGTGGCTCAATAGAACATTATCAATGCAAATAACCTACACATCTCCCTTGTGGGTATTTTCAAGGACCTTATAAGGTCAAATACTATCCTAACTTTTATAAAAATTTAACCCAAGGAAGGCCTAGTGTAGACAAGGGTGAAAGGATGATCAGATGGGAGAAAAAGATAGAAAAATGGACCCCAAAGGTGCATCCTACATGGACAATGAAATTAAAGTTATAGGAAACTACTTGAAGTGGGCTCACCACTCATCCACTAACTATGATATTACATTATTTACACCTTGATTATGGGGATAAGGGTCAAAATGAATATGTAACATTTCTTAAACCAAAAGCTATGCCTTATCTAGACCCAATGCATTAGAAGGACTTACTACAATAGGCTATGAGTGTAATCCAAAAATTTTAAGGTGAGATCTAATTAGAATGAGATATATAAGCATAAACTCTTATGGCTCAAAATAAGTAGGATAGTTAAGAGGCCAAAGTACAAGAATTGACCAAAATCCTACACCTCTTTATTGAATAACTTACTCCTAGAACATGTAGGCCAAAATCAAGTTGAGGTTTTGGTGCCATTCATGGAGAGGGTGAAATAATTTTGACACACTCATAATTTTTAATATGACCAAGAACTTTTGGTGGACACCACTATTTATGGTTGGTCTATTTACAAGGTTCGTACAGACACAGGTGTCAAGGTTAACATCTTAATGAATATTGATTGGGATAAAATGGGTAGCCTAGATTTTAAACCTTTCCCTTATGTGATATTGATAGCCAATAAGACCTGGGTGCAACCTATTCAGATTCTAAAAATCATAGTTATAGATATCATGGGAACCAAATTTTGGGCTAACTTTGAAGTAATAGAGTTAGAAGAGTAGGATAACTACTTAGTAATTTTGGGAAGACTATGGTGTTATGTGAATAATATAAATATGCACTTTAAAATTAACTACATGACCTCTGAGAGTTAAAAGGAGAGAGTATTCATACCTCTTTCAAATGACCAATGACCCCCCTATGTCAATAACATAGATATTAAAGATGAAATAAACCATATCTATAACATCATAGTGCAAGGCATCAATACCCTAGATCTAAATAATCAAGGAATACTCTCTTGGGAGGATGGGTTGTTATCCTCAAAAACCATAAATGTTACTTGCGATAGATGGGTTGAGGAAGCATATGATACAACTAGGTGATAATGCCACTTGGTATGAGCAAAGGCACCAAAATCGATAAAAATAGGTTGTATACAGATTGATTGTGCTCCTAAAATATCAATAAAATGGGTAAAAGAATGTTCCACATCATTAAGGGAATGTTTATTGCACTCCCAAAGTATGAAATATGTAATCCTATAGAATACTATGTTCATAACATTGAGTCGTGCATACCAAAAGAGGTGGATAGAATGGGCACACTAGTGTACACATTAAAAATAACTACCACTCATTGGTGGGTAATATAAAATCCTATATTTATAATTTGTTATGATGTAAATATGGCCATGTGCACTATATTTGGAAAAATCAATGAGGACTTGGACATTTCAGCCTGCTCTAACATATTTGACCCCATAACACATGTACAACTTTGCAAAGAAACATGGACTATTTGTGGTGATTACACCCCAATAAATCTATGGGTGCATATCTTTTATAGAACTTTCTCTACTTGGGCATGGGCATGGTACATATTCAATGAGACATGATATAAAATAGTAGAATGGGATGCACTTAAGTATCAATTTGTTCATACCTTCTCCTTTTCGTTGTAAAATCTTGAACTAATTGAACCATTATAGATAATTCAAAGGTTAGAACTTGAGGACACCACTATACTAGAAGAGATCCTAAGGGACATGTTGGTTGAAAAAGGGTTCATGTTATGTTATGGATCCTATTTCCATATTACAATGTATTTCAAATATTGTACATTAAAATATACTATACATTCTTAATGTATTATTGTTGGGGTTCAGGGGTAGTAGCCCCCAAAAAAATTTCTAGACCCCCTTTTTCTAGGAGTATAGATACATGATTTATCTATACTTGTATATGAGTGGTGTCATCACCCATGATTAATGGAGAACCATTATGGGTTGACTTGGCCTATGGTTTTGATACTAATTATTTTATAAGATTGCTATTTCAGTTACCTATTGATGTAATTATATATAGATGGACATATAGTAGGTAATACATCAAAAGAATTGAGTTCGAAAAATTGAATAGAGTGTGTGAATTTAGGAGAGTTTATTGAGCATAGATCCAAACAATATTTGTGCATTGTAATTATGAGAAGACTAATCTAAGAGTGGATTGTACTCTTATTGTCCTGTAATGATATCTGAGTAAGTGTTTCTTGGTAGATGTAGCCCACATTGGGTGAATCATGTTAAATCCTATCTTCTTGTTTTGAATTTTAATTTATCTTCTTTATGTATCTTTGTTCATAGCTCTTTTTATTATGATTTTATGAACTTGTTCTACATTAATTATTGATTTATTCCTAACAATTGGTATCAAATATTTAGGTTGTATTTGTTGAAGTGTTGAATTACAAGTAAGGTTATTATTTTAAGTGGGAGCTATGCTCATGATATTAGATCAAAGGTCAAAAAAATTTATGGCTATAAATTTGGTCTATGAAAGATGTAGATGGAATATTACCTTTATCAAAAGGACCTCCATGCTCTGCTGGGAGGAAATGTAAAGCAACTAGTGGGTATGTCAGATGAGGCTTGGGAGATGGTTGAAAGGAAATCACTTGGGGCTATCTAATTATTACTTGCATCTTCAGTCACATTTAATATATTATAGTAAAATACCATGAAAGTTATCATGAATTAATTAGGTAAGTTATATGAGAAACCCTTTACTTATAATAAAATATTTTTAATGAAAATTTTATTTAATATTAGTATATTTGAAAATGGTTTAGTTGATAATCATTTGAATGAATTTAATATAGTTGTGAGTATGTTGAAATCTATAAAAATTGAATTTTATGATGAATTTAGGTCTCTAATTGTTTTGTTTTCTTTACCAAAGAGTTGGAATACCCTAGTAATGGTTGTGAGCAACTTGATCTCTAACAATACCAAGTTGAAGTTTAAGGATGTCATAGGAGTAATCCTTAGAGAGGAAATTCAATGGAAAATATCTAGGGAAACTTCTACTTTAGGTGATGATTTTTTGGTGGAGAGTAGAGGGAGACAAAAGTATAGAGGAAAAAGAAAGCATGGAAAGTCAAGTGGTCAAGGAAGGTCAAAATCAAAGAACAGGATGGCATGTTGACACTGTGGAAAGATTGGGAATGCAAAGAAGGATTGTTTGGATCTTTAGAACAAGAATAAAAATAAGTAAAACACCAAGGAGGTGAATGTGGTAGTAGGTAATGTTTGTTAGGATGCATTAATTCTCTCCATAGATAATATTTATGAGTCTTGGGTTTTAGATTCAGGGGCTTCTTTTCATGATACACCACATAGACAATATTTTATTGATTATATTCAAGGGGATTTTGGACATGTTTATCTTGGTGATGATGAGCCTTGTAGTATATTAATAAAAGGATGTGTTCAGGTTAATATATAGAATATAAACACTTGGATAGTGAAGGATGTCAAGCATGTGCCCAAGTTGAGATGAAATTTGGTATCCACAGGGTAGCTAGGTAGTGAAGGTTGTTTGGTTACTTTTATAATAGATTATTGGAAGGTGACAAAGGGTTATCTTATGGTATTAAGGGGTAATAAGGTTGGTACCTTATATTTATAAATTAGTTCTAACTATTTTAATTTATTTTTTGTAGATACATATGCAAATTTTTGGCACTATAGGCTTAGTCATATAAGCCAAAAGGGCATGCAAATTTCGAAGGATAGGTTACTCAGATTGAAAGGATTTTATTTAGATTTATGTGAAGATTATGTATATGTAAAATATAAAAGGGTAAAATTTCTCAAGGTTGGACCTACGAGGAAGGAGAATAAGTTGGAGCTAGTTCATTCAGATGTATGGGGGTCAGCTCAAGTATATTTTATTGGTGTCTCATTTTATTATGTCACTTCTATTGATTATGCAACTAGGAAATTTTTGGTGTATGGTATTAGGATAAAATATGATGTGTTTTATACATTTAAAATATGGAAATCCTTAGTTGAGAATTAAATAGGTCTCAATTTAAAATGTCTCAATTCGGATAATGGTAGGGAATATTACAGTAATGATTTTTTTTATTATTGTTCTAGGAATGGAATCTATAGATAGAGGATTGTTATAGTAAATACATAATAGAATAGAGTGTGAGAAAGGATGAAAAATACTATCATGGATCATTCTATAATCATGAGGTTGCATGTAGGACTACCCCTTTAGTTTTGGGTACAAGCAATAAACATTACTATATATCTAATCAATAAATGACATTCATCTTCCTTGGCTGGAGGTATACTTAAAGAATATTAGTTGAGTAAGAATATTTATTATATTATTTAGTTGTGAATTTTTTACTTATATTGATAAATATGATAAGACCATGTTAGAGACTAAGTCTAAAAAACACACCTTTATTGGTTATGGTGAGAATGATTGAAAAAATTGGAGTCTTAAGGACAAGAAAATATTTCAATCTAGTGATGTGGTATTTAATGAAAAATTCATGTATAAATAGTAGTTAAAAGATTATAAAGAGGATTATATAAAATAATACATAATGTTGGAGGACATTACAGATGGTAAAGTGTCCAAGCAATTAGTTCAGGCACCTACTCCACAAGAATCCCATACTCCCAAGGTGAGAAGGTCTTCTAGGGTAAGAAGGGAACCTAAATTTTTTGGGTGACATGATACTTCAAAGACTTAGTTTAATTAGAGCTAACTATAATTATATAATGGGTCTATGAACTATGGATCATGTAGTTTTTAAATAGGGTCCCCCATTTATACAAAAAGAGGGTATGTTGGCTATAACAAATGGTGACATTCATGGGGAAAGTGGTGACATTCATAGGGAAAGTGGTGACAAACACTTATAATTTGACTTGTTAATCCTCTATTCTTGCATTAAATATAAGTTATAAGAGATATATTTAAACATATTATAATAGTGTTGGGGTATAGTAGGGGTCTTGTGAAAAAAATCACAAGCATAGGATAATTTATTTTGTGCTCAACATTTAAACACTTGGCTACATTGGCATAAATTCACATAAGGAACATGCCCTATGTGTTCACTTGAATCATAGCTAAGAAGGAACCAAGTCCTATATTAGGCTAGTTATGCCATGACACAAGGCTTTAAAGGCGGGGGGGATAAAGCAATGCAATTTTAACATAATTGATGGGTAGACACATAGGCACAAGCTTATTTGGGGTTAAGTCTAGGGTCATATAGGATCTAAGTGGGTTACAAGACTGATTTGATTCAATTTATCATCCATACTTAACAAATGTTGATTAAGCAAAGGTTAAGTTCATGAGTGTAGATCTATACCCATTTTTCATGTATAATGAATTTGATGTCAAGAAAATATAGACACTCCATTAAAATGTGAAACCAGTGAAACATAAACTTTAGATCAACATAATTAACCAAAATGTGGCATAACACAAATCCAAATGTATTTCAAATCAAAACTATTAGAAATTTTTCAAAGTATAGAATAAAATTTTAAATACAAAACCATACTACCTACAACCCATAAGCTCATAGGCAAGCTTGGACACATACAATTGGAGATAGGGGGATTTCATTCTATATTTAAGCCTTAATGGTCACTAGAGAAAACTTAGGGGTGTGATTCCAAAACCATTCTATGAGAACTTCACTAAAATTCTCCCTCTATAATTTATATCTAGATTGAGCTCTTTATATAAGCCTTTAGGAGCATCTTTGCTAGGGTATAGGATGCATACGAGCATTGAGTTAGAGTTATACCATCATAACTACTAGCTCCATGATCCTACAATTTCTTTCACTCTAATTTCCATATTTCTTTAGATCTTTATCAATGTCTTGATCATCTAGGATGTGGTTAGCCATCATCTAGATGACACATGTTTTGTGTTTCATCCTCAAGCTAGTTATCAAAACTGTTAGGCTAACTGCTTGCCAAAATACTAGACACACCAAGGTGGATATCAAGTTGATATAGACAATCCATCCAACCAAAGTTATGGGCCAAACATTACCCCATACAAAAAACCTTGTCCATCCTGAGACTATGCCATAAAACTTTTAAGAGTGTAAAACTTAGGTGCATTCTCTTGGAGCTCTATGTTAAAGTCCTCAAATCACTTTATGGATAACTTGATCTCATTAATAGCAATATAAATTTTGGTTGAATCAATATAAAGCATAAGTATATCTATTTTATCCAAATCCTTTTGTAAGGATTTTAGGTTGGATTGTACCTTTGCCATACTTTCATCAAAAATATCCCGTTACTCACAAGATTTAGTCTGTAGGGTGTGAAAGATGTCTTCCAGCATTTTCTCATAAACTTTAGTCTAATTTCTCAACTCATTTATGCTTACCATGATCTATGACCTTTCCAAATTACCTATAGAGTACACATTTGTCATTAACTATTTCTTCTCATCCTTTATTTACTTCAAGCGCACATTTATCACTAAGGCTTGATTGGAGAATTTCAAAAATATTGCATCTACTACATCCTTCAACTTGGAGAAAATATCCTCCACTTATTGGAACTCATTTGATGATTCCTTATTTATAATGTTGTTGGGGTATTCCTCTTCTTCTTCTTACATTGGCTTGAGTTAGAGTCTTGAGAGCATCTATTCCAATAACATACAAATTTTATTGACCTATAATAGATCTTACATGTTGGCACCAATTAATATAGATGGCTCGATGGCTTCCACATGCTCATAAACCTATTATAGTTTAAACTTGTTGTATTACACTTATTACATTTATTCCTTAAGGATTTTATTCAATTTACTCACATTGACATCATTTATGACATTTTGGCATGTTAATTTCATAGCCATTATTATTAGAACACTTCCATATTGGATTGGGTTTATGGCCTAGGTGTAAATAAGGAGATATTTTTTCCCTTCTTTAGTATCCTCTAAACTAGAATTTGAAGCCTTTATAACCTCAAATTGGGGCTCATCCATGTAATAGTCCATTTCAAATGAAATTTTTTTGCATGTTCTTGTCATGGTATATTTTGGTGGTAAAGCTTTGTACAATTATCATTAATCATCTTCCCAATCCTTCTACATCATTTATCTAAAGTTGAGCTATTTTTAACCCTTTTTAATGATGGCCTTATCCTCTATGTGCACTTCTTCCCCTTTATTAGCACCACTGCTCTCTTTGATGTGCTCCTCTAAGGATTCAATTATCTAGTTCTTAGGGGTTTCTTCATCAAACATCTCCCCCTTGTCCAAATATCAATCTTGGGGCTTCTGAATGTTTATTTCAAGTTTTATACATTTATCACTAAGTTCATATTTTTGCTACTGGTCCTCCTCAACTATCTCATTTTATTACTCCAAGGTGTCATCATCACCTTATTTAATTTAGAAACCCATTTACTACTTGAGTGTGCCTTGTCAAATTCCTCTATTTTTTGGATAGATCCACTTAGCACCTATTTGATCACCTCTACTTATGTTTCTACACTTTAGGGTACTTAAGGGGATCTCTTTTCCAACTTAGCATTCTTTTTTCTAGTCAAGTTTCCACTTTTCTTCAATTGCCAAATCCATGTTTATATGTTCCTCGTTATGTCCTATCTTCTTGTAGGTTGCCATTTTTTCCTAGATAGATTGAGGAGCCACTAAGTATTCCTTATATATGAATTTTTTAATTATATTATTTGATGGGATCTTTATCAATGTTTCACCAAAGGTAAGGCTTGTCATTTCATTAGTTTCTTTTATCACCATGGCCATGCCACTTTGCAAGGCCTCCTGGACATTTTTAGCCCCAAACTCCTCTTTACTTTCCACTATATGTAGGATATACATATCTACCATATCTTCTTTAGTCACTTATTATATTATAGTTGATAGTTCCACCTCTTTATCCATGTCTACAATGTTGAGCATTGTTCATGTTGTTGAGGTTTGGTATTTATGTTGTCATTGATGTCAAAGGTTCTTGAGAAAGGTCTTCCTGAGGTCATTGAAGAATGTAAATATGAAAGAGGATATTGATTATTATTGTAGTGATTCTAAGAATGTAAGACATATTTGGTCTATTTTATTATGATTTCATTAGTGATGTGAAGTTCAACATGGAATGTCCTTGTTGTCAAATTTATCAAGTGCTTGAACCTAGTAAGTGACTTGAGAAGGTATGTACATAAGATTCCTAGTCTTGTGCATAAAGGGTCATGATGTCTTGGTGATATGGATGCACAAAGGAATTAGAGGCTATATAAGGTTTCTTGATCATGCATATGAGGCATTAGATTAGTTAGGAGAGTTTCAAGGTGATCTTATAGGGGTAAGACCTTAAGCTCAAGTTTGAAACTCAACTAGTTCTAGACCATATCTGACCTAATGAGGTGTTATAAATGTATATGAAGGATGTATACTAGTTTTTGGTCATGGTAAGAGGTTTTATGGAATATATATATATGGTGTTGAGATCTTGTCTAGTGGTTAGAATGTTAATTTCAAGGACTAATGTGGTTTGTAAGTCAAGGTCTAGAAAGAAAAGAGAGAGATTTTAAGCCTAATGAGGTATGAGGTTATATTTCCAAGGAAATTTTGGATGTGTGAGTGTTTTTATAGGTATGACATGTTTTCTCAGGTATGTTCACAAATTTTGAGGTCTTGGTTTTCAATAAAAGGCATGAAAAGTGGTTTTGAGGTCTATTGAGTATAAAGAATAAAGGCATACAAACTCAAGAAGGACTTTCAAGTGTTAATTGGCACATGTAACCAATACATGAGAACATAATATATTAATTAGAGATGGGTAAGGTACCTATATAATATTTCCAATCATTAGTTTTTGAAATAAGGGGTAGTCTTTTATGAGCAATCGTTAACACCAAAAATAGTGTTAACCCTCTCTAAAACCCTAATAATGACCTGATGTAAAATATATTGTTCAAAACAACCTATAATGGTATGAAATTACTATATAAACTATTATATCATCTATTCAAGTCTCCTAGACACCTTTGTGTTTGATTGGTTTGTTATATGTATGAGTAGACCCTACAATAAGGTGTTAGTTTCTTAAAAATTTGTTATAGTAGTCATAGTTGATCAATTCAAAGTATGAAAATAATTTTATGGATAATTTTTAGACTTTTATTTTATTTTAATTTTTTTTTATATTCATGTTATATCCCTTAGATGTTCTATATTGGTCATCCAAGACAACCTATTGCTAACAGGCCTAATGGTGAAAACAGTGAGAAACTCAAGTAGAAGTGAAAAGATGATTAAATATGTGTTATCATGGATTAGGAAAGAATAAAAGTGAATGGATATGTTTTTAAATAATTTTAATATATATTAATATTTTATATAAGTTTTGGAGATCATTTTATACATCAAAAATTTGATCACAAGTTGACTTGTTTAGCTCAATGAGGTCTTTATACAGTAAGGTCATGAGATTGGTCTACAAGACAAATATTTACATTTTAATATGTTATATTTATATATAATAATGTTATAATTATCAAATATTATCATCCACATGAAACATGAGTCTTTTAAAGAGGTCATATAGGTGTTTAAGGTCAAAATCACCATGATTGGTCTTTAAGGAAAACTAGCAGTTCTAAGTGAGCAAATTCTAGGAATGTTTTTGAGTCCTTTTTCCCTATGTAATGAAGTATAATTCACTTGGTAAATTTTTTTAGTTATTTAATTTTCTATTTATATTTTTTATTTTCATGGTTTTTTTGCCAAATGGTGTGTTATCTTTAGTTGTTTAAGACAAACTTTATGGGTATGGACAAGCCTAATTATGAACAGTTCTAATGGCATGCTTCAAGTGGTGATTAGAGCTCAAAGATGTCATGGAACTAAGATTATATTATTATGGGTATATTTGACTGGAATATTAATTTTTATTTCCATGTATGAAATTTTAAATATCTCCAAGAAGATCAAAGGGTAACATGTGCTAATGAAGGCCTAATTGAATTAGGTCTCCTTAAGGCCTAAAAGAGGTTTTTATCCTATATGCTATGAATGACCTATTGTAATGTTTTATTAATGTTTTTGGCATGTAATAAGGCCTATTTTATGAAAAATATAAGTTTTAAACTTTTTATGGCCGACCAAGAGGTGTATGAACAAGAACCTAGTATAATAATATGGTTTAATAGGCCTAATTATCTAGTTATGGTAATGAGAAAGATGAAGCAGAAGATATATCAATTTGAAGAGATAAATTAGGTATTTTATACCATTATAAGGGTGTATAGAAAATTTCATTAATATATAAATTGGGTACTATATATGATGATCAATGTTAAATGACCTAATATGTCTTGAAGTGACCTAGTTGAATGAAAGAACCTAAAAGTTAGTTTGAGAGGGCTAAGAGTGTGAAGAGTTGAAGAGGTGGTCATCATCATTTGGTTAAGAAATAAGGTGTCTTTAATGTGATAAAATTAACTAGGTGGATTTTTTTTAGTCATCTAAGGGGTTGGTGTCTCTTTGTAGGTAAGTGCTTGTTAAAGCCTAGTCAAGTGGGTGCTTGGCTAGTTGGGGTTGGTAGTCCATGTGAAGTTAGTGACTCACTAAATATTGATGTTTTTATTATAATACTATAGTCCATTTGAATATATCAGTGTGTTTTCTTCCCCTTGAGGATTTCCCACTCAAATAAGTTTTATATGTGCTATGATCTTGTCTCATGGTCATATAAATGGTTCTTGATGTGTTTCTAGTTCACTATATTGCTTTGATAGTTCATGAATGATAAGTTACAGTTATTATTTTTTTTGAAGACTGATTTAACCCTCATCTCAATCATTATGCTTCAAATAATTGTTATAAAATTATGGTCCATTTATACAGGTGTAACAACTTGAATGTGATCCTAAGAAGCACAAGATGTCTTGTGATCAATAGGAAAAAGATAACATGTTTGATGAAAAAATCTACTATGATAGTGAAGAAGCATAAGTTTAAGTATACCTTTAAGCTAAGCTCATAAGTTCCCTTTATGATTTGAAACATCAAAATAATACTATAATAGATCTCAAGATCTAGTTAGAAAGTGTCAACACAAATTTTAAGTCAAAAGAAGTTGAGTATGACGAGTTGAAGATAGAGCTAGATTCCTTAAAGGTTGAACATGAGTAGTTCATAGACAAAATGAGCTAGTTTTAGAGATAGTGTGAGAAGTTAGAACAAGTCAAGAGTACCAACATGAAAAGATTAATCAGTCAACCCAATACACTAAAGGATAGGTCATTATGGGACAATGGGAAAAGGAGTAATTATTCAAGTGGTAAGAAAATAAATTTTGTTTACTACATATATCATAATATGAGACACATTATAATACTATATTGTAATAGAGTTAAAATTCCCTCAAGATTTAATAAGACATATGAATCTCATAGAATGTATGAGAAGGACCAAACATTGGTATGGAAGCTAAATCAAGTTAGGATGGATCATATTAATCTCAAGAGTCATGATGGACTATTTACTAAGGAGGAACAAAAGACCAAAGAGGATTATATGCTAGCTCAAAATGCCTTTCACATTCAAGATGAAAGCATAAAATGGTGTGTGTGTGTGTGTGTGTGTGTGTGTGTGTGTGTGTGTGTGTGTGTGTGTGTGTGTGTGTGTGTGTAGTGGTTTCTCAAGCCACATGATAAGAGATAGAAATAAGTTCATTTCATTGAATAAGAATGCTACAGGAATAGTTAGGTTTGGAGATAACACAACTATCAATATAGTTGGCAAGGGTGTCTTGATTTTGGACAATGGGAAGATAAGGACATAAAATATATTGTATGTGGAAGGTTTAAAACATAACCTAATTTGTGTAATTCAAATTTGGAATCAAGGACATACACAAACCTTTCATGATAGAGGGTGTGAGATAAGGAGAGCCAAATTAGGAGACTAATTGCCAATGCTAAGAGGACTGAGAACAATTTATATGTCTTGAATGAGATCAAGAAGGAGAGATGATTTATGATAAAGATATATGAAATTTTGATATGTCATATAGGGTTAGGTCACCTAATCTTTGACAATATGGTCAAGATTAGTACTAATAAGTCTATGAAGAACATTCCTAAGATCATCAAACCTATAAACATACTTTTCAAGGCATGTCAACATGGTAAGTAAACTAAAAGAAGTTTCAAGTATAGGGAGTACTATACTAAAATACCCTTGTAGTTATTAAAAACTGATCTATGTGGGCATAAAATAATTCAAATCATTCAAGGAGATAAATACTTCATTTTACTCTTAGATGATTACACAAGAATGACTTGGGTTGCATTCTCAAAAGAAAAGTCAGAAACTCTTGACAAGTTTAAGGCATTCAAAGCTCTTATTGAGAATGAGAATAATGGGAAGATAAAGTGCCTAAGATGTGATTTAGGAGGATATTTTTGGTCCAATGAGTTTGGTAAAAATCTATGAGGTTCATGAAATAAGGAGACAATTCTTAGTAGCGAAGACACTTTAGTAGAATGGGGTAGTGGAAAGGAAGGATAGGATAGTTCGAGAGATGGATAGAACTATGTTAAATGAGTCTATATTATTTGATGTATATCAGAGAGAGGTAGTAAGAATTTTATTCTACATTTTTATTAGAGGATAGATAAGGGATAATGGCAACAAGAATCCCTATGAACTATGGAAGGGTAGACTTGCCAATGTGGAACACTTAAGAGTGTTTGGGAGAAAATGTTTCATAAAAAGAGATGATTAAGACTTGGGAAGTTTGATTTTAGATATAATTAAGGTATATTATTAGGATCTCATAAATTATATCAGCCTATACATGTTATAAAAAGAGTCTATAAAAGATAGTGCAAAACACTAATGTGAAGATTGATGAGATAAAGAAATCACATTCATAATCAAAGGACACTTTAGAGAATCTAGACTTTAATAATGAAGAGGATAATATAGAGGTTAATGAGGAATAAGAATAATTTTAAGAGAGATATTACTCAAAAGGATACTCAATATAGATTCAAAGAGATCACCTTGAATCTCAAATCATTGGCAATAAGAATGCATGTATGCAAACAAGGAGAAGACTAGTAAGTAATCTAAATTAATAGAATTTTTCTCTATTATCCAATATTAAACCTAAGAATATTATATAATAAAACCAATAATTTTTTTGGATAGGTTTTATTAATGAGTATTTAGATCAAATAAAGAAGAATGAGACTTGGGAACTTGTTCTTAGACCTATAGACAAGAATGTCATTGGCATAAAATTGGTGTTTAGAAACAATTTGAATGAAGATGGATAAGTCAATAAAAAAAAATTATATTGGTATGAAATGGATATTCACAAGTTTAAGGGGTATAATTTGAAGATACCTTTGCACCAATATAAATATTGGAGGCCATCATATTGTTTCTAGTGTATGCAAGATTCAAAGGGTTTAAGGTATACTAGATGGATGTCAAATCTTCCTTTTTGAATGGGAATTTGGAAGAATAAGTGTACATTTAGAAACATAAGGGTTTATCGCTATCAAATCATAATGACTATACTTATATATTGAAAAAGGCTCTTTATGGTCATAAACACTAAAAATCTGCACACCGTAATTCTAAATGTCAAAACACCCCTGGACCACCTTAGGACCCTTTTGTGAATAATTTGACCCTTAAAACCCTAATCAATCCCAACCATGGTTATTTTTATCAAATTATTTAACTAACCTTTTTACCCACTTTGTAATTTTACCCTTGACTGTCGATGGTTAGGATGACTACCGACGGTCAACCTAACTACTAACGATCAGTGTGCACTTCCTTAACCAGCAACATACAAGTCAATTTGACTTGATTTTATAAAAACAACTTTCCTAAATCCATGTTTAATCCATTACATGTGTGAGTTAAAATTTTAAATCCTATTTAACATCTTGTTTCACTTCTCCTTCTTTGCTTATAATAAGAGAGGAGCAGGGACCTGAAACAGATCTACAATTATTATCAAGATATTATGCATCTAGAGTTTATTTTTATAGGTCAATCATTATTAGTGATCTATATATATATCCATCATGTTATAGATCTAACTTAATATTTCCTATCTACCAAAATGTCAAGTATCATTGCTCTATCAAAATCACACCAGAATCTACCAATAAGCCAACCACCTTAATCAATCACTAGATCAACCTCTAGTAAGATAAGTAATTTTTATTTATTTATTTACTTTATTTATACTTTAAAATTAGCCTAAAACCAACCCATATCTTATAATCCAAATTTTGGATCCCATCAATCAACTATTTACCAATCTACACCTACACATAGTAACTATTGATAGTTGCCTCAACTGATGATGGTCTGTCCAACCATCGATGGTTACCTTGACCATCGACGGTCACCTTAACCACTGATGGTCACCTTAATAAATAATGATCACTATGGAAGGAAATAATAACAAGTTATATTCACCCTCCTACTCCCAACTAGATCCATTTTTCTATGTCCTTATCTATTCATAGACCCCTGCTTGATTTTTTAAAGCATAGCTAACCTATTTATCACTAGTGTTGATTTCTTATTGATAATTCAATAATTTATAGTCTATTTATTTATCAAGCATTTCTTATTTTCAATTTTAGTACATTTTGATTATTGATGCAAGTAATTTATCATTCTATTTATAAATGTAGTTGTTTAAAACATGTGGATTGACAACCCCTGAGGAAGCTCTTGCTTCTAGGATCTAGCTAGAGGTAAGAAATCCACTTAGATATCTATATAACCAACCATTTAATTTAGTGTTATCTTATTTTTAGGTCATCCTCCCAACACAAAGATGAGCTCTTTAAAATAATCTTATTCAACATATGTACAATCAAACAAATTTTATAACCATACCCATATTTAGTTTCTTCTTCTTCTTCCCTTTTTGAAATATAAATTGAAATACATTGAAAGATTATGGAATCCCTAATGGTACCTTGATTCTTTACTTAGGTTTTCTCTTGTTTGCATTTATATGCTATTCTCTCTATTCTATACTCATAAATGACATCAAAGTTTTTTTGGGCTTAAAATTGATTACATACATTGGTTGCTTGTAAGTTTATCTCACATAGTTTAAATTAAGACAAAGTAATTAAATCATATCATCACTTTTTTTACACACACTAAACTAAACCACCTTCATAAAATAAACATAAAAAAATCTTGAGACAAGGCTCGACTAGGATTTCATCACCTAGTGGTCACCTTACCCTTTCTTGACAATCCTACTTGGAGGTCATTACCAAGGGAAGAACCAACTCAACTCTTTGGTTGAGTATAAACTCTATAAATTATTATATATTGGCTAAGCATCCAACACCCTTATCCTTATAGTGTGTGAAGTGAGTGGATAGGCCCCAATACCAAGCCACGTATTGATTCTTGATACATATTCCTTTTGGTCACCTAAATAACCTAAAACCATCCATAGACTTCCTCTCTAGTACTCTCTCTAAAAAAAATTTAGTCACATAATTTCTTGAAAGCTTAAGGCATAAGACAAAAGAGAAACTAAAAATAACCTTTAGGACTTAACATACTTTTTAGATTGTGATTTATTTCCTTGATCTTTTCTTGTCTTATCTCTACTTGAGTGGTGAGAATGTTTGTGTTCTTTCCTTCCCTTATCTTATATGGTTACAATTCATCAGTAGCAAAAGAACCTAGCAGAATAGAACCCATCACCAAAAAAGTCAACCTATTCTACCCCCTTCTCCATGGACTACGTCTTTGAACCATCAAAATCTCCTCAGCCTTCAAGAAGTCATCCTTTCCTTGGGAAATTCCCCAAGGAGATACAGACTTTTCCACCTTCCTAGATAATAACCCTATGGCCCTTCAACATTACTTTAACATCATGTCTCATTGTACCCCTGCTTTGGTTCTACCTCTGAACTCACCTTATGACATTCCTTCCCACCTCACGAGAAACACTTATGTAGCTATAGTCACCTCCCAACCATTGTCTACCCAAGCCTCTTCATCCACCAATAATCCCTTTGATACTACTATGGAAAACCAACCTATTCAACCTATAAATACCCTTATACCTTCCACCCCTACCAACAACTCCTCTACCTTAGGAGCAAGCTAATCTCTAACCACTTATACTACCTTTACAATGGGAATACCTACCACTATCATTGTTAACCCTCCTTTGGCTACCTCCAATCTACTAACCACTACCCTACTTCAATTTCTCATGCTACCTATACCTTCTACCTTACCACCAATCACCACAAGGGTCACCACCCTTCCTTTGATCACCAACCTAACCACTTTTCCTACCCAATAGGTGCCCATTTCACCAAACCTAGGTTACATCCCAAACCCACATGGATAGGTACCTCTACTTACTACCCAACCATTTACATCCACCTACCCTTATATTACTTCTACCTAACCATTAGTGTTTGTATACCAATATGTGGTGACTTTCCAACCTCCAAACAACTATAAATATGTCACCCAAACACCACCATAATATGCACCTTATAACCTTCTAGGTGTATAACCCAAAGTAGACCTAATAAATATGATCATTAATAATATGACTACCTTAGAGTCATCCATTTATAGAGCTCACAAAATTTTATCATATGATTAGATCTATAATGACCCCATTCACCCATCTATGCCTATTAGACCATATCCTCCTCAATGGGAACTTCCCAAGTTCTCTAAGTTTCAATGTAAGGACCCCCAACATCACCTCAAGGAATTTAGGCATGCATGTTATTTGATTTCCCATGATTATTCCCTCCTTATGTGTACCTTCCTTGTGTCCCTATCTGGTATAGCATTAGACTAGTATAGTGCCATAACCAAACACTCTTTATTCTCCTTCACCTAGTTGGCCCAAACCTTCTTGGATCATTTTTTGATAAATATCTCTAAGAAGGTTTCCATCACTAACCTTTACTCTATCTAGAGATTTGATGATGAATCTATTATCGATTTTGTAACTTATTGGAGGAGCCTAATCAATTAGCTTTTCTTCTCCTTACCCCAACCCAAACTAATAAAACTCTTTGCTCAGGAATGTGTCAAAAACATCTCTTCCACACTACATATCTAGATCTTCAAAACTTTTGACAAGGTTATGACCATGGCATGTAAGCTATAAAATAGGGATTTCAACAAAGGAAATCTAAAGTTGAAAACAAATAACTCTACCTACAAAATAAATGAGGCTTCTTCCTCTAAACCAATCAACCAAATCAACATCAAGACCAAAAACAAGGGAACTTTGAATGTAATTATCCTTAAAGCCACTTATCCACCATCTATCAACCAACTAAATTCCTTTGGTTCCTTAAAGTAAAACATGAGAAACAAAAATTAGAACATCTAGAAGCAATTTACTCCACTTGGAGAATTTTATGCTTTAATCCTTGAGAAGTTATTAAAGGCTAACATGATAAAACTTCCTCCTATCAAACCACCTCAACAATTTGATTCTTCTCTTCCTACACCTACTTGGTACAATGAGAATAATTTATGCACTTTCTATCGAATAGTTGGGAATGATGTTAGTAGTTGTAATACCTTTAAGAGCATTATCCAATCTCTCATTGAGAAGGGAGAGCTTGTGTTAGACAACCCCAATGCACCTCAAAACCAATCCCTTGACATTTTTAGCCAAACTTTCCCTAATCATGCACCTACGAAAAATGAGAGCAACAAGGTTGAGTGTTCTCATGATGCCCATACTATTAACATGGTTCTTGGCATGCTCATTTATGAAGAACCTATCACCCAACCTATCTCTTCTTTAGCATCTCCACCTACTAATATAGTGGATTTACCTTCTCTCCCTTTTGAGACCCAAACCAAGGAAACACCCCTTTATCCTCCTCTACTTATTAAGGTAGTGGAGCCGTCAACCCCTCCTTCAATTGATATACTAGAATAAGTACCCATTTTACCTTCTCCCTCAACTATCAAGCAAATTATTGTCCCTTTAGATATCATTCCCAAATAGGAAGCCACCATGTCTACACCTCCCATAGAGGAGTCACCCATATAAGTCTTACATCCTTTGATTGAGGAAAAGGATGAGTTTATCATCCCTCTATATCAATTCATGGGATTATCTTTCAAGTCCACTATCTAGGGACTAAAAATAGTATATAAATCATTCTCAAGGTTAGTACAAAAATTGGAATTTGTCTCCAACCTGAACATGGATCAAGCCACCTTTTGGTAGTAATTAGGGCTCCCTTACATTACCAAACAAAAATTTCCAACCACATCATTGGTATACCAACCCACCCCTTCCATTATCCACAATCACATCTTACCAACCAAACTAATGAAGGCCTCTACTAACCCAACTATTCCTCAACCATATAAGATAACCAACCACCAAGCCACCAAGTTATTCTCTCTAACCAAACTAACCAAACCAACCAAAAACCTAAGCACCTTCCCTACATAGTCTTAAACACCCATCTATCAAATTAGAGCTTACCTCACCAAACCTAACAACCAACCACAAAACTAAATCAATTAAGGATGTAAAGATAGAAAAAGGCTAGAGGTCCAAACTCCTACCTCCCTTAACCTTGACCTCTATCTTAGGGTCTCATCCCTCCACTCTAATTTAAAATTTTATTATCCTAGCCAAAACCCAACTGCCACTATTGGTTACACTAACACACTTGATTTCGGACACACCTAGCTTCATCAAATTAACAATGACCAAGCTACCTACCTTAAAACCTCCTACCTCCACTTTATCAACTCCCACCTTACCAAAAACAAAACCATTAACTAAGAGCACCACCTTACCCAAATTTTTCATCACCAAACATAGTCCCAAAAGGATATCTACCTTACCAACCAAGACCAAAACTTCTAACCCCTCTCCACCCTTAGCCAAATCCTAATCAACTATTTTCTAAAGGTTATTGAAAGCTTCTCGATTAACCTTACCTCCTCTCAGGCTGTTTGACCCTCTTGACTCAAAACCCATCTAGGTTAATGACCATCAAGTGTGTTCTTATCATAGGACACCAAGCCATGACATGGAGTACTACAAATCTCTTCAAACCATTATCCATCAGCTCTATGATGAGAATGATCTATTAATGGAAGAACCTCTCATGGGCCTATTACCAATCCAAAAACCAAAAACCACTACCCAACACCTACCTATTCCCCACTCTCACCTCAAAATGATGAGGAACCAAACCCATCTCCTACCCCAACCCTTCCCTCTATATTTACCATCTATGTGGTCATGACAACACAAAAAAAGGATAAGGATAAGGCCAAAGTGTCCATCCCATGGACATACCTATATTATACCTCCCAACCAAACCCTACCCAAACATCTTCACCTTCATTCAAACCCAAGGTTTCTATCTTGGGTACCTCCTAATCCAACCCCTCCAAATCCATCAAGAGAGTGATTCTCAAATAGCCTCACCATAACCTAGTGAAGATGAGCTTTTATGAGTAGATTAGTACTTCACCTCATCATCACCAAATAATGATCAAGGCATTGAAGTTAGTATAGGTCTAACCTAAAGACCCTCAACCTATGGTATATTTTATTGGTACCCTCAAATTTTATAACCTTGTAACCTTCAAGGGTTCAGAAATACCTTCCATCTATCCTGATGACCTTGATCCCCTTCTCTTTATTACTACATACATTAACCAAACCTACATCAAATGGGTCATAATTTATGGGGAAGCTAGAATTAATATCATCTCCTCACATGCCTATAACCAACTCAACCTACCAGATAATTTCATGTCCAAAACTTTGGTCATCCTTTGATCCTTCAATAATACCATGACCATTACCCTCAAAAATTTTGTCCTTCATATCTATTTAGGACCTCACACACTTCACAAAATCTTTTATGTAGTGGAAGGTAAATTCCAATACAATTTTTTGATAGGATGACCTTGGATCTAATCCATTGGTTACATCCCATCTACCATTCATCATTGCATCAAATTTGAGCATGAAGGCTAGGTCATCACCATCTAAGCTAACCCAAGTCCCTTTTCAACATGCAACATGATTTACACCCCAATGAGTTTCTCCAATCTGTATCTAGCACACCCTCTTTAACCAAAGACAAACCTTTAACCACAAAAGAGGAAGTCATACCTCTTTTTACCTATGAGGCATCAACTAGCTTATGCATTCCCTCTAATTAGATCTCCACCTCAGACCACTTAGAATCAACATTTCAACATCTCTCACTGGGGAAATATCACCTCCTCACCCTTAATGCTTTCACTACTCCCTAAGATTATGGGAAACTTAACCACTAACTTGGATATAACCGCAATGTTGGGACTATTATTCCTTTTGGAACTCCCCACTTTCAAAACCATTTCATCAATGGGGGACTCGACAAACCCCTTGGTGCTTATAATACCTCCTCTTCACCTTGACCATTCACCTCTAACTTATCTTATTTGTAAAAAAATAATTTTCACCAAGATATACCTCCAAAAGTGTGCTTAAAAAGGATTTGGTCTTAGATAACATAAGCATGACCCACATGAATTGATTTCTATTAAGACTAAAAGCATGAGAAAGATGGACCTAATTTCATTTTACCCACTAAGAAGTAAACCAAACCACCTACCATCACCATTATTGAGGAAGGCACCCTTTCCTCACTAACCTCTCCTCTACCTATGTGTGAGGATGATGACATCATCCCACCTAACTTTTTTTTCAACATGATCAACCTCAAACCCCTAACTTATAAAAATAAAGGGGAAAATGTAACCATCCTTTTGACCCATCTTGAGATGAGAGGAGATGACTCTCCCACCATTAGTATTATTTAGTGTCAAGATGATGATTCTATTATCACCTATCTTGGTGCCCCAGACTCTTCCATCCACAAATCTCTTCCTCTAGAGACTTTAACCATGTTAAATTAATCCACCATAGATATCAACTTTGGGACTCTAGATAACCCCTACATTTTCAAAATTAGCCAATCATTAAACTCTAAGGAACTCTGGGACTTCCCGTCTTTCCTCTAAGACTACAACATAACATTTGTTTGGTCTTATAGTGACATACTAGTAATTAACCCCACCATTACAACCCATAACATAGTCACTAACCATGATGCCAAGCTTATCAAGCCAAAACTTTGATGCATGCACCCTCACATAGCCCTTATCATCAAATAAGAGCTTCAACATTTTCTATCTATCAATTTCATTCAACCCATTGACTATCCCTAATGGGTCTCAAATGTAATTACTATCACCAAAGCCTTAAGAGGACTACACATTTGTGTGGACTTTTGTGACCTCAACTTTGCTTACCCTAAAGATGACTTTCCATTACCAAGCATTGATAAGTTAGTTGATATTATAGCTAGCCATGAGATGTTATCTCTCATGGATGGATTTTTGAGTTATAATCAAATCCTAATTACCCCCAAATATCAAACAAAATTTCCTACACTACCCCATGGGGAGCCTTCTGCTATCAAGTCATGCCTTTTGAATTAAAAAACACTAGTGAAACCTACCAACATGTCATGAATTATATCTTCCATGACCTTATCCAAAATATTTTAGAAGACTATGTGGATGACCTTCTCAAAAAATCCAAACTCTAAAAGGATAATTTATCCATTCTCAAGATCATCTTTGAGTGACCCATCCATTACCATGTCCACCTTAACCCTAAGAAGTGCATTTTTGGGGTCTTATTAGGAAAGCTTCTTATCTTCATTATCTCTTTTTTAGGAATAGAAGTTGATCTAGCCAAGATCAAATCCATCCTTGAAATGCTTCTTCCAATCAACCTCAAGCAACTTCATAGTTTACAAGAGAAGCTCCAATCTATTTGTCACTTTATCTCCTAGCTCATAGACTGATGCCAACACTTCCACCACCTTCTGAGGAAAGATGCCTTTTTATGTGGACTAGTGGTTGCCAAAATTCCTTTGATTCACTCTAATAGTACCTTTTATCTCCACCTATCCTAACCCCTCCCAAGGATAACCAACCTTTATACCTTTATATCTTTGTCATTGACCACTCCCTAAGGGTAATGCTTGCTCATCAGGATGAAAAACACAAAGAGTAAGCCATAGACTATATTAGTTGCATGCTTGTAGAGTATGAGACTTAGTACACCCATACTGAGAAATTTTTCTTATCTTTAGTCTTTATGACCACCAAACTTCACCACTACCTTCTTAATCATAAAACCTATGTCATAACCAATACCAACTCACTCAATTATATGCACTCCAAGCCATACCAAAACTAATGCATGCCAAAATGTCTCATGATTTTAGTCGAGTTAGAGCTTGAGTTCCTTTAGAAAAATTAAATTAAGGGGTAAGTCATTTCTAACCAATTGGATGAAGCACCATTAATAAACAATCAACCTCCTCCTCTTGAGCTCCTTGATGAGTCCATCATGACCCTCTCTCAAGCAGACTTCACCTATCAATTCACCATGTTCTCTGATGGATCAAAATGTCAATTGGTGGGGGAGATAGCATCATACTTATTCCATTTGGCGGTGAACCTCTTCCTTTGTCCTTCAAGCTTAATTTTGAGTGTACTAATAATATGGTTGAGTATGAATCCCTAATGATAGGCCTTCAAAATACCTTACCCATAAGATTCAAAAAACTTAATATCTTTGGTGACTCCCAACTTGTGGTCAATCAAATCAATGGCTCTTACCAATGTAAGAATTGTGCTTTACAATTATACAAACAACTAGTTGATGAAATCTTAATGTCATTTGGACACTACCACATCCAATCAACCTTGTTATCTACCAAAAAAATTTCCAATACCATGGATTCTCTTACCTCTCAGATCTTGTCTATATCATATGACTTGAATCTATCTGTCATTATCCATAGACACACCTAGCCTTCCTATGTCAAACTAGATTTTCCCACCATCTTCAATGTGGAGGATACCAAACTTGACTATTGGTATCAATAAATATTTGACTATCTCAACCTTGCCATCATTCCTTATGGCCTTTCTAATAATGCTCAAAGAGTGTTTATACAGAGTACCTCACATTATACCATTATGTGGGGAGTTATTTATAAGCATGGATTTGATAGTCCCTTCTTTCATTGTTTGCATAGTCATGAAGCCTCTCACACTATTAAGGAAATGTATGATGGGATCTATGGGAGACACTTTAGTGGACTCACTATAGATAAATGTATCCTTTACCTTGGTTATTACTATCCTACCCTTAACCAAGGATATTGTGATTATGTGAAAAGGTGTGTTAAGTGTCAATAACACTCTAATTTACATCATGCACCTAGCCATAGTCTTCACATTTCCATCAATTTTTTGGCCATTCTCACAATGGGGTCTAGACCTTATTAGTGAAATTAACCCACATTGTTCATAGAAACATCATTATATCATCACTATGACTAAATATTTTACCAAATGGGTAGAGGATATTCCTCTAGTCTCAACCAAAGTGGAAAATATTTTCAACTTTATCAACCATCACATCATCTACCACTTCGGTGTTCCTCACAAGATTATCACTGACAATGGTAAATATTTTAAGAACAAGAAAGTCCAAGGTCTATGTGATGAATTCAAAATTAAGTTAAATTTCTCCTCACCCTATCTCCCTTAAGTGAATGGATAGGACAAGGACATTAACAAAACTCTTAACAACATGCTCAATAAAATGGTTAATGATTATGGTTAGGATTGGAATTCACACATCCCCTTCACCTTATGGGGATATAATAATAACATTAGGTTACCTATGCGTGCTACCCATTTCTCTCTTATGTTTGGAGTAGAGGCCATCTTGCCTCTTGAAGTTTAAACACCTTCTCTTCACATATCTTTGAAAGATCTCATTTCTAAGGATGATTATCGTTAGCACCATTTAACCTAGTTTGAGATACTTGATGAGTGTCGCTTAGCCACCCTTACCCATATTCATGTATATCAATAGAACATCAAACATGCCTACAAAAAACACCTTAGAGTCAGATTATTCAACATTAGAGACCTCATCCTAAAGGAAAATCAGCATGTCACCAATATGGAGAAAAGAAATCAAGTCAAGTTTTCCTTTAATTGGCTTGAACCCTATATCATAACCCACATGTATGGCTCAGGAGATTATTAGTTGTCCTCTCTTGAAGGCAACCCAAAACCTAATCCACTTAATGCTTCATATCTACATCTTTTCTTTGGTTAAAGAGGATTAGGATCACCTTTTATTTAACTTAAATCTCATCCCTTGATTTAAAACCACATTCCATCTCCTTATTTTAGGGGAAAATGATTAAAAATGAATCATGTCATTACCCATCATAATGATAGCCTTATATTGAATAATGGGTACCACAGATCTACCCATGGCATGATTCTCATGGTACTTTTGACCCTTTCCAAGGCAAATTCCCATGATCATTGTCACCTAAACCTCTTTACACCTACTAAACCTTATTGTGATTTTTATTTTGCCTTCATAAAGGTGAACCATTATAGCTAGCCTAA
This sequence comes from Torreya grandis, assembly GCA_037957365.1. Taxonomy (NCBI): domain Eukaryota; kingdom Viridiplantae; phylum Streptophyta; class Pinopsida; order Cupressales; family Taxaceae; genus Torreya; species Torreya grandis. The sequence goes on along the minus strand of JARHVA010001156.1, from coordinate 1,414,149 downwards.
GAAAGTATATGTCAAGCAAAATCAAACAAAGAAATAAAAATAAAAATCCCTATCAATAACAATCATGGTTCATTCCTAGCATTCACAAAATTCTCCCTTGAAGGATAATTGTTGAAGACATATTTAAAATTTCTCAAAGTGGACTACTCCCTTAAAGGACAACTATCAAGAGTATTAGATAAAGCATACAAACTTAGACCACTCGCTTGAAGGATGGCTGAGAAAAATATTTTGTCAAAATAAGAAATTTATTGGAAGCTTCCTCCATCGATCAACTTCCCCAACACCCAAGCAATAATAAAAGAAAAAAAACCCATAACAAAATCAATATAATTCTGAAATCCACAATCGGATCTCATAAGGAGACTAAGTATCTAAATCCATAATCAGATTTCATAGGTAGAATTCCCACATCGGTTAATCTACACTTTGTATGACATAGACTTGTTTATACTAAATCTTTAGATGCTTACAGAAGAGGCATGCTAGTCTCACATGAAGGTTTCATTTTCATCTATTCTCCCTTTTATGCACTATAAGCAAGGGATTTTGAGCTTACTTAACATTATGAGGTCAAGACACCTTTTTTTAAGCCAACTAATGAATTCTAATGAAAAGCATTTGAAGGGATTATTCTCCTTAATCCATTCCAATTTCAATTTTGTTTTATTCCTTATCAAATAAGAAGAATCATTCCCTCTTCCTATCCTATTAGAACTATTTGATATTTTCATTATGATGTTTGTCTCTTGATTATCTTATTTTTTCTCCCATCTAGTGTTATTACTTAACTTACCTCATATGTTATATCTTGAAACAAATTAATAATAAATATATGCAAATGTGTCATAAGTAAACACATAACCATAATCATAATCATAACAAGCATAATAACATCATAGTGTCCATGAGAAATAAAAAAATAAATAATTTTCATCACATGTATAAATCTAAATAATGAAGAATATACTCATTAATATTTAGCATTTCATAAGCATGACATAAGGCATACCCATAAATAAAATCCATCTCATGGCTAGCTAGGTGAGTCTACATCAGTGTCTAGCATCCATAACATAAGCATAATCCATAATCAATATAAGCATCACATCATAAGAATTAATATCAAATCAAAGCATAGACTATGATCATGAGCAATAAACAAATATAATATATGTAACTCATGAGTAAAGTAATAGCATAATGTATATAATAGATATACATGTCTCTCTCTCAAAATTTACATCTCACCGCATCAATGCATAGGCTAAAATCAAAATGATATATAATAGTATATAACTATATATGAACTATGTCATGGTTATGCCCCTAGGGCAATAATATCTCTTGGAACACCACTACCTCATGATGCCTATCTTTAGGTACCTTCTTATCTAGTTGCAGACACTACCTATTGGCCATGTGTCACTACACCTATGCCACCTACTAAATTATATCTGTACTTACCCTATCAGGACTCCATTAGATAGGGAGTGAAGACTATAGCCTCATAGTATCATTAATCCTAAATGGTGTCTATTTAACTTTGAATATCAATGTTCCCTATTGGACCTACTAGTGATGTTACTACTCCTCTAGCCTAACTCAAAACATCTCTCTCCTAGGTGATCTAGGCTAGTGTAGCTCTAGCCTCATCCATCTCACCTATCATAATGGCTAGCTAACCTTGTAGTGTAGCCACCTACCCTTATAATATATCCACCTACCCCTATAATGCTTCCACCTATGCCTATGCCACAACTAGCACTGCTCGTGTCTATGCATCAAGGCCATCCCCCTATACCTATACCTATACCCTCTAGCCTCCTCTTCTAGATAGGTCCACATCCATTAACCTCTTACCAATGTCATCTTCACAAAAATATATAGCCACATATAAATCCTAGTACCATGCCATGTACCCATTTGTAAAGTTGGAATTATCTATTTGTGGCCTAGTTGATAGCTCCTCATGATCTAGTAATATATGTGCTAGATGTGGATCTGGTAGTAGGATCTTTGCATCCTCTTGACCGTAATTTGGAAATGCACTTGGGATACCCTAAATAAAACCAAAATACCTATGAACCCTATCTAAGGGGATAATTTCCACTTCCCCATCCCTCCTATCGAGAATCCACCTATAGCTCTATAAAGAGAATGCCTACCTCCTATAGTCAGGACATACTGGAAATAGAACATATAGTCTCTAGGTGATGTCTCCAATCACTATTTCATCTAGTGCACCCTTGAACTAATTTACATCATGTGCACCTCCTCTTGTACCTAAATTATCAAAGTTATCTCTCCACCTCATGTAACCAACCGAGAAATCTAAGTGTATCCCACCCATGGCATCTCCACTAGCCTCACCACCTAGATGTACTCATATGCCTAGTAGTGTAGAAAAATTGGCACTGATGTCATACCTATTATGGGACCTAAATCCCCACAACTCCTTATATATCTACAAAGAGAATAGGTATCCAGTTGAATATAATCTACCCTAGAAACATCTCAACCAACACCCATAGTAGTAGTATGGAAATCTCCCACTACTTGAGTTAGGAAGGGAAAAGAATTAAATGGCCATCATCATCATGGTCATAAGTCTCCTCTTGATTGGTACCCTTTGATACAATGTATTATAGCTAAATCCCCCAGTGTGCCATATAACATGATCATGATCATCCTCATACATAAAATCTAATAACTTATCCCTCTCCTCCCACTCAATATAGTATATTAGCTTACCCTAAAGGGGAAACCATGTAATCTGGTGCACATCCTATTTTAGGATTATTAACTCATTAGTGGGTAGTGGGAAAGTGTTTGTGGCAATATCCTATCTCTCAATAAGGTCCATGATCATAAAATAATCATGAGGCACATGCTAGTAGTGCCTCATCACTTTGAGGTTGACCTCCTCCATATGTGCCTAGTTTATAGGGGTCATCCCCTGGTGAACCTATGTGAAGATACATAGTACCTAGTCATGTATTTGTATCTACTCTTATGCCTACATTCAAGCCATAATTATAAGCTTAGACACCTATACTATTATTACTTACATGTTTAACACCTTCAACATACATAACCTTACCCATTTGACTACTTATTTGAATCCTACCTACCCAAACCTCACCTTATAAACCACTAAATCTACCACCTCACCTACAAGTCCACCTATTCCAACAACTTAACAACTAAAATAACTTTGCATGCTTGAAAAAATTATAACTAAACATTTTACCTTAGTCTATCTTCAATGGTCATAATGACCATTGATGGTCAAACATCCATTTCCTTATAGATGTTGACCGTTAATGGTCATCCCTGATCATTGATGGTCACTATGGGTGCTCTGTAAATGGAATACCCAAACCCTAATCCACCCATAATAAGCTACAAAATATCCTTTTCTTTACCCAATCCTAACAATCCTAACCTTAACCTACCCTTACCTAGCCTAACTTCCCAAATTTAGGAATCCCCTATCTAATTTTACAAAATTCACCCAAAACTTACCTAGGGAAAAACCTAAACCCCAACCTAGTAGAATAATGAACAATTCAATTTCACTAACATATGCAAAACCAAACCATTCTACCAATTTTAAATAACATCCCCTACCTCATTCCTCAATCATCATTTAGGAGGAATCCATGGACCCCCTACATGTCCTCATCTATGTCTACATACTCCCTACATCCTCACTAGTCCCTAGGTCAACTCGGTCCAATTTAGTAGCCTCCACCTTTTAAGCAATCACCATCAATAATATTTTCACCCAAAAATGCCAAATTGCCAAAGATCAATAGTAAAAATTTAAAATGAATGAAAATAACATTTAATTTTGACTTTTACCCTCTATGGCTTTAGGTTTTCCACCTTGACCATTGATGTTTAGGGTGACCATCGACGGTCACCCTTTAGACCCTTAACCATCAACAATTAGGTTCTTAACTTTTTGCACATTGCCTCTTCAATAAACCTCTTTCAGTACACTTTACCTAATAACCCACCCTATATACTACCTTTTTTACCCACCCAAACCACCTCATCATCTCATTATTGGGCCATTTTAGCCCAACCTTGCATGCATTTTGTGATAAATTTCACCTAGTCCCTTGACCATAACAATAACATTACCATGTTGACTACCTTTTGAACTTGTGCCACCTCATGCATATCAGACCCACTTGTGTCTTTTTTGGAGAAATTATTACCTTAGATACTTGTGACTTCACCTGACCTATTTATGTTTTCCCTAGGAGCACTTCCTACCTCAAATTCCCATAAAAACACAAACATCACTTATGAGACTTACATTGATAACTGTAACCAATTATCATGACTAAATATGATCAAACAATCTACTTATCACTTATTCTTATAACACCAACCTTTATTTTGACCAGTTATGGTAATCTAGTTTATGCATGATCTTGGCTATCACACTTATTACCCACCTTCATGATATCAACCTTCATCATCACACTTTAAGTGCCCAACTTATTACCCACCTTCATGATATCAACCTTCATCATCACCTTCATCCACCTTATCAAAACTATAACTAATTTTATTTTACCTCATCAATTCTCAATTTGAGGTGAAACACCTCCTCCCATACTCAAGGTAACTATACCTTTGACCAATAATCCATTTTTTTTAGCTTGTTGATTCAAATCTACATAATAAAAAGTGGTAAAATGTAGACATCAGAAATTTATACACTATGATTCTAAATATCAAAACACCCTTGGACCACCTTAGGACCTTCTTGGGACCAATTTTATCCTTTGAACCCTAATCAAGCCCAACCATGGTTAGTTTGATCAATTTAATTAACCTACCTTTTTACCCACTTTGTACCTTGGCCCTTGACCATCGATGGTCAGGATGACTATCGACTATCACCCTAACTGTGGATGGTTAGGATGCACCTCCTTAAATAACAACATTCAAGTCACTTTGCCTTGATTTTTTAAAAAAATAACTTTTCTAAATATATGTATGAGCCATTACATATGTGTTTTAAAATTAAAAATCCTAGTTAACATCTTATTACACCTCTTCTTCCTTACCTATAAGAAGAGAGGAGTAGGGAGGTGAAATGGATCTGTAATTGTTATCAAGAGATTATGTATATAGAGTTTTTTTTTATAGGTTAATAATAATTAATGATCCAATAATCCAACCATCATGTTAGAGATCCAACTTTCCACTGCTACTCTACCAAAGCATCAAGTGCCATTACTCTATCAAAATCATGCTAGAATCTACCAATAGGCCAACACCTCAATCAATCACTAAATCAACCTCTAATAAGATAAGTAATTATTTAATTATATTCTTTTATTTTATTTATATTTCACAATCATCTCAACACCAACCCATCTCTCAAAATCCAACTTTGGGATCACATCAACTAGGTATTTACCAATCTACACCTATACATAGTAACTACCAATGGTTGTCTCAACCACCAATGATCTATCCAACCACTGATGGTCACGTTAATCATCTATTATCACCTTAATCACTTATGGTCACTATGGTAGGAAATAATATCAAGTTATTTTCACCCTCCTACCACCATCCAAATCTAATTTTTTGTGTCCCTACCTATTCACAGACCCCCACTTAATTTTTTGAAGCACACCTAGTTTGTTTAGCACTAGTGTTGACTTGCTTATTTCTATATTAGTAATTGTTAGTCTACTTATTTATCAAGAATTTCTTGAGTTCAATTTCAATACCTTTTAATTATTTATTCAAGTAATTTATCATTTTGTTTATAAAATTAGTTTTTTAAAATGTGTGGATTAATAGCCCCTAAGAAAGCTCTTACTTTTGAGATATGGCTAGTGTTAGGAAATCCACTCAACTATTTATCTAACTAACCATTTACTTTAGTGTTTTCTTATTTTTAAGTCATCTTATAAAGCCAAAGAGGATATCTTCATAATCATATAATTCAATATGCACATAATAAAATAGGTTTTTCAACCATACCTATATTTAGTTTTTTCTTCTTTTTTCAAAATATAAGCTAAAATTCACTAAAATAATGGTCTAAATCAAGCTCTTAGAGCTTGCTATGCTAAGTTAAAAATTTATATATTAGAGTAAGGATTCAAAAAAAGAGTTGAAGATAGTAATATATACATATAGATAGAAGATGACCATTAGCTTATAGTATTTTTATATGTGGATGACATTTTCTATGGCGGAAATAATGAGAACATGAACAAGGCCATTACAAAGGTGATGAAGAAAGAGTTTGATATATCCATACTAGGATAATTATAATTCTTTCTTGGGTTGCAAATCATTCAATATGAAAAAGGTATATTCATCTCACAATCTAAGTACATAAGAGAGATGTTGAAGAAGTTTGATATGGAAGATTGCAAGGTAGTGAGTATACCCATGATCACAGGGTGTAAGTTAAGAAAGGAAAATTAGTCTTCAAAGGTCAATCAAATGTCATATAGGTCAATTATTATAAGTTTATTTTATACCACTACCTCTATACCTAACATCATTCAAGCAATAAGTATAATGGAAGGTTTTAATTAGATCCAAAGGAGAATAATTTGTAAGCAATCAAAAGGATATTCAAATATCTCAAGGGGACTATGGACTATGGATTATGGTATCCAAGAAGCAAGGAGTTAAATTTGATAACCTATACAAATGTAGATTAGATAGGAAGTATATATGACAAGAAGAGTATTAGTGGAGGAGAATTATTCTAAGGTAGGTGTCTGGTTTCATGGATAATCAAGAAATAACCATAAGTAACATTATCCACTTATGAGGTTGAGTGAATTACAACAAATTCATATTACACTCAGGTCCTATGGATGAGACAAACCCTAAAAGACTAAAATATGGAGTATGATGGTCCTAGTCCTATATATTGTGATGATACAAGTGCTATAAGCATCTCAAATAATCTTGTCATGTACTCAAGGACCAATAACATTCCCATCAAGTATAATTTTCTAAGAGAGAAGGTAAGTGAACAAAGTGTCAAACTTGAATATGTTTCAACATAGGATTAGATTATAGATATCTTAAACAAGGCACTTTCAAAGGCAACTTTTGAACACCTAAGACATGAATTGTGTGTAATTCATACCCCTAGAAATAATTTAATAAGACAAGTACTTAGGGGGAGTTAATCATGCACATTAGCTCCAAGAATAGGTGAGTTATTCCAAGAAGGTATGCATGGAGATAGGGGAGCATGCTTGTATTATGTATTATTGGAATTATAGATACTGAGAGGGGGGATTGAATCAATTGTATAAAAATAGTCCTCTAATTTCACTTAATATTCATGAAGCATTAATTCACTTACATACACCAATTAATGCACACTTAAGCATCTATGAAAGCAAATGATATAAAAACATCAGATATATGTGGAAAACCCTATAACATGATAAAACCCACTAATTCAAAACTTGGACTACTATCCAATAAGAAATGAATCAACCTTTTAGTGAGGTAGCAACCCCTCACTTAGTCAAGCACCAACTCAACTAGTGTATTTAAAAAGCTTCAACCTACAAAGAGGCTCCAAACCCCTAGGTAACCAAGCACCAAATTAGCTACCTTGAATCTCTAATCACCCTTGGACATTGGTTTCTTACTCAACTAAAGATGATCTCCTCTATTTGCTCTTCTCACACTTTTTTCTCTCTAAAATAACCTATTAGGCCTTTTCACTCAATTAGCCCTCTCCTTGGTATAATTAGGTCAAATGACCTTGCTCAACACCTATATAAAAATAGTTAGATACTCATATTATATTCAACTCATATCTCTGATGATCTTCAATCCCTTAAATTTTTATCTAAAAACTCTATATCCTTTGCTCAATAGCTCAATTTTCTAACTAGTCAAAATAGGATTATTAGGCCTTAACTTTATACTTGATTCTTTATCATAACAATATTAATTGTGTTGAGACCAACACCCACTATCTTTATTTTTTGAAAGGAGGACCCCTATATTTTTTCTAGAAAGTTTGTATTTTGGATTGAATGTGAAGAGTTGTCTTATATTTGGATTTTTAAAGGAAAATCAATTTTAAAAGGGGAACATGTGATTTGATGTTTTTGATCATGTTTATGTTTCATGATTGAAAATTGCTAGTAATTATCTTCAAGGTGATTAGGTGTAGGTTCCATGGAAGAAGCTAGGGTTCCTAAGGAACAAACCCTAAAGGGGGTTTGAATTTGAATATTCATAGAAAATACTAGAGAGAAATTTTACTTCCTTTTGATTAAATGATCCTAATTCTAACTTTATATTAACCTTCAAATATATTTTAACTTAGATAATTTTAAAAGCCTAATCAAAGGGGGTATTTATAAAAAAAAAATTAAGAAATTCCTATATTTTTATGAAGAGAAGCTTAGTATATAAAGATCTTATCCTAAGTCATTTTGTGTTTTTTTTTTAAACATAAAATTCTAAATGATGTTTTTAAACCTAATATTTATATGATCATGTAAATGATTAAAAGGTAATCATCTTACAAGATCCAATGGTGCATCGAGCCTAAAGCCTTTAAAAAAAAGCATGTGGTTAATGATCTAGCCTTAGATAAGATCTAATGGTGATCGTTTGCTCATTAGATTAGATCCAATGATGTGACGAATTTGAGGACTTTTTAAAGGCCTCACGAGCTTGACACATGGAAAAATAAATAAGATCAAATATCAAGAACCAATGAAATGCAAGGATCTAGATTTAGCTTTTTAAATAAAAATTAAGGGGAATTTTGAAAACCAATGGTCACTCTTGAAATGGCATTTATGAAATTTTTTGCAAAAGGCATGGAACCCTACCATGTAATCTCCACATAAGTATGAAGTATCCAAATGAAAGATATCTCATGATTGAAAACATAGAAGACATGATAGTAAGGTTCCATCATATCTAAGGCAGTATGAGATCAAAGTTGGATGTTTTGGTCATTAAATCCAAAAACCCTAAACCCTCTATAAAGAAGGCCAGAGTCAATTTAATTGATTATGTGAAACTTGAGATAATTATGAACTAAATTTAGAGAAAGTGCCTTAGTAATAACTTGTATATCTTTACAACTACAATACAGTGTTATCAATGGAAGCAGGTAGGCAACAAATGAAGATTGAGGTAAATCTTTATATAACTTTAGATGGTGAAGGAAGGGTCTTTAGATACATAGAGTTAGATTTAATAGCATTGAATTTATATGAAATTAGTAATTGGTATGAATTATTATTATTTATTGAGGAGTTGCAACCAATTTCCCAAGAAAAAAAGAGGAATGCTTTAGTGTACAAAATATACATGGATTTAGTATCAATTCAAATGGCAGGCCTTCACCATGTGGCTGCTAAACTAGTGGTAATGCATTGCATTGATCTCCTTATTCCTAATTTCATTGACTATAGAATAGATGGATAATGCATTATTCATGAAGTATAAACAAAGTTTCATGCATATCACCCATGGCCTTTGAGACTTATTATAAGCTACCTTTGCCTCATGTTGATCTCCCTTCCTTGAGAGAATGGAAAAATTCCCAAAACTTGGATTTAGTCCTCTCACCTTGGTTAATCCAAGGTTCCCATGTTTTTAGGACATTAAATGGTGATATTCCTATTCCCCAATTTAGGGAAGGTGTTAGGGTAGCTATGATTTTTTTGAATAGAGGCTTTGGTGCCTCTTTTACTACTTATTGAAGTGAGGTTTGGGTACCTTATGTCCATTTCATGTTAGAGTGGAACTTAACTACTCCTATTGGAGACTTAATAAGTTTCTTCTTGGACAAAAAATTTATAGCCATCAAGAGAAAGACTTCCAAGCAATTATTTATGATGTCTTACCTCTTGGATTCACTCTTAACCTTTATTAATTTCCCTAATATTCCAAATTGGTCCCCTAATGGTAGATCTACCATTTCACATCATTATTACAAATTACATATATTAAATTATAGGAATCACATACAATTCATATGTGATGGTATCTTCCCAGTCATTTTTGAGGCAATCACTAGTATCCCTATGACCAAGATTCATCCTCTAATCAAAAGGAAAGTAGAGACCATAGGGGATGTGTGGTTCTATCTAGATTGCATTGTAATAAGGATAGAGAGAATCATGGTCCAACCATATAGATTGCCTATATATGTTTCCATTAATCTTGCATAGCAAGAAATTGTTTATCAAATAATCTAAGGAATGGATTAGCACTACAAGAAGAATAAGAAAGCTCAGGTTCATCCCTTTTCACTATATATTGGTAGAATTATAATCAAGGATTGGAAATATCTATAGATTATGGTGGTGCATAAGAACTCTTTTGATTTCCAACTACATGATCTTAAGATGTGGGACCCCAATGATAGAGTGGATGACCATATTTAGGATAAAAAGGTCATAAAGGATGAGTACAAACATTAACCAAGTGTGGGATGGTATTTACACAAAGGCAAGGAACTTTGAATAAGTCTTGACTAGGGTTAAAAACTACAACATAAATTTAGAACATAGGTTGGTTAGGGATAATAAGCCTTCAAGATAAAAATGGTAGTTACATCCTTTACAGTATCACTTGTTGCCAAGACCATCTGGGACTACACATCAAGAACCACCTATTGGGGGATAATCTTTTGAGCCTCAGTAGAAATAATTGACAAAATCACCCTAGGTTGGGCAACCTAAGGATGTAAAAGGAAAAGGTAAGGATGTGATTCAAGTGTCCAACATTGAGCATAGACTTGGTGAAGGTCCTTAAATTTAAGCATCCCCACTAAGGCCTTCTTCCCCAATAGAGGTTATTAGCTTGATTGCTTTGGAAATTAGATAAATAGTAGAAAGTGCCCTTATTAATATCAAAACTTCTTATGGTTTGAATAAAGAAAAAGACCCATCTGAGGAAGTAGGCAAGGAATTGGTTCCATTAGGTAGTGGAAAGAGATAGGCAGAAATAACCTTAGTTCCTCTAACTCAAAGAAAGAGGCCTAGGTTAACTTTCACTCACCTTGATAGTGAAATAAACCTCTTCAATGATGAGAATCTAATTTATGGACCAACCATTTCTAATTGGTTTGTTTATGGGAAGTTTTAGAAATTCCCATCTCTTTCTCCTTCAATGGCTTTGACTCGAGTGGACATAGGTGTTTAGGATAATGTCAAACCTTGGATTTAAGATATGTTGAACAAACAAGTAGAGAGAAGCATCCATATCATTCACAACAAGGAAAGCCAATGGGTTGGTACCCTAGGATCCTTTGGGAGTTTAAATTTAGAGATTATTAAACAATCATAGGTGAAATAATTTGACCCTCAAGTCTAATTTAATCAAGATACATCAACTCTTGAGAGAGTAGAGACCAAGAAAATTACTATTGGTACTGAGGAGTTCACCTTTTAGAATGTGGAACCATTTTTAGTATTAACTCTTATTCTAGGGTAGGAAATAGGGGAACATCCTATTTTTCAAGAAGATGTAGCTAGTATGGTAATAGCCCAGTTAATAATGACCTTAGCTGGAGTTCAAGAAATGAAGAAAAATATTCTCAACTTGGAGAAAGATAAATAAGATCTATAACCTTAGGTCCTCATTTTAGTTCCTAAGGATGTATTGCAAGAATTGAATATATCCTTGATGGATGCATTTGAGAATTTGAAAAGCATCAAGTCTAGATTGATTGCTTTAGACCATCAAGTTGAGATGGCATAAGCCTTAATAACACAGTGTAAGAATTCTCAAGCTCAAATGGAGGAGCTCATCAAGGTGTATAAGACAAAGTAGGTATTAGACTTCAAGATTATCAAACTTAGACATCTAGACATCTTCACAGTAGTTTTGATAGATAAACAAGAGGATCTAATTACCTAGAGTAATGATGTTAAGGACTTCATAAAGAGATACATAGACTTGGTAAACCAGATTAAGAACCTTTTGTGGAATTTATTAGATAACCCTTCTCAAACCACTACTATAGGCCTAATTAATGATGAAGAATTCAAGTAGAGGGTTGGTACTCACATCCAACGCATCAATGACATCAAAGGTCATTTAGCTAATGATAAATACAAGACCCTTGATACCATTATTTTTGTAGGGAAGAAAATTGTAGAAGCATAATGTATCAAGGAACTTGTATCTTGGGTAGGTAGTGAATTTGACAAGTTAACAGATAAAGAAGAGGATTGTCTAATGAAGCTTGCAATGGATTTTGAGCTGATCAAGGAAAAATACACCAAGGTAAAATACTTCTTCAGATAGGGATAATTGAAGGGCCCACCAATGAAATTATTAAGATAAATTTATTTTTTTAAATTATATACTAGTTAGTTAGCATATACTCTTTCTTATCACTTTGACATGTGACCTTCCACATTGTATCTTTATATTAAGGATAATTGTTCTTATTCACATGTTGATATTTTGAAAGTTAACTAGTTAACCACCTATGTTTCTTATAAATAGGTAGATGGTTACCATTTTTAGGAGATTTTTTAAGCAATTAAGACTAGGAGAATTTAATACAACTAATAAATTCTGAAAATATCATCTGGATAGTTTTTTTAAATGTCTTTGCTATCTCTCAATTGTGAAAATTCATGTTGAATTTGAATGATTCTTCTTGTTTTGAGTCACATTATTTGTCATATGGTAGTTAATTTTTTTTGAAATCTACATTAACGATAAATATTTCAAGTATACTTCATTTTATTTTCTTTGCATTTGGATGTACTTATGTTATTTAGATCACAATAGCAAACTTTTAAAGTAATCTTGGTTCTTACTTGTGATTCATACTTCTCCTCTAAATCTTATTTGATTTGTGATTTAATTTGAGCTTATGTTGTTTTATAACATAAATTGGTTTAATGTGTACTCAATGTAATTTGAATTCTGTCATAATATTTGATATGAAAACCTACAATCATGTCTCTTCCTTCCTTACCCTTCCTTTATCTTATTTTTTATAAATATTCACTCTAGCTTAAAAATCATTATTAATAATCTTTTAGTTTAATTTATGAGTCATTTAAATTACTAAGTATTCAAATTGTGTATACCTTGGTGGCTTCCAACCACTAAATCAAATAAATATTGTGGATTATTTTCATACTTTGCTTCTATTTCACCATAGGCAATCACTAAATAGTCACAAACTAAAACTCATGACATGGATTCTCAGAATCTTAAAATGACAAGTGTTATTCAACACTAAGAGAACCTATGGTAAAATTTGAAGCATAAATAGGAGAATCTCTAATGGTACTAGAAAGAGGGCCTCATTAAATATACTTAAAATCTTTCACATGTATTTGGTCAAATATATCTACACTTTACATGATTATGTTTCTTTTAGCATAAATTGTGTAAAGATTGGTGACCTTTGTGGAATTATGGATTTTGTTGCTAAGAATTTATTAGTATTTGGAGTTAGGATGGCTTATTTTGTTCAAAATTTACAATTCTTTGACAATAATAGGTTTATTTGAGTCATAAGTTGTAAATATTGGTCATCTTTGCATAATTCAGTACATCTTTGAATTTGTTTAGTTAAAGATTGATGTCTTTTGTCTTCTTATGAACAAGTTTTTGAAAATTAAGCTTAGTGTGAATATTATTTATTATTATTTGGAAATTAATGTGTTACACCATGTTTTAAAATAATATCCTTAATCTTTAATCTATAATTACCAAGGATTAGGACTAGATCACAATTGAAGACTAGAGAACCCTTGTTCGAACTTGAAATTCATAGGACTAGAAAAGATAGAAGAAGACATAGGTATTCTAAATATTTTCCATCATAAAATTTTCAATGGATTTATGTGTTTGATCTTCATCCAAGTATTGTGTGGCTTGGAAGTTTTCCTATCAATATACCAGGTGCGGTTCATGATTTACCATGTAATCCTAAAAAATATTTGCTAATATTTAGTCCAACTAGTATTACAACTACTAAAGAACATATTAAATATTTTAAAGCTATATTAAGATTAATAAATATTATTAATGAAGATGTAACTTTTAGGTTTTTCCTATTTACATTCAAATATATTGCATATGAATGGTTCCTTAATCTACCTAACAATTGTATTATCTCACAAAATAACTTTGACACTAATTTTATTGATAAATTTAGAAAGATCATAATCCCTTATGTCATCTATCATCAATTTACAACTATTAAGAGAGATAGAAGTGAACCTATTAGATCCTTTAATGCTAGGTTCTAAAAGATGTTTATTCAGACCATAAATAAATATAAAACTAATGAGGCTTTAGCTTTAGAGGTTTATAAAGCTATTGTTGACCCCATGAATTCTATGTTTTTGAAGAGATCCCTTTCATTTATTATCACATTGGCTCAATCCTATTCTTGAATCAGTGGTTATTAGTGACCAAATTCAACCCTAAGGATATATGGCTTATTCTATCCAAAATGTTAATCCTCAAATGCATGCATTAAACCTTTTCCCAAATAATAACCAAAATTCTATAGCATTAAACCAATTTATTTCTTTGAATGTGTTGCCTACTAGTCATGTTGCCCCTAATCAAAATTTAGGTTTCTTAAGCCATTAAGTTACAAATGGATTTCATGACAATTACCAAAAGTATTTAGTGCCTATCAATGACATTAACAGTAACCAAGGTCAAAATACTGAGGTTCCAAAAAATGAGAATGAGTCTATATTGAAAATGGTAAAAAATCTTAGAATTGATTTTCTATAATTTCAAAAGTAATTTGGTAATGCTAATGATAATTATAGAAGGAAATTCACTTTTAAAAATTTCAACAAGCTTGTGAATAGGTTTTAGAATGATATTTTATATAATAACAAAGCAAATGAGCCTTCCTCTAGCAAAAGTGAAGTTCATTTGCTTGCCATGGATATAAACCTCACTAATATTACCTTACCATATTATTGTAGGGTGAATGATACTTCCAAACATGGTGAGATTGATTGCATTGAGTTTTTTAAATATTTTTAATCTTTTCAATAAGAACTTGACACATTTGAAGTGGTTCCAAATAAAGATGTTGCTACAAATTCTTTTGAATCTATACCATCTGACCAAGTGCATATGGTGGAAACTTTTCAATTCCATTTTCAAGAGGATGAGCCTAAAAATATTCCTAAGAATATTTAAGCATTCCTCTAAGAAATAGGGAACAAAAACAACCATTGAATACTTCTACCCCTCCTACCAATTATGGAACCCCTCCAGAGATTGTATCAAAGAATAATCATGAACCCCTTAGAGGAAGTTATTCTAAGCTAACTGTTGATCCTCCAAGCAAAAATAGCTACAATATTATGGAGGATGAAAATGATTAAATCCAATATCACTCTACATGACCTAACTTAGATTATAGAATAAAGATACTTACTTTTGGAATCTTTATCCAATAAAATTGGGAAGCCCCCTAAGAATGATATTAAATAAGAATGTTAGTGAAAATGTAATTACTCAAGTAATCAAAATAGAGTCTCCACCTTTTTTTACTTACAGTTAGGATATTTGAGAAGAATGTTCATAATTATCTTTTAGATTATAGAGCCTCAACCAACATTATGATTGTTGGGATATGTGAAAAACACAGGTTAACTCCAATCTAGTCTAAAAGGGTAGTCATTCAATTGGATAAATCCAGAGTTAAGGTTATAGGAGAATTATTGAATGTGCATATACATCTAGTTAGTAAACCAAGGCCTCAACAATTCATTGATATCCAAGTGGTAGAAATGCCTAGTGCTTATGGCTTGCTTTTGAGTAGATAATGGACCAAGGCTTTAAATGGATATATGTCTATTGATTGATCACACTTATGGATTCCTTAGAAAGGTGTGCCAAATAAAATAAGAGTGGAAATAGAACCTTGAATGAAACACATGATAAAAAAAAATATTGCTATTAACAAAAGGGTAAATTTATTAGATTCTGATTTAGGAGTTTTCACTTTGGAAATTACAAAATAACTAGTTTCTAAGAGTTCTCAGATTTTTAGTTTTTGGAGGTTATACATTGATGGTTCCAAGTGTAAATCAGGATCAAGAGCTTGTATTATATTGATATATCCTTCATAAAAGCAATACCATGAAGGTTATAAGTTACAATTCCCTTGCACCAATAATTTAGATAAATATGAGGCTCTCATACTTAGATTGTAGTTTGCCATTAAGCATAAAGTTAAGGATATCCTTTTCTATGAAGACTCTAAACTTGTGGTTAAGCAAGTGATGAGTAAATAGCAGTTCAAATTGTCTTACTTAAAAATATATAAGTTTAAGGTGTGGGACTTGATCAAATATTTTGATGCCTTCAATATCTTAGTTGTTCCAAGAGAATACAACAAAGCTATTGATGACCTTGCCTTTGTTTTAGCTAACCTCATGCCTAATCATGATTCTCAAAGAATTAGTATTGAGCTAGTACCATTTCCTTTAGTTCCTAACAATGTAAATCATTTCCAAGTTTTCAATGATGATTACAAATCATAGATTTCTTAACTAATTTTGGAGCTTTTAAAGCTCACATTATTGATGAAATTTATGAAACTTCTCATTAGAAGGAACTTAATGATAAAATCATCCAATTAAGTGAAAATAACATTCCTAAAGGGATGATTTCATTGGAAAGACTATTTTATCTTGACAATATTTATGAGGCAACTAAACAACCAAAGGTAAATGGTAGAGATTATCATATGACAAACCTTGGTCCACATGATTAGCCCTAAAATGTGAATATAGGGAAGGCTTGCACTAAAATGGAAAATATAAAATTTAGAGAGTTACTTAATAAATACAAGGATGTAATTGCTTGGTCTTATAAAGATTTGAAAATATTTTATCCAAGGGTCATTACTCATACTATACCTCTTCAAGAAGTTTGTAAACCTTTTATATAGAAGCAAAGACTAGTCAACCTTGTTTTAGAACCCATGATTTTTAAATAAGTCAAGAAGCTATAAGATGCAAGGATAATATTTCCTATTAAACATTCCACTTGGGTGGAAAATCTAGTTCCAGTCAAAAAAAATAATGGAGAAATAAGATTGTGCATAGATTTTAGGAATTTGAATAGACAATTTGAAAAGGATAATTATCATGTACCTTCTCTAGACTAGGTTATCCAAACTATTTTAGGATATTCCATGATCTCCTTTTTAGATGGATTTTCTAGATATAACCAGGTGCTTGTTGTTCCAGAGGATAGGATAAAAATAACTTTTACTACTAAATGGGGAACATATACTTACAAGAAAATGCCTTTTGGATTAATTAGCGTAGGGGAAATTTTTCAAAGGGCCATGGATCATGTTTTCCAAGGTTTAGTGAGAAAGTGTATCATCACATATATGGATGATCTTACAGTATTTTCTAAAAATAGAGAGGAACATTTTTTACGTTTGAGATAAGTATTTGATAGATGCAGAAAGTATGGTGTATCTCTTAACCCCAAGAAAATTATACTCTATGTCACTGAAGGAAAATTTTTGGGACATATCATTACCAAAGATGGTATTTATGTAGATCCTAATATAGTAGAGGCCATTTCTAAAATTGGGTTTCCTAATAGCTAAAAAGAACTTAAGTCATTCTTTCGTAAGATTAATTTTGTGAGGAAGTTTATTTTAGGCTTTGTTGAGATTGTCAAACCTTTGAATGATATGTTTAAGAAATATGCTATAATTTCTTGGAATGAAGAATCTAAGAAGGCCTTCTCTAACATTAAGAAGGCAATCACTGAATCTCTAGTCCTCATAAGTCATAATTTCTCAAATGGTTTCTAACTATATTCGTTTGCTTTTGAGCATATTATGGATGTAATGTGAACTCAAAAAGTTGATGAAAATGATCATCCCATAGCTTTCATAAGCACTAACATCCAAAATGTAGAAGTGAATTATTCTATGATTGATAATCAAGCTTATGCATTGGTAAAGGCAATAAAAAAATTTAGACATTACCTCCTTAGAAATAAGGTACATGCCATATTACTAATCCTACTACAAAGCTTATGTTGAGTTAAAATGAGCTCAAAGAAAGAAGAGGCAAGTGGATGACAATTCTATAATAATATGACGTAGAGATGAAAATAGCCAAATTCATGAAATGTCAAGGGTTAGTTCAAATGACTTATAGTATTGATCCAAAATGCCATGTCATGCAAATAGATCAACAAAACTTCCAACCCAATGAGTGGTATGACTCTTTTATTCATTTACTTGTCAATGGTGTTTGTCCCCTAGGATTTATAAGAGAAAAAAAGAGATCCTTGAGGCTCAAATTAGCTCATTACCTCATTAGGAATGGATTCTTCTATAGAAGAAACTTTGAGGGAATTTATCTAAGATGTGTGTCAAAAGAAGATGTAGCTTGGATTATGACTACTTTCCATGAGAAGCTAAGAAGTGAAAACCCTTCAAGAAGAACCATAGCTCACAATATTCTTAGGGATAGATATTATTGGCCCACCCTCTTCAAATATGATTATAATCATGTAAGGGAGTATCATTCATGCTAGATTTGTATCACAAAAGAGCCAAAGGTAACCATCCCTTTACAACCTGTGATGGTAGATAAACCTTTTGCATAATGGGGATTAGACTTTGTGGGAGTAATAAAACCTAATTCTTTTGAAGGTCATAAGTATGTAATAATTTATATATATTATTGTACTAGGTGGATCGAGGTAGTATCTACCAAGAAATGCAAGATAGAGGAGGTGATCAATTTCCTAGAGGAAAATATTTGTACTAGATTTAGAAACCCAGTTTATTTAGTTTGTGACAATGGATCCACATTCATTTCTATTTAAATAATGGAATGGGATTATGACCAAGGCATTACACTCAAGTTTTCTTCCAATCAATACCCTTAAGGAAATGGTGTTTTTGAATCCACAAATAAAAATCTGATGAAAACTATCAAGAAATTTGCTAAAGATAGACCTAGAACATGGCATAAACTTCTTAAGTTTGCATTATGGGTACATCAAATCATGATTAAACAAGCTCTAAAGGCCTCACCATTTTTTTTGGTTTATGGTCAAGAACCCATCTTTCCCATAACCTTAAAGTTACCTACATTAACATTCATATAGGAATACATGGAAGATAGTCAGAAACTTAATAATTCTTAGTTGTTAGACATTATTCAAATGGAAGATGCCAGATAAAAGTCATTTATAGGCTTTAGTAGGCACCAATTAACCATGATAATATGGGTTGATAAAATATCTAAATTAAAGGTGTTTAGGCAAGGAGATCTAGTCCTTATTTGGGATAAAGCATTTAAACCTAAAGGCAAACATGGTAAATTCACCCCTTTATGGATTGGCCCATACCAAATTATAGAAATCTTGGGCAACAATACTTTCAAGTTGAAAGATCTCTAAGAAGTAGAGTTCACACCACCTACTAATAGAAAATATCTCAAACATTACTTTGTTGCTATCCCACTGGGGGTATTCATGGAATAAATGTGTAAGATTATTAAAGTTAGAGTAGGTAGGCTAGTTAGTTTCTTTTCTTGCTTTGTTTTTTTCCTTGTTGGGTTTGTATATATTTGTTTGTTTATGTTTTCTTTTCTTTTCTTACTTATTGGTATTCTTGGTTGTGATATAATCTTGTGGTATTATTATTGATTTAGAAATTTCTCAAGAGAGTGTGGGTGAATTTTATAAAATATGAACATCAGGTCACAATAAAGTATCATGAAGAAACCAATGGCACTAATATAGATTGGTATATAAACTCAATGTCTTACAAAGATTTAAATCTTATTCTAAATTAAAACTTGGTTTTAAGAAGAGTCATATGTATATGATGTGAATTTAGTTTGTTAACTCATATTCATTCTTACACTCAAAAAATATCCTTATCATGAACTCAAGTTTTAATTAAAGGAGATTATCCTAAGGCCAGAACATTTGATCAAAGCCCTAAACCTAGCTAATCTAGTTCCCAAATTTTTTTGAAAGCAAAAAATGATGATACAAAAAAAAATCTTATTATCAAATCAAAAGCTTCTAAAGCAAAGGTGATTTAGATAATCTCCACCATGGCTATAGATGACTGGCTAATAGTGGAGCAAGACCTTGAGTGGAACCAAAGTTATCTTTGTCAGGGCTATAGATGTTTGGCTAGTAGCAAAGCAATGCCCAAGCCTCCCTTGAAATAAGAGTTATTATTCTCAAAGAATATTAAAAATTCTCAAAATAAAATGTAATGGACCAAAAGGACATGAACCTAGATGTTTTTTTCTTATATTTCATGACAAATAGTAAGTGGAATCAAAGCAAACACTACATGTTTATGTTCTAATATCTGAGTTTAGATTTTATACATAAAGAGATTGTTTCAATTTAAGGTTGATTCAAGAAAGAGCATATGTCTAAATGGGATATAGAGTTCATGTACAAGTTTAAATATGAGTCTTGTGTTCTAAAATATTGCTATATTTCCCCTGTGAGTCACCATTTGTTGAGATCAACACCCCCTATCTTTCTATTTTGAAAGGGGGACCCTTATATTTTTTTCTAGAAAGTTTGTATTCTAGATTGAATGTGAAGAGTAGTCTTATATTTTAGATTTTAAAGACAAATCAATTTTAAAAGGGGAACATGTACTTTGATGCATTTGATCATGTTTATGTTTCATGATTTAAAATTACTAATAATTATCTTTAAGGTGATTAGTTGCAAGTTCCATGGAAGAAGCTAGGGTTCCTAACGAACAAACCCTAAAGGGGGTTTGAATTTGAATATTCACAGAAAAGACTAGTAGGAAATTTTATTTCCTTTTGATTAAATGATCCTAAGTCTAACTTTATATTAAGCTTCAAATATGTTTTTTATTGAAAACATGACTAAATATTATATAAAACCTTAGGCTAAACTTCACACATAATCAGATATTAATTTAAAACTTATGCTCTTTTACAGATCTAAAGGCAATCAATTGTTTGTTGATTTTGATCCAATAGGGTGATAAGCCTAAATTATTTTAAAAAGGACATACAATTAATGATTTAGGCCTAGTAAATATCTAACAGTGATCATTTACTCAGAGGTTTTAATCTAATGGTGAAAATTAAATTTGACACCCAAAAGGATGTTAATAGTTGTTAAACATGAGATAGAAAGATTAAATTGTCTTAAATTTGACAGGTTCACCCCCATAATTTGACATCTATGAGGATGTATTTGATGGGACCAAACCTATAAAATTTAAACTAAATAATCCTAGAAACCTTAGGATATCCTAAAGGCTTTACACATGGCATTAATTTATTAGATCAATAAATTCTAGTCTTAAATTTGATAGGTTCATTATCATCATTTGACATCTATGAGGATGTATTTGATGTGATCAAACCCATAAAATTTAACTGAGACAATCCCTAAATCCTTGAGAACTCTATTATCTAAAATTTGACAAGTTCACTCCCATCATTTGAAGTCTATGAGGATGTATTTGACATGACCAAACCTGTCAAATTTAACTTAGACAATTTTTAAAAAACATTTTAAGAAAATCCTATCTTTTTACAAAGATAAGCTTAGTATATAAAGATATCAACCAAAGTCATTTTTTTATTAAACATAAAATTCTAAATGATGTTTTTAAACCTAAGATTTATATGATCATGTAACTATGATCTATAAACTGAAAATACAATTGTAGTACATTCAAAAATCACTTGTTCATGTTTACGAGATCCTTCAAATTCTCACTTTCTTGTGTTTAATTTTGCATAAATAAATTAAAATTAGAATTAAAATGAATATTAGAATGCAATAATAATTAGAGAAAATCAAAGATAACACCAACAAATTGATAATAGAGTTTGGCTTCAATAGCCTACATCTCTGGGTCTGTTCAAAGTGAGGACCGTTCTATTAAATTGGTGCAACAAATGGCTTCCAAAACCTTTCCAAGTCTTCAATTTGCCTTCTCTGATCTCTATTTTCTTGAAAATATGTCTCTTAGACCTGAAAACAAAAGCCTAAGGCCGTAAAAGGCAAAAACAAGTCTCTAATCCTCTTCATTTTCTTTACATAGTCAGATTTCTATGTCAATACAAGTAAAAATTACTACCTTTTATAACATTTCAGCCATCATGGTTAAAGTGGCCGAGACCTTAGCCTTTTAGGCACCAGGTCTCAAGTTCCAAACTCTCCTCCTCCATTCTAGGTGGCTAGGGAAGTGTGCAAGGGCATCCTTCCTCCAAAAGTACACTTTGACCAAGGAATTAGTCCCACATTTGCTGGGAGTGGTTATTTTCATGCTTTAAATAGAAATTTTGTTGAAGTTTTCAAATGAGAAAGATTTGGGTGCCAACTTTGGATGCCACCTAGCCTATTCAAATGCCTTGGAATGAGGGATTTGCTTAGTGTTTGTGGCATGGAGGTTTGGCACCTATTTTGATTTTAAAATGTGAAATATCATGTGCATCAAATAAAACACCTAAAAAAAATTTTTGCCCCCTAAATATTTGCCATGTGCCAAATGGAGATTGGTCCACTTGGCATTCTTCAACTGTGACATTCTTTAACTGTGCCACGTCACTTTTGACATCCCTGTCACATAATTTCTTCAACTGGCTATATCTTGAGCATTTGGACTCCATTTTTTGAACCACAAAAAGTGATAGAAATCTCTTGATGAATACTACAATGTGCAAATGATTTGAACTAAATTTAAAGACTTTGAAAAATATAATGGTACATAGATCCACCTAGATCATTCCTCCCCACTGGGAACTTTTGGACCTCCAAAAGTTGAAATTAATTGGTAATGAGGTGAGGGTATTTTATCCTCACCTTTCCAACTTCCATCCATTTGGCCTTGCTTGGGTGCATCCCTTTGAGACCAACATGAAGATATTCAATATTACCTCTTTGCAAAGTTTTCATATTCCTATCAAGTATAGTATCTTCTTGCAATTCTATTAGATATTTAGGAGAAAAATCATCAACAGAAGGAATGGATACACTTTCATCATGATCAATGATCATTGGAGGCTCATACAATTTCAAATTTTCCACATTTACCACTGAATAAATTTGCATGTAAGATGGTAAGTCTAATCAGAAAACATTTGTGCCAATTTTTTCCATTATCTGAAAAGGACCATACCAAATTGGTTTCAACTTTTTACCTTCACTTGTCAGTCTTTCCTTACTAATGTGAAGCCATACCATATCTCCTACAATAAATTGGTGATCAATATGATGTTTTTCATGCCTGGTTTTGTACTTGGCTTGACTTTTCTCCAATTGAGTATGAATAGTCTGATGAATGAGTTGTATTTGTTCAATGAACTTCTTGGCTTGAATGGCTTCTTTTGGTTCACCAATAGCTATATCCCGTCCATAGCAAACATCTAGAGGAGATTTAGGCAAGTATCCATAACAAAATTCAAATGGAGATTTCATAGTAGAAGAATGAAGTGCCCAGTTATATGCATGTTGTATGTAACACAATTGTTCATCCCATAACTTTGGATTTGTATTTCTATAACCCCTAAGCAAATGTACCACAGTGCGGTTCACAACCTCTATTTGTCTGTCAGTTTTTGGATGAAATGCAGTGCTCTTTTTCAATTTAGTGTCCATTAGTCCCCACAAAGTTGACCAAAACTCCCCAATAAATTGAGAATCCTGATAAAAAATAAATGAAGTAGGCAAACCAAAATGAACCCATACATGTTTAAAGAATAAATATGCAGTGCCTTTGCCAATAATATACTTAGTGCAAGGAATCAAAACACACATTTTTATAAATCTATCCACAACCACATATAAATAGTCATGTTTTCTTTGTGTCATAGGCAATCCCCCCATAAAATCCATAGAGATACTATCCCAAGGGTGAGTAGGAATAGGTAGAGGAGTGTAAAGTCCTAATTTCCTATTACTAGGTTTACTTGTGCACAAAGAGTACATCCCATTATATATTTAGCAACATTTTCCTGCATACGAGGCCAATAACAATACATTTTCAAATGTGCAACCATTTTAGCAACTCTAAAATGACTAGAAATAAGATAAGTATGTGCTTCTCTAATCATGTGCACCCTCTCATTTTGAGGAATACATAATTTACCCAAATGGTACAAAAGATCATTGTGTACATGATAGTCCAATTCTTCTACTTGTCTACTACTCATCAAGTCTTTATAAACATCCTAAAAATCAAGATCATTCACATATTGTTCTTTATAACTTTCATGAGACAAAGAACCATGTTGTAAAAGAATAGATGCAACAACCATAGGAGGCCTAGATAGCATATCTACAACCTAATTCTGAATTCCTTTTTTATACTTGATCACAAGATGAAATTGTTGTAAGAAACCCATCCAATGAAAATGTCTAGACTATTGTAGCTTAGTTTGTGATTAGAGATACTGTAAGGGTTGATGATCTGTATGCATTATTGTTTCTTTTCCCATTAATTAATGTTTCCATTTTTTAACACTTTGAACCAATGCATACAATTCCTTATCATAAGTTGGATATTTTCTTACTGAACTTGTAAAGGTTTTAGAATGATAACAAATTAGTTTCTTACGTTGCATTAAAATAGCTCCCATAGTATACTCACTTGCATCCGTCTCAATCTCAAATGGTTGTTGTATATCAGGAAGTGCCAAGACTGGAGTATTACTTATCTTTTCTTTCAAATCAAAGGCTTTTTGATGTTTGCCTCCCCACTAAAAGACCTATTTCACACTTGTCAAAGAATGCAAAGGTGATGCAATATATGAAAATTGAGCAATAAACTTCCTCCAAAATTGTACTACACCAAGAAAAATCCTAACCTCAGTTGTGTTAGTGGGTGTAGGCCAATTAACAATGATTGCCACTTTTTCAAGATCAATTTTCAATTTACCATGTCCTACAATGTAGCCCAAGTATATCAAAGAGGTCTTGCCAAATTCACATTTTGACATTTTTAGATAAAGTTTTTCCCTTCGTAATGCATCCATGACTTTCTTAATGTGGATCACATGCTCTTCCCATGACTTGCTAAAAATCAATATATCATCTAAGTAAACCATAACAAAATCATCAAGGAACTGTCTAAAAACATCATTCATCAATCTCATGAATGTAGTCAGGGCATTACACAACTCGAAAGGCATAACAAGCCACTCAAACAATCCTTGTTTTGTCTTAAAGGCAGTTTTCCATACATCACCTTCATTAATTATTACTTGATGATATCCACTTCTCAAATCTAACTTAGTGAAATAAATATCATGTTTTAATTGATCCAACAAATCATCTATACGAGGAAGAGGGTAATGATTCTTGATAGTATTTTGTTTAAAGCATGAAAATCAACACACATTTGCCAAGTGCCATCTTTCTTTGGCACCAAAATAATTGGTGAACCAACAAGAGACGAACTTAGATGAATAAAACCTCTATCCAATAGATCCATTACCTATTTTTTGATTTCTTCATTTTCCACCACTGATAACCTGTACATGCCAATGTTAGAGAAAGGAGAATCCTGTAATAGCTGAATTTCATGTTGAACTCCCCTTTTAGGAGTTAAGCCCTTAGGATCTTGAAATACATCATCATAAGTATAAATGATTTAAACCAATTCATTCTTGTGTCTAGGACCATATTTTTCCAAAGATTGAGAATATTATTTTTCCTTAGACTTAATCAATATGAGACAAAAAGTCTTGCTTGAATTAACTAGTCTTTTCATTTTCCCTATTGTAACCAAGGAAAGACTTGTTCTAATGTGATGTGCTCTAACTATATATTCAATGCCATCCTTAACAAGCAAGTACTTATTCTTCTCTCTATAGAAGATTGCTTTTCTATCATAGAGATATGGGCTTCCCAAAACAATCCCACATATGTCCAATGGAACAACATCCAACTCAACCTCATCTATGAACTTGGATGTGATGGAAAACCTTAGCCTATAAGTTTGTGAGACTTGTAGCTTCACATTGTCACACACCCAACCTAGTGGATAAGGTTTCAGATGGGGATTGGTTTGTAAGCCTATCTTTTTAACAACCTCTTCAAAAATTAAATTTGCTTGTGAACCACTATCAAATAAAGTGTCAATCTTAGTATGCTTTGAAACAACTATAATGTGGAACAATTCATTTCTTTTCTTATCAACATGCACAAAATATGCATCTAGAAGAAGATGCATCATTTGATGACTTAGTGCTAGAAACTGAAAGAGAAAAATCATTATGTAACCCCATAGCTATGATCTTAGTTTCATCACCTAAATTTTATCCTAAGTCTTGAACCATAGCATTAGCCTTCTTTTCTTTCTTTTGAAACATTTTAGGCCTTAACTCAAGATGTAGTTTCCAACACTTAGACTCATCATGATTTTTCTTGAAATGATTACAAAATGGTTTTCCTTCTTCTTATTTTTTAACAGTATAAGTGGATTTCTATTTACCCTTTCCTGATGTAATTTCCCATTTGGAATGCTTAACATTAGATTGCTTACTTTTTACTTTAGGAAAAGATTCTTTTGATTGTTTTTCTCTAGCCTCTAAATGAGTGGCTTGAACACATATTGCATCTAAATTAGTGGGATTGAACATAAGAATCATATGTCTTAAGTAACTATGCAACACACTTATATATTTTAGTAGTGTTTCTTGTGTATATAGAGGAACATTCAAAAGTAAATCTTTTTTCCTAAAATCTTGTGTATAATGTTGAACACTTTGGCCTTTTCCTTGTTTGAAACTTTGACAATCCATCATGGCTTGTTGCATATAGCCTAAAGGATAGAATTTATTTCTGAGTTCTTCAATAAATTCATTCCAAGTAGAAATCGAGTTACCTTTTTGAAGCTCAGCTTCCTTCAACTTACTCTCCCACTAGATGAGAGCTATACCTCCCATACAAAGAGTAGCCAAATGAATTTTTGACTCATCCCCTGCAATATTTTGGACTCTACAATAAAATTCAATCTACTAGACCCAATTATCCAACTTTTTGGCATTAACTTCACCATTGAACATTGGTAATTCAAACTTAATATCCAATTTTAGTGAAGGGAGAGATTTCACTATTTTTTTACTATCATCTGATGGAGAAGGTTTTTTAGTTTCTTTACCTTTTGATTCTCGTGAATCACCTTATTTTTCATTCTCATATTTCTTTTGTTTGTCATGATATAGTTCCTCAACCATGCTTCTCATGTCCATGAAAGCTTGACGGATTGCTTGTTTAGATTCCATCTCTTCTTTGGCTATCCTTGAAGCATGCC
Organism: Torreya grandis; assembly: GCA_037957365.1. Lineage (NCBI taxonomy): Eukaryota > Viridiplantae > Streptophyta > Pinopsida > Cupressales > Taxaceae > Torreya > Torreya grandis. The sequence goes on along the minus strand of JARHVA010001156.1, from coordinate 1,386,812 downwards.
TTAAACCAATCTCTGGATTATACTCAATGAGTTTTCCTTCACCCTTTTGGGATTTAGACCTTGTCAACATACACTAGCAATCACTATTAAATAACAACTGCTATGATACCAAAAATCTGATCTGTAAACTAAAAATACAAGTGTAGTACATTCAAAAATCACTTGTTCATGTTTAAGAGATCCTTCAAATTCTCACTTTCTTGTGTTTAATTTTCATAAATAAATTAAAATCAGAATTAAAATGAAGATCATAATGCAATAATAATCATAGAAAATCAAAGATAACACCAGCAAATTGATAACGGAGTTCAGCTTCAATAGCCTACATCTTTGGGTCCATTCAAAGTGAGGACTATTCTATCAAATTGGTGTAATAAATGGCTTCCAAAACCTTTCCAAGTCTTCAATTCACCTTCTCTAATCTTTATTTTCTTGAAAATATCTCTCTTAGACCTGAAAACAAAAGCCCAAGGTTGTACAAGGCAAAAATAAGGCTCTAATCCTCTTAATTATCTTTACACAATCAGATTTCCATGTCAATACAAGTAAAAATTACTCCCTTTTATAACATTTCAGCCATCGTGGCTAAAGTGGTCGATACCTTAGCCTTTTAGGCACCAGGTCTCAAGTTCCAAACTCCCCTCCTCCATTCTAAGTGGCTAGGGAAGTGGGCAAGGGCATCCTTCCTCCAAAAGTACACTTTGACCAAGGAATTAGTCCCACATTTGCTGGGAGTGGTTGTTTTCATGCTTTAAATATAAATTTTGTTGAAGTTTTCAAATGAGAAAGATTTGGGTCCCAACTTTGGATCCCACCTAGCCTATTCAAATTCCTAGGAATGAGGGATGCGCTTAGTGTTTGTGGCGTGGAGGTTTGGTGCCTATTTTGATTTGAAAATGTCAAATATCATGTGCATCAAATAAAACACCTAAAAATTTGTTTTTCCCCCTAAATACTTTGCATGTGTCAAATGGAGATTGGTCCACTTGGCATTCTTCAACTGTGCCATGTCACTTTTAACATCCTTGTCACATGATTTATTCAACTGGCTATATCTTAAGCATTCGGACTCCATTTTTTGAACCGTTAAAAGTGATAGAAAGCTCTCGATGAATAATAAAATGTGAAAATTATTTGAACTAAATTTGAATACTTTGAAAAATAGAATGGTACATGGATCCACCTAGATCAAATTGATTCAAAGGTAAGCATCTTGTAGGATCCAACAATGATCGCTTGTTCACTAGACTTGATCTAATGGTGTGTCGAGCCTAAATCATTTTAAAAAAGCATGTGGTTAATGATTTGGCCCTAGATAAGATCCAATGGTTATCATTTTCTCACTGGATTTGATCTAATGGTATGATGAAGTTGAGGAATTTTCTAAGGCATCGTGAGCTTGACACATGACACAATCAATAAGCTCAAAGATCAAAAACCAATGAATTACAAGGACTTGGATTTAGATTTTCAAAGCAAAATAAAGGGGACTTTTTAAAACCAATGGTCACTCTTCAAATGACATTTATGAAATTTTCCATGAAAGTCATGAAACCCTACCACATAAGCTCTACGTAAGTATGGAGGATACAAATGAAATATATCTCATGATTGAAAACATGTAAGACATGATAGCAAGTCTCCATCATATCTAAAGCATGTATGAGATCAAAGTTGGATGTTTTGGTCATTAAATCCAATAACCTTGAACCCTCTATAAAGAAGGCCAAAGTTACTTCAATTGATTATGTGACACTTGAGATAATTATGAACTAAATTTAGAGCAAGTGCCTTAGTAAGAATTTTTATAGCTTTGCAACTATAATATAGTTTTATAAATTTTAGCGAGTAGGCAATAGATGAAGATTAAGGTAGAGATTTATCTAAATTTAGATGGTGAAGGAAGGGTCTTCAGAGACACAGAGTTAGATTTAATAGCATTTAATGTACATAGAATCATGAATTGGTCTAAATTATTCTTCTTTTTTGAAGAGTTACAACCCATTTCCAAAGAAGAAAAGAGGAATGCTTTAGTGTACTAAAAATACAAGGATTTAGTATCAATTCAAATGGTAGGCATTCACCATGTGGCTACTAAATTAGAGGTAATGCATTGCATTGATCTTCTTGTTCTTATTTTCATTAACTACAGAATAGATGGAGAATGAATTATTCATGAAGAAAGTATCAACAAAGTTCCATTCATATCTCCCATGGGCTTTGAGACTTATTATAAGCTCCCTTTGCCTCATGTTGATCTCCCTTCCTTGAGAGAATGGACAAATTCCAAAAACCTATATTCAGTCCTCTCACCTTGGTTAATATAAGGTTCCCATGTTTTCAAGACCTCAAATGGTGAGATTCCTATTGCCCAATTTAGGGAAGGTGTTAGGGTAGCTACAAATTTATTGAACAGAGCCTTTGGTGCTTCTTCTACTACTTATTTAATTAAGGTTTGGGTATCTTATGTCCATTGCATGTTGGAGTAGAACTTAACCCCTCCTATTGGAGACTTAATATGTTTCTTCTTGGCTAAACAATTTACAACCATCAAAAGAAAGACTTCCAAGAAATTATTTATGATGTCTTACCTTTTGGATTCACTCGTAGCCTCTATTAATTTCTTTGACATTCAAAATTGGTCCCCTATTGGTAGATCTACCATTTCCCATCATTATTCCAAATTATATATATTTAAATATAGGAATCACATACAATTCATATGTGATGGTATCCTCCCAATCATTTTGGAGGCAATCACTAGTATCCCTATGCCCAGGATTCATCCTCTAATCAAAAGGCAAGTAGAAACCATAGAGGATGTGTGGTTCTATCTAGATTGCACTATAATAAGGATATAGGGAATCATTGACCAACCATATAAATTGCCTATTTATGTTCCCAATAATCTTTTAGAGTAATAAATTGCTTATCAAATCATCTAGGGAATGGATTCACACTGTAAGAAGAATAAGAAAGCTTAGGTTCATCCCTTTCCACTGTTCATTGGTAGAATTATAATCAAGGATTGGAAATAGTTAGAGATTATGGTGGTGCATAAGAACTCTTTTGATTCCAACTACATGATTTTAAGATGTGGGACACCAATGATAGAGTGGCTAACCATATTTGGGATAAAAAGGTCCCAAAGGCTGAGTACAAACATCAACTAGGTGTGGGAGATGGTATTTACAAAAAGGAAAAGAATTTTAAAGAAGTCTTGTCTAGGGTTAAAAAATATAACATAAATTTATAACATAGGTTAGTCAGGGATAATAATCCTTCAAGATAAATATGTCAATTACATCCTTTACAATATGACATGTTGCTAGGAACATCTGGGACTACACATAAAAAACCACCTATTGAGGGACAATCTTATGAGACTCGGTGGAAATAATTTACAAAATCACCCCAATTTGGGCAACATAAGGATGTAAAAGTAAAAGGTAAAGATGTGATTCAAGGGTCCATCATTGAGCATAGACTTGGTGAAGTTCCTCAAATTTAGGCATCCCCATCATGGCCTTTTTCCCTAATAGATGTTATTAGCACAATTGATTTGGAAAGTGGAGAAATAGTAGAAAGTGCCCTTATTAATATCATAGCATATTATGGTTTAGATAAGGAAGAAGACATGTATGAGGAAGTAGGCAAAGAATTGGTTTCATTGGGATAGTGGAAAGAGATAGGCAAAATTAGCCTTAGTTTCTTTGGCTCCAAGAAAGAGGCATAGGTTAACTTTCACTCACCCTACTAGTGAAATAGACCTCTTTAGTGATGAAAATCCAATTTATGGACTAGACATTCCTGATTAGTTTGTTTATGGGAAGTTAAAAAAGTCCCATCTCTTTCTCCTTCATTAGCTTTGACTCGAGTGGACATAGGTGTTCAAGATAATGTCAAGCCTTAGATTTAGGATATGTTAAAAAAAAGAAGAGAGAAGCATCTATATTCTTCACAATAAGGAAATTCAATGGGTTGGTACCCCAAGAGCCTCTAAGAGTTCAAATATAGAGATTCTTGAATAACCACAGGTGAAAGAATTTAACCCTCAATTCCAATTTAATCTAGATACATCAACACTTGAGAGAATAGAGACCAAGAAAATTATTGTTAGTATTGAGGAGTTCACCTTTCAGAAGGTAGAACCATTTTTAGGATTAACTCCTATTTTAGGGTAGGCAATAGGGGAAAATCCTATTTTTTAAGAAGATGTAGCTAGTATGGTAATAGCCCAGTCAACAATGACCTTAGCTAAAGTTCAAGGAATAAAGTAGAAGATTCTCAACTTGGAGAAAGAAAAATAATATTTATAATCTTACGTCCTCCTTTTAGTTCCTGAGGATGTATTGAAAACATTAAATATATCCTTGAAGGATGCATTTAATAATTTAAAAAGCATCAGGTCTTGATCAATTGATATTGACCATCCAGCTAAGATGGCACAAGCCTTAATTACTTAGTGGTAAAATTTTCAAGCTTAGATGGAGGAGCTCATTAAGGTGCATAAGACAAAGCAGGTATTTGACTTCAAGATTATCAAACTTAGATAGCTAGACTTCTTCATAGTAGTTTTGATAGATAAACAAGAGGATTCGATCACTTAGAGAAATGATGTTAAGGACTTCATCAAGAGAGACATAGACTTGGTAAACTAGATTGAGAAACTTTTGGGGAAACTATTAGATAACCCTTCTCAAACCACTACTATAGGCCTAATTAATGATGAAGAATTTAAGTAGAGGGTTGGTACTCACATTTAAAGCATCAAAGACATCAAAAGTCATTCATCTAAGGATAACCAGAAGATCCTTGATACCATTATTTTTGTAGGGAAGAAAATTGTAGAAGCATAATGTATCAAGGAACTTGTATCTTGGTTAGATAGTGAATTTGATAAGTTATCAGATAAAGAAGAGGATTTTATAATGAAGCCTATAATGGATTTTGAGTTTATCAAGGAACAATACACCAAGGTGAAAAACATCCTCAAATGGGGATAATTGAAGGGCCCACCAATGAAATTCTTAAGAGAATTTTCTTTTTATAAAGTATATGCTAGTCTATTATCATACACTCTTTCTTATCACCTTGACATGTGACCTTCCACATTGTATCTTTATATTAAGGATAACTATCCTTATTCACATGTTGATATTTTAAAAGTTAACTATTTAACCACCTATGTTTCTTATAAATAGGTAGATGGTTACCATTTGTAGGAGAGTTTTTGAGTAATTGATACCAGGAGCATTTAATATAACTAAGGAATTTTGAAAAGATTATCTAGATTTTTTTGTTAAATGTCTATTCTATCTCTCAATTGTGGAAATTCATGTTGATTTTGAATGATTATTCTTGTTTTGAGTCACATTCCTTTTCATATGGTAGTTAATTCATGTTGAATACTAGATTAACTATAAAGATTTCAAGTATACGTCATTTTATTTGCTCTACATTTAGATGTACTTATGTTATTCAAATCATAATATAATTTTTTTAAATTAAACTTGGTTCTTACTTATGATTCATAATTTTCCTCTGAATCTTACTTGATTTGTGATGTAATTTGAGCTTATGCTATTTTATAACATAAATTGGTTTAATGTATACTCAACATAAATTGAATTTTGTCATAATATTTGATATGAAAACTTGAAATCACATCTCTTCCTTCTTTACCATTCCTTTTTCTTATTTTTTTTATCAATGTTCACCCTGGCTTAAAGATCATTGTTAATAATCATTTAGTTTAACTTCTGAGTCCTCAAAATTACTAAGTATTCAAATTGGTAGGACCTGGTGGTTCCTAACCACTAAATCAAATATATATTGTGGATATTTTTCATAATTTTCTTATATTTCACCATATAAAATCACTGAATAGTCACAAATGATAACTCATGCCATGGATTCTCAGAATCCTAAAATGAGAAGTGTTCTTCAACACTAGGAGCACCTATGGTATAGTTTGAAGCATCAACAGGTTGTAAAAGGACATCAACATACTTGGATTATTATTAAAATATATCACTAAACATGTTTCATTATTTAAACAAACATTTAATATGCTTTTCATTACCCTTAAGGGCTAAAACCACCATTAGGCCTAATACAGACCTAACATAATTAGGCCTTCCCTAAGCATACATCTTACTTAGACCTCCTTTGAACACTCTGAGCCTTCAAAAATGGATGAAACACTTAATATTTAATTTTAATATACCCCTCATAATCTCTCCTTATGTCCCCAATACCATTTTTCTCTTTTCACTCCTTGAACCATCTAATTAGGTCTACTCACCAATAGGCCTTCTCACTGCCAGAAGGTTTGTCTTGAAAATATGAACCATATACAAAAATTTAACACATAAACCACAAATTAAAACATATGTATAAGATATTTATGACTTAAAATACTTTAAAAATTCTTTGGTGTTCACCACATTGGCCAAAATGCCTCAAGAACACTCTTGCAAAAGGCTTACAGAGAATCACCAAACACTATCAATAAATAGTCAAAATCATTTAACTCTCCAAACTTGAACAAGGACTTAAAATTAATAAAAATAAATTAAAATGATCTTATTTAAATTTATAACAACTTAAATGGAAATTTATACTTCAAATTAGTGAAAAATGACTTAGAAACATCATTTTCACATGCACATAGGAAGTTGCATGTAGCATCAAAAACATGTCAAGAAAATCAACTCTTAGATCACATGTGGGAACACTTATACGATCATAAAATGGGTTTTTTGAAATTTTATCATCATTATATCTTATTTTAAAAAAAAAATTTATGGTCATATATCAAAATTGGCTTTACAGACCAATCTCACTACTTCACTCTACATAGACTTCACTATGTTAGATAGACCAATTTGATGACAACTTTCTACTTGAGTATGGCATAATCAAAAATTATACACAAATGGTATAGAAGGTATATAATTTTAATAATTACCTAATTCATTAGGATCCATACCTAGTCTTCTACAACCTATCCCTAATCTCATTCTCATTCTCACCTAGTTTTCTCACTATTTTGCTCATTAGGCCTATTTAGCAATATGAAAACTTCCATGACTAGTTTATAAATTTTTTTGTCTACATCCTAATAAAAAAATAATGGTAATAAATATAATTATTACACATCATCTTCCAGCCATTTTCATGCTTTGACCTAGTCAACCTTGCCTGCTACATCAAAATTCCTAAAACTAAGGGTTTTCTTGTAGCTTCTACTCACTATCAAGTCAAATAAAAACCATATAAGGAAACTTTGAATAGTAATTTACATGTTAATAAAATAAAATTATTTAAATAGGACCATTTTTATCTATAAATTATTATATCTTTCTTATTAGGTAATTATAAGGGTTTTGAGAGGGTTTTGACTAGTTTCACTTCTTAGAAATCATTCATAAAGGGTTGCCCCTGATCTTCAAAACCAATGATAAGAAAATAAATATAGGGACAGTACATAATTTACATTAAGTTCTTAATATCTCATAAAAATATTTTAGATGCCATTAAGTACAAGAAATCTCTTCTTGGGTTTACAAAACCCCATTTTGTGCACATATGGAAACTTATCATAGGTTTTCATGATTTTTCCTTGAGGTATTGACTTTAAAATTTGTAAACATAATTAAAATTACCTATCACACCTTTTTTATTTCTTTTAATATCTCTTCCACCTTTGTAAATTATCTTGACCCCTCATTAGGCCACTATAGCTCACTTTGCACACTAGGCCTTATACTGCCAATCATACTTAGACTAAGATCATGCCTTGAAACCTCTTTAACTATCTTAAAACCTCCACCCTCATGTCATATGGCCTAATACCAGGTTAATATTTTTTAAAAAAAATTATACAAGTCTTTTATGGCTCAACCCATCATGATATTAGGCCTATGTCATTTCACTAGGTTCTTTCAAGTAAAGATTAAGTCTCAAAACTAGAGCCTGAAATTCATCAGTAAGCTTATTTATCTCTTGAAAATTGTTTACATAACTTAGGACAATTTATTATACCTGTAATAACCCAAATCACAAATATTTACCATGCTTCATGCATACATATTCTTCACAGAGCTAGACTAGGCTACTCAAGATACCTATAATTTAGAGGTTGGACATAAACAAGCTAGCTCTCAATGATGTCATTATTCAAAAATGATACTATGAAGAACATTATAATCTTAAATAGAATTTATGATCTCTATCATATTACAACTTTGTACCAACACCTCATATAGAATACCAAGGACTTGTTGACCCATTTTCTTACCTTGTATGCTCCTTTGTACTTAGAGATCAATCAAAATAATTACCTTGTATCTTGAACATGATATTGAAATGTAATAAAACCTTATAAATAATACAAAGTTTCCTTCAAATTTTCTCTCAATATAGAGACAATATTTCTTTGTCATACACCACTTCACCAATCATGAAATCAAATCTAAATTTTGATATGAAGGACATTTAACTTACCTTTGACATCAATGATAACATTAATGCCTTAAATCAAACATTAGGAACATACCTCAACATGTCTCATAAAATCATAGTTCTATGTGATGAGTATTTTGGTTGTAAGGAGTGTGATCTTAGGAGTTGTAAACATCACTATCATTTATGTCAAAGGGGGAGAAAGATCAAGATCGGAAGATAAGGATGATAATTTTTAAGTATATTTTGCCATAAATGACAAAGGGGTATATTTTTTAGATTTTTTCCTATTATTGAGTTTTGGTATTGATGTTGTCATTGATGTAAAAGGTTATTGAGAAAGGTATTCATGAGGTCATTAAAGAATGTAACTATGAGAGAGGATATTGATCAGTATTCTAGTGACTCTAATAATATAAGACATGGTTTTTATATTTTCTTATGACTACATGAGCTATGTGAAGGTCAGCATGGAAGGTCCTTATTATCAAATTTGTCAAGTGCTTGAACCTAGTAAGTGACTTGAGAATGTATGTACATAGGATGCTTAGTCTTGTGCATGAAGGGTCATGATGGATTAGTGATATAGATGAAAAAAGGAATAAGATGAAGTATAAGGTTGCTTGAGAAATCATATGAGGCATTGGATCACTCAGGAGACTTTCAAGGTGATCCTATAGGGGTAAGACCTTAAGTCCAAGTCTATAACTAGACTAGTTCTAAATCCTGCCTGGCCTAATAAGGTGTCATGAGGTGTTGTCAAGGCATATGAAGGATGTATTCTAGTGTTTTATAATGGTAATATTTTTTATGACATTTATATTAGGTTTTGAGATCTTGGATAGGGGTTAGAAGCTCAGTTTCAAGGACTAATGTGGTTTGTAGATCAAGGTCTAGAAAGTAAAGAGAGAGATTGTAAGCCTAATGAGGTATGAGGTTTTGTTTCCAAGGAAATTTTGGCTATATTAGTTTTTTAAAAGATATGATATGTTGTCTCAATATTTTTTCACAAATTTTGAGGTCTTGGTTTACAAGAAAAAGCATGAAAAATGGTTTTGAGGTCTCTCGAGTACATAAAATGAAGACATGCAAACCCAAGAAGGACTTTCAAGTGTTCATTGGCATGTGTAATTTATACATGGTAAATTTAGATATTTTTTATATATTAGGATGTTTCCTATCTAAAATATCTATGAATTAGTTTTAGAAATTAGGGGTAGTCCTTTATGAATAATCATTAACACCAAAAATAGTGTTAACCCTCTATAAAACCCTAAAAATTACCCAATGTGAAATATATTGTTAAAAATAGACTATAATCATCTTAAATTATATAAAAAATATTATATCATGTATAAAAATCTCTTAATAACTTATAGGTGTGATTGGATTATCAGATGTGTGAGTAAACTCTATAAGAAAGTACTAGTTTCTTTAATATTTGCTATAGCAGTCAAAGTTAACCAAGTCAAAGTACAAAAATACTTGGATGGATAAGGTTGAGAATTTTATTTTATTTCCATGTTGGTTTTTTTTATGTTATATCCCTTATGTGTGCTAAACTAATCATCCAAGATAACCTATCGCTAATAAGCGTAATGGTGCAAAGAGTGAAAAACTTAGGTAAAAGTGAGAATATGATTAGGGATGTGTTATAATGGATTAGGGATGAATATAAGTACATGGATAAATTTTTAAATACTTTTAATACATATTCATGTTGGATATAAATTTTGGATATCAATGTATATATCAAAAAGTTGTTCACACATTGACTTGTCTAGCTCAGTGAGGTCTGTATACAGTGAGGTCATGAGATTGGTTTACAAGACCAAAATTTAAATTTAAAAATGTTATATTTATATATAATAATGGTATAATTATCACATATTATCATCAAAATTCATAAATATTCTTTAAAAGTGGGCATATAGGTGTTGAAGGTCAAAATCATCATGATAGGTCTTTAAAGAAAACTGGCAGTTCTGAGTGAGCAAGTTATAGGAATGTTTGTGTCTTTTTTCCATTTTAAATAAGTATAATTAAATTGGTAAAATTTTGAGGTATTTAATTTTTTTTTTAATTATTTATTTTCATGGTTGTGTGTCCAAACATTGTGTTATCTTCAATTGTTTAAGATAAACTTTTTGGGTATGCACAAGCCTAATTATAAACAGTTATAATGGCATGCTTCAAGCGGTGACTGGAGATAAAATATGTCATAGACATAATATGAGATTATTAGTGTTATATTTTAGTGGCATGTGAAGTGTTATTTTTTTGTATTAATTTTAAATTTCTCCAAGAAGATCAAAGGGTAACATGTGCTAATGAAGGCCTAATTGAATTAGGTCTCCTTAAGGCCTAAAAGAGGTTTTGGTCCTATATGTTATGACCAAAATATTTTAATATTTTATTCATTATTTTTGTATTTTATAAGGCCTATTATATGGAAAATATAATTTTTAAAGTGTGTATTTCTGACTAAGAGGTGTATGATTAAGATCCTAGTATAAGAACAATTCCTAATAGGCCTAATTATCTAGATGTGTTAATGAGAAAGTTGAAATAGAAGATATAAAAATTTCAAGAGATAAATGAGGTATTATATATCATAATAATGGTACAAATAAACTTTCATTAATATATAATAGGGGTATTTTATATTATTATCAAGGTCAAATGACCTAATCTATCTTAAAGATACCTAGTTGAGTGAAAGAGTCTAGAAGGCAGTTTGAGAGGGCTAAGAATGTGAAGAGATGAAGAGGTGGTCATAATAAATTAGTTGAAAAATAATGTGTCCTAAAGTTGATCAAATAAATTAGGTGTATTATTTTGTATTGAGTCATCTAGGGGGTTTGTGCCTCCTTTCAAGTAGGTGCTTGCTAAAGCCTAGTCAAGTGGGTGATTGGATAGTTGGGATTGGTGCTCCATGTGAAGTTGGTGATTCACTATATATTGATGTTTGTTTTATAATACTATATTCCATTTGAATATATTAGTGAGCTTTCTTCCATTTAGGGTTTCCCACTAAAATAAGTGTTCTATATGTTATGCTCTTATCTCATGCTCGTATAAATAGTTCTTGATATGTTGGTAGTTCACTATATTACTTTGATAGTTCATGAATGATAAAGTAAAATTGTAAAATTTTTTGAAGATTGATTCACCCCCCTCTTAGTAATTCTGATTAAAACACACAATGGTATTGGTATGGAATGTCATAGGTCCTTTAGTCTTTCTTGTATGTTTATTGGAAGAAGCACCCCCTTGATTGAATATTACACACTTATTTGGTGTAGGTGGTATGATTATTTCCTCGAAGGGTATCTTCAGTTGTATGCACCCCATAATTTCCTCTACTTTTTCACTTTTATTCATCTAGATTGAATTTTCCTATACTTTTGGTTCATCCTTTCCCTCATCATTGGTTATGAGGGGGCACTCATCATATTTGATAGGATCTCTACCCTTATTGTGTGGATTCATCTCATAGTAAAAGTTGAAAATTTTCCCATTGATTATAACCCTCTAGAGGGGATGGTTGTTAGGTCTATCATTGTCATCCTCCTCATCCTTATTTTCCTTAATTATAAGGTGCACAAATTGGAACCTCATCATCTTCTTATCATAATCCATAGCCTTGGACTAGATATCAATCTATTGTGTATTTGGGATCTTTTAAAACATTTCCATGAAATATTTGGCCAAAAATGCATAAGGTAATTAGAGCCAACCTAAAAAATTTCCCTCTATGAGCACTAGGTGTACCACATAAAAGTGTTGCATCATAGTGAAGGTCATCATTCCCAAAAGTTACTAAGATAGTTATTTTTAGAAGTGCCACTCCTTTCCAAAGGCCTCCACATACTTTTCAACCACCCCTACATTCTAGTTTTTTACTTCTACAAAAAATTACAGGGGGGTGTAGATGTAATTTTAGTACTTCACCATTAGAAATTCTTTATTTTATAGAAACACCCATAGGTGGTTTTCATCACCATCTAACACACCTATCTCCTTCATTACCATTAGGATAATTATATACCCCCATTGAGAAGTCTTGTATACCTGATGGCAGTCTTGCACATTTTTTCTAATCTATTCTACGACAAATTTGGAGATGCTTAAGGGTTCTCCATGCATCATATGGTGGGAAATGCAAAGGAAAGTTTTGTTGATTTCTAACCATCAATCACCAAGGTAAATTTTGGTGTTTACCAAGTGCACTACCATCCTTATACCTAGGTCCTAAATGTATTCTATGGGGAATACAAATCTTGACTTGTAATAGCCTAGGAGCTTTGTGATACTCTCCATTTCCACATTTTCATCCATCATTTCCATTATATTTATTCCTGAGTAAGGTATCCCTATGATTTTACTTATGTGGTTCACAAAAATTCTCATGTGTCTCCAAAAAAAATAGAATTGGTCACCATGTACCTATGAGAGAAGCAAATGTACTACGTTTTCTAGCTTGCCAAAGCTTAGAAGCTCAAAGAGTTATAATGTGCCCATGGTTTTCAACTTGTCTCTGATGGAGACACCAAATATCATGGTTCCTTACTTTATATCTCTACCTATATACACCATCCATCCCTTATTTAGCTCTTGTTCATTAATACCCATTCTATGGTCGTATTCTTTTAACGTACACACATGAGCAAAGGATACTCATTTTTCCCCCACCATGACTTCTATTGGTTAATCCATTTCTTATTAGGTGAGATTTGTGCTCATAGTTGGATCAAATATTCATGATGATAACTTCCTCTACCATTTTTGCCTTAGATTTTATGGTATTTGTTTCTCTCATTGCTTTTGATTTCTTCACATCCTTGTGTACTTCTAGTGCTTATATGATTAGTATTTTATTCACCATCATGAATTTTTTATAATTAAATCATGGTTGATTGACCCTACTAAATCCTAAATGGTATCTAGTCTTCTTAATAGCCATGGGAAATGTGACTGCATGTTTAGATTTTGAGCTTCCCACCACTTTAATGGTGGATTAGTTATCTTGCCAAAACCTCTAGTTTCTCACTTCCACTTCAAATTTGGTTCATTTTCCTCCTCTTCACCTTAGATTGAGATGTAATATCATATTTTTTATTTTTATCACATTTAGGAAGGCTATGGGGACCTCATTTTATCTTTATATTAGCTTCAACTCCTTACTTTGGTCTCTCAAAAATAACAAATAAACCACATATCTCTACCAAATTTGGTTTTATAATATAGGATATCATCATTGAGATCCATAAAATTTACTAAAATCCATGAAATCCATTAAAATACACCACCATATTCTCATTAGTATGGATCTTTCTTTCTTTTTTTCTATTGTCATTCCATAGCATTAACTCTACTAACGGTTTCTTTGGGAAAGTGGTAGGCAATAAAAATGGTCACTTCCTACCAACTATTGGGTTGGTGATATCTATAAAAATGGTCACTTGTGATTTATTCATCTTATATTGACCCTCACCTTCCTTATGGTTACCTGGGCATAATTCTTCACATTCACACATTTCAACCTACTAGGTTTCATCTCTTCTCTAGTGTTACATTTCCTTTCAAGCATGCCTCACTATCTTGGTTGATTTTTCTATGATTTATTATCTCTTGATTTGGCCCCATACCCCATATAAATCCTTTTTTTGGTTCTCCATAACCTCACTATCTATTTTTTTGGGTATCTTATGCATGAACACCTTCATGTGCACTTTACTCATCAAATTGAACTTGTAATTCAATTATCTTGGCAGACTTAACATGCACCCAAAAACTTAGGTGTCTATCCACAAGTGCTTAAAAAGTGACCAAACTCAACTCACTAAACTATATTAATGTGAGTTCAAGTACCATAAATGTTTTACTATGGTCCTAAAAGTGCCATGCTTATTCAAACAACATAAAAGAAATAAAACATTAGGCAATGATTTGGATCACACCAATTGTATTATGGTCACAATATAAAGATCCTAAATTTTGATTAGAAAGCCAATGTTATTGGGTGAAAGTGTCCTTCAATTTATGGTATAATCTTAATATATTTCCATTGAAATGCATAAGGATCATTTCACCAATTAATGTGTGTAGCTCGCATGTGCCAGTCTCCAAGTTGCTATGCATTACATAAGGTCTCATGTTCCTAATCTATAGTTTTTATAGGTACCTTAGGTATTTAGAATAAAAAAAGAGGACCAATTCACCTTATGAAAATAACTTTCCCTTTATGTGCTTATCATGTCATTTCTTTTGATAGGCCTTCTCAATATTCTAGCTCTATTTTTCTTGGACACATGTCTCATCTAGCCTCTCTAGATCTTCCAAGTGTGTGCTTAATGACTATTGGTCATATAATGAACAAATATGTGTAAATCATAATGAAGGCACTAAAAATACATAGGTAAAATGGTCTCTACACAAAAAACTAGCTATAATGGTGTATCCTTGATTAGGTGCTTGTATGTTGTGCGATAAGCCCATAACATAGCTGACATGTGGTCATCCTAATCCTTGCGACCAACATCAAAAAAAATATAGGAATGTGCCAAGTATTTTATTTAATTATTTCATGGTGCCATTATCTTGGGGGTGGTAGGGTACCATTTTATTTTACACCATCATAGACTCAAATAGTAGGATCTAGACTATTTCATTGATGAAATATGTGTCGTGGTCACTAGTCAATCTAAGCAGATACCCATAGCTAATGATAATATTTTCCCAAATGAATACTATTTCCATCATGGTTGTATAGTCTTTTATTGGTTCCAATTATTCAAATAGTAAAATAATATATAATAGCTATAATGTACCTTGCAGCTATTCACTATGTGATAGGAGTAATGAATCCAATAAAATCAATGGCCCATTTTTCAAATGGTACCTATGAAAGGATGGGGATGAGGGGAATCTCGTCTTGGTGGTTTGTTTTTCTTATCTCATATAATATATCACACATTTTTTTGTGTATTCTTTTGTATTATTAAACATAGTCTGCCACCATAAGCCTAATTGTAGAACTTTTCATGTTGTGGTGTCACCAGCATAATTACCTCTAGCAATCCCATCATATACTTCTTATCATACTTGGTCTCATTCATGGTCTAGGAGACATCAGTGTATGATATCATCATGGCCCAATTTATATAATTCCATACTAATGAGTTAAAATGGGGCATTGTGAACTATGAGTTAATTATTTTCTTTAGTTGTCATGGTTTAAAGTGTAGATCCAGAGGTCAAAATGCTATGATATCTGATAAGTATTTTGACATGAATTATATCTTATATATTTACACATCAATCATATAATTTTTAATTAGTGTAGATGCATATCTAGAGTTGATGTGGGACAAATGGTTTGGGCCTAATTTTTGTTTTCTAGGTTTGACTATAATAAAAACTTAGAACTCTTGGAACAATATAATCCATCAACAAATGCACCCATGAAAAATGGGATTGTTCACCAGGTACTTAAGCACCTCATGATTATTAAATAATAAAAATGGGGTTACCAAAAAATAATATCTAAACTTCTCTAGGGTGTAAACCATGGCAAGCACCTCATACTCAATCATTTTATAATTTTGTTCTACCTTTGTCAGTTTCCTTCTTACAAAATAAATAGGATGATCCATTTTATCTTCTCTTGGTTGTGCTAGAATGGTGATGATTATAGTACCAAATGCATCAAGATGGACATGGAATGGATTTGCCCAGTTGGAAAATTATAGTATTGGTGCACTTTCTACTTTTAGCTTCAAGTTCTTGAAAGCATCCTCCTACACTGTGCCCTAATAGAATGGGCCATCTTTTCACAATAGTTCCTTTAGTGGCACCATAATCTTGGCATAATTCCTTATAAACTTCTTGTAATATCCATAATGTCCAAGAAATGCATGGATGTCTTTTTGCATTGATGGTGTTTGAATTTGAAGGATGATTTCAATTTTGGATAGATCAATGAGTACACCATATTTTGAGATGATATGCCTAAGTAATGTGATAAATGACATCACAAAAAAAAAAATTTAAGATTCAAAGAGATGTGTATCTATAAACACCTTTTAAACATTAGTAAAAAAATTCATAGTGATTTTTTTAACAAACCATACACTATCCAATCATCTAAATACACTTGGAGGAACTTGTGAATAAAGTCTTTGAATGCAGTTATCACCACCTAAGAGAAATTTTTTGGTACATTATTCAACCCAAAGGGTATTACATTATACACAAAACATATCTAATTATTCATAAAGGTTATTTTTACCTTGTTTTCCTCCTCAATTTGTACTTGATGGTAACTTGAAAATCCATTAGTAAATGTGTATATTTCATAGCCTATGATGCCTTCCAATACTTTGTGTATGAACAGAGTTGGGAAGGGGCCAGTCATGCAAGTGGCATTCAACATCCTATAGTCAATAAAAATTTGAATGTGCCCATACTTTTTGATGATGATGACCATGGGATGACCCATTTAAAATCTTGCAATAGGTAAATAACTCTTGAGGCTATCATGCCATCATTCTCAATTTTTACCTAGGCACAAAGATTTGGGTTCATTCTATAGGGTCACTTCTTGACTAGTCTCACATCATCAAGTAGTTTGATGATCATCTTCTTGAGGGATGAATGGACACCTTTAATATATTTATATTTTTGTGGGAATATGTCACGGAATTATTTTATTAGATCAATAATATACACTAATTTTATGCTAGACCAATAGGCACCTAGAGTGGAAAATTTAGGTTCCCCCTTTGAGTTGATATCTACCTTGGTAGTTTTTAATGGTATTTGATAATGTTCATGCTTCTCATAGTGTGAATACATGTTTTTTATAATTCCCTCAGTTGTATCTACCCAAACATGGGTAGGGTATTCTTCTTCTAGGGTGCCATCTTCAACTTGGTACACTTCTTATCTCTGACCAAATTCTTCCAATTTCATGATTTCCAAGTAGTATCATATTTGTCACTAGAATCATTGTTCAGATTTTTTTCTTCAAATAAAGTTGGGAGCATGAACTATTAGCAAAAAATTAAAAATTAATGTGGAACAATTTCATATAATAGTAATAACAAGAGCTATGATAATAGATACATAAATAATAATATTTAAAATGCACAACAAAAAGATAAGATTTAAAGTGGTTCACTCAATGTTAGCTACATATACCAAGAAACACTTGCTCAGATCTTATTACAAGATAAAAATAGTAAAATCCACTCTCAGATCAGTTTTCTCATAATTAAAATGCACAAATATTGTTTGGATTTTATGCTCAACAAACTCTCCCAAATTCACACACTCTATTTACCTTTTCAAACTTAGTTCTTCTAATGTATTACATATTATATGTCCATCTATATATAATTACATCAATTGGTAATTGACATAGTGGTTTTATAAAATAATTGGTACAAAAACCATGGGCCAAGTGAACCCATAATGTTTCTCCATTAATCATGTGTGATGACACCAAACATATATAAGTATAAACAAACCACTTATCTATACTTCATAAAAAAGGGGTCTAAATTTTTTTGAGGGGATACTACCCTCAAACCTTGATGAGAATACATTAAGAGTGTATAGTAAATATTAATGTATAATATTTGAAATACATTGTAATGTATAAATAGCCTCTACAACATAATAATCTCCCACTTAGATACTGATTTACTCTGAATATGATTCTCAACCCTTAATTGTCATCTATGAAGGCCAACTAAAGTTGAACATAACTTCAGTTTCTCCATTGTGACCACCTTGGTCATCATGTTTTTGAGATTCTAACTGGTATGAATCTTCTCTAGATTTAACTTATCTTCCTCCAAATCTATCCTGATGAAATGGTATCTCAATTGTATATGTTTTGTCCTAGAGTGGAAGTTGGAGTTCTCTGTTAGGTGTATAACACTCTAACTATCACTATAAAACTTCCCTTCCTCTTAATTATGCCCCAAATCTTCAAGCAACTATTGTAACCAAATCATCTCTTTACTTGCCTTTGTGAAAGCAACATACTCAACCTTTATGGTTGATAAATCCACAAGATTATATAGTCATGAAATATATCTCACCACTGTGTCACTATAGTAAACACATATCCTATCATTCTCCTCTTACTATCTAAATCTCTAACCATGTTCAAATCTACATAACCATTCAAAGTGGTGTCCAATCCACCATAGCTTAAAACTATCCCCATGGTCCCTCTCAAGTACTGAAAGATACACTTCACTACATGTCAGTGCTCTCTACTTGGATCACTCATGTACTTACTTAATACTCCCACTACATGGGAAATATCTATCCTAGTGCACACGATGTCATACATCGAGTTACCAATTTTTGATGAGTAAGGTACATAGGAAATCTGGATTCTCACCTCCTCTATCTTGGGGTACTGCTCCTTTGATAACTTGAAATGGCCTACCAAAGGAGTCCCAACTAGTTTAACATCCTACATACTAAAAATATCTAAGAATTGTTTAATGTACTCTTCTTGAGATAAATTCAAATTTTTTTCCTTCCTATCCTAAGTTATTCTCATACCAAGGATTTGTTTTGTTTCCCCCAAATCCTTCATAGTAAAGGAATTACTAAGTTTTTCCTTGAGTACCTTTATTTCTTGCAACCAACATGTCATCCACATAAAAACATAGGATAATCTAACTACCATCATCAAAATTCTTGATATATATTCAATGGTCTAAATGACACTTGGAGTATTCCTTCTCCATTATGACACTATCAAATTTATTGTATCATTATCATGGAGCTTATTTTAGGCCATACAAGCTCTTCTTCAATTTATACACTATGTTCTTCTTCCATATGATCTTATATCCCTATGGATACTCCATATATAAGTCCTCCTCCAAGTCAACATGAAGGAATGTAGTCTTCAAATCCAGATTATCTAAGTGCAAGTCTTCCCCTACCACTATCTCAAGAATAGTCCTAATAGAAGTCATCTTCACCACTGGAGACCAAATCTCATCAAAATAAATTACCTTCTTCTATACAAATCCATTTAAAAACAATTTGGCCTTGTACCTTTTATTTCCTCCATCATCCTCTTTAATACATACACCCACTTGTTCTACAATGCTCTCTGACCTTCAAGTGGGTTTACCAAATCATAAGTCTGATTTTCCATGAGAGACTGATGCTCCTCATCCATTATTTATTCCTACTTATTTCTGACATCCATGTGCATTGCTTATTCAAAGAACTCTGGCTCTCCATTATTAGTGAGTAATAAATAATTAAGATCTATTTGTGTAATGCATTAAATAATTGTTGATGTTATTGTTTAGTTGTTTGAATGAATATGTACCTATCTTATTGTGACTAATCATTGCATTGTACATAGTAGAATGTTTGTATTAATAGTGCTTTGTTTGGATTATTTTTTGTCTTAAAAGATGAATTATATTACTTAGATAAGATGGTTTGTTAAGTGACTACTCATGTTTATAAGATTAAAATTATTGTTTATAATAGTTTCATAAACTTGTAATAAGACATTAATGAATTATAAATTCTTTATTAGGCATTAACGAATGACTTTAGTTAGCATGGTAAAATGAGATTGATGTTATTAACACAAGACTTCTATAAATCCTTAGTTCTAAGGTAATAAACATAATGTTATGTAAAGTGTTATATATAATTTCATTGTTTAAACAATTATATAGACATCATTGTGTTTGATTAATCTTGCTAAAAGTATATAGTTATTTGTTTAACCTAAGAAGTTAACTTCTAGTTTGAAGGTCAAATGCATTGATATTGGTCATTATGTATAAAAACTTGTTATTTATTTAACCTTATATGGAATTTTAATGTTTTAAAACTTTGTATAAAGTCTATTTACATGGTCACTTTGGGAAGTTGATTTTAGTTTTTTAATGTCAAACTACATGCATAAAATGACTACACTACTAATCAATCAAACTTTCAAAATGATTAGGGTTTCTAATCTATAATTGATTCAAGTTAATAATCATATTGAAAAAAACCATTATGCATGTTTGGAAAGTTTGATGCATGATAAAATGGTGGTAGATTGCATATTTTTTTAGTTCTATTTAGTTATTCTCATCATGTATTATTTTAGTCATTATTTGTCTATTGTGTAAAGGGGAAAAATTGGTGGGATGAGTAAGGCATAGAGAAGAATAAAAGATAAGGTAAGGAGCCATATGAGGGAATGACATATGTGGACATAATAGGAATAAGTATAAAAAAGGGTATTTAAGCTAAACAGTGAAGATAAATTCAGCTTCTTTGGCATTATAATCATTATATACATGTTGGTGATGTATTTTAAATTCCCATGTTATAGTTTGATGGATTTATGGAAAGGAAATAATAAGGGGTTTATTGGTATCAATTGTTTTTGAAATTATAAAATCATGGGCTAAATTTAGGGCCTTGTGGATGGCTTGACCATCCACAAGACCCTACATCCAACCCAGAGTAACCCTAAGTGAAATGGTTACAGTTGTATGATTTTTACATGGTTATATTATCTCTGTGAAATCTATATATTAATTAATTTCAATGTATAAATATTATGAATTCATTGTATGGTTATTTTTTTAATTGGGTATTTATAACTAGATTGGATAGGGTCTTGGAATCAATTTTAGATATCAAACCAGTTAGGAGATAAAAACATTAAGGCACAAATTTAGATTGAAATATCTTTTGGTTCTAAGGGATTCGACTGTGTATATACCTAAATTGGAATTTGGGTAAGGATGTCGTGGGTTTTCATAAAATTTTTAGTTGTATATAAAAATCTATAATATATCTTTGTATGTATATGTCAATATATTCAAAGTTTAAGGTTTTTTGAATAAATTTTGTGTATTGATTTTTTACAAGTTTATGAATCATGGGTATGGGATATGTACTCAGTCCATATTTTTAAAGTCTATAGCATACATGTGCACACCCACACACACACACACACACACACACAATAATTAGGGTTAATTATGGTCATGCCATAAAAATATAAAACCTTGAAATGGGTATTGATGCCAATGATAGATATTTAGTAAGTATAAGTATAAATAATTGTTTGTGTATTAAAATTTATGCATAGACTTTTATATTAAAGGAAAATATTAATTTTATTATGTTATGTTATATATTCAATTGTAAATTTACTTGTATGAGGCAAATATAAGTCTTAGAAAGAGGATTAAATTCATAATATTCATAAGCTTATATGGATTGATTAATCTTTATCCAATTTTATTTGGAAAATATATTATAATAAGGATAGTTATATGATTCAATTAAACCTATTATGTAATATTTTATGGACTATTTAAATAGTAGAGTTGAGTTATATTATCATAAAATTCTCAATTTTTAGACATAGTCAACTGAGTATAAAATATTTGATCATTTTATATGCAAGTGATTCAAATAATACTGTGAATTGAGTGATTTGTGTATTCTAAAACAATATTATTGGTAAATCATTATTTGGCTATGTTTAAATTATTAATCACATATATTATGTGCATTTTTAGTTAAAAATAATTAAATGGGGAATTATCTAGTATATTAAGGTATTGAGATAATTTATTGTAGCCTGAATGTATATTGAGAGTATACAAGATACTCTAAGATCATGGACAATGGATTGTCTACCTAGATTATAACATATACATTCTTAGATTATGACTGTATAAAATTTTATATGTATACTTAAGAGTTTAAAATAAATAGTAAATATATACATGGTATAAACATATGATTTGGTGACAGTTTTATAAATCTAAGAATGGGTATACCATTTATGAATGTATGTAAATTTTTGTATGCTGGTAAAAATTATTATACAGTAGGGTAAAATGGGTGATTTTTTATGTATTTAATGTTTATTTAAAGCATTAAAATAAGGAATTTAAATATTTAAATACAAATATCACTAAGTTATTTTATCATTGGATTTTGTTATATATGTGGAATATGAACAAATAAATAAGCTATGATTGATGTTTATTTTGTGGATGAAATAACATTTGAAGTTACTTTGTGATATTGAGTAACTTATAATCTGGATATAATTCTTACCCAGATGATACATTTATATTAAGGACTATTTATGATTCTATTTATTATTCTCTAATAAACTAGATGATATTAGATTCATTGCATTACATTTGATAGACTAAATGTATGTATTTGATATATTCATACTTAGCATATTTATATTTACTAAATAAAGAATATTTTGATTGAATCTATTGGTTTTTATATTATTATATAATTTAAATAATTATCACATTTATGTCACTGAATAAGTAGTGGAAAAATTCCACTATCTTAACTATCACTATCAATTCAAGATGAGGTGTAATCTGATTGAGTGGTGTGTATGAAATTGACTGATCCTAGATATCATTAACTATTTAAAAACTTTGGACAAAGTAATTTTTATAATTAAACATTGTCATTTAATGTGTTGATATAGTTTTCATGTTTGTTTAATATCATTTTAGAAAGTATTTATTTATGGTACACATCATGTGTTATATATCTTACAACACATGGGTTCTAATTTGTCACTCTAGATTTTTGCACCATCATTATCTATTCATCCATGAAGGGAGGGCCATTCCATTATTGGGAGATAGTGTGGGGGATCAATGGTCTATGTTTGGTGTGGAAAATAACTTGGATGATGCTCTCACTCCCCATAAAATTACTACACTATAGACTACACTTGAGACTATAGATTGATACTTGATTCATGGAGACTTATGCTCTGTGGAGCTTTATTATTATTATTATTATTATTATTATTATTATTATTATTATTATTATTATTATTATTATTATTATTATTATTATTATTATTATTATTATTTATTGTTGGAATTGTAATATTTATTCATCTATAGCAATGGTTGTAATGTTGTATCAGTTGTGGCTAAAATTGTATTATTACTTTAATGAAATAAATTCAGTTTTTATTATTTATTCAACTTTGTTCATGATTTTTCATATCATTATCATGGTGATCATTATCTAAATGGATTAGATATAAAACTTATGGGGTTAACTAACATAAAACATTTAGTTAAAGATCACTTAGTTAGATTTCTCCTAGTGAAATTTGTTAGATGAATATGTGTAATTAATTTTAAATAAAAATTTTGTACTCTATTCTAGTAAAACCCAATGGATTTAATATACCCATTACATATTTGGGTCACCTTTTATTGTCATCTTCAACACCTACAATATTGGAGCCATTCCCTAGGTTTCAGGAGGTGTTAATGGGGTGGTGGAGATGATAGTGATAGGTCTAGGATGAAGTGGAGGGGGATGAAGGAAGAAAAAGTTATACATGAAAAAATCAATAGAGGAGGAGGCATATGGGTGTAGGGAGGCATGATGAATGAAGAGGCCTAAGAAAACATCTAAACTTTCCAAAAACCTTGGGTCATGCCCACTTGAGTGGAAATGACTCATGGGAGAGGGGTATTCAACATAAGGGAAGAGATTGTCTGATTAAAGACAAATCCTTAGGCACTTGGGGTGATGGAAAAATGGGTTGGTGAGGAATGCAAGGATCCATTGGTGTTGGTGCTAGAGGAACCATATAATTTGGTAGAGGAGGTATAATGGGGGTATTAAGGACCTAAATTAAATGTTGAATGTGTGCTACCTTCTACATTTTTCTTGGTATTCTACTTGCGTTAGCTTCACACACCATTATCAAAGGAGTAGAAATAGTGAAGTTCATGAGCACTGACTGTGGGAGTTTTTGGGTCACTAGGATGGTCCCAGTCACTAGGGATGTGTACCTAAGAACTATAGCAACACTTGTTGAAATTGGGATGCCAATATGTATTTGGACTTGAGGCATGCCTAGAGGGAGTACCAAGAAAGTTCCAAGTTAGGGAATGGATGGGGTGGATGGAAATGAATAAGTGGGGATACTATGGATGGTTAAGGCCATGGGCACTTGGGTAAATAGTAGAGGGAATGTAATAGGGAAGATAGGTGTTGTTGAATGGTTCATGGAAGGGTGGGGAATCAAGTCAAATCATGAGGGGATATTAGAAAGTAGAGGGAGTGAGGGGAGGAGCTTGTACTAGTGCATGTTTTCGGTCCCACCTCAAGCTCATTTTCAAACTACTGCTAATATCAAACCTTAGGGCCTGGTTGGCCTAGGTTCAAGGTGACTACACTTGAACCATTCTTGCTTGAACCACCTACCACCAGGTTTTATGGGTTTGAATTATTTGGGGTTAAGTCCCATAGGTCATTGAGGTGGAGGAGGTAGAGCCATAGAATGAGGAGTTACTACTCATGAGGGAGAAGGTGGTGGGATTCTTTATAGAATTTTCCTAGAAATCATAGGGGGAATTGGGGGGTGACATGTTTTATGGACTGAGAAAATGCATAGGGGGTCGTAGATGGTCTAAGATGAACCTTTTTACCCTTATCTTTCCTTTTGGACTCAATACACATGAGCACATCTTATTCATCTTCTACGTTCAAATATAACTCATCATCATCCTTTAACTAGCGATCATAATTAAGGTTGAGGTAAGATGAGTACTTCTCCAAGTGGGATTTGATCATGCCCTATGGGTCTTAATCTCATGTCTTGATTCTTCCCAAGGATAAAGAGTCCCACCCAATCACCATATTATACAAGGGAGTGAAGGAGTGGTATATATGGTGCTTGATGAAGATTGGAATAGGTGGGTGAGCCTTTTGTGAGTGATTAATATAGTGCTTAAAAATGCCCTCCACTAGATGGTAATCAATTTCCTTTCTATAAGGTGATCTAGGATATGATAGGGTAAGAATAAGGGCTCCATAAGAATACATGTGACTCTAATTATGATATCCTCTTAGTAATACTAGTAGTCTCTAATGTGAATTAGGGAGTTTTTAATATCCTTTGATAAATGAAGCATAAGGGATTCATTGATCATGTTGAACAACATCAGGTATTAAAAATCATAGATATATTAGATATTATTTCTATAATGGTGGCCATATAGCTTGTAGAAAACTACATAAATCACCAAACCTATGGGAACCCATATAGGAAAAACAAATGGCTTGAAAGTGAATGTCCCACAAACTACATATATGAGATTACTCATCATGTAGAAGTTATCACCTTCCTAGGCATCTAAAATGGCCTTACACATATTAAAATTAACCACCCCTTCTAGGTCAGGGACTTAGGATCCATCCATAATCATGTGGAGCAGGGTTATCCACAAGATGTTGATATGTAAGAAATCTAGGGCCTTGAACAATTGGTTCAATAGTATCATACCAACCCAAACTTTATCCTTAAAGGTTTATACTATGTATGCATTAGAATCATTTTTATTTACCCACTTAGCATTTGGGTTCTCAACTTGGTCTCTTAGGATGTTGTAGATTTAAAAGTGTTAGTCCAAGTCTGCACCATAACCAAGTCATATAAAAATGTGAAATCTAAGAGATTGTAATGGGCCTTGAAGGTAGTTCCCAAGATGTTGGTAATTTGATGCTCAAAGTTGGTTGAGTAGACCCAATCATGGGTACCATCTTGCACTCACCTAATAGTAAATGTGAATTAGGAATTTGACATAAAGGGGAGGTTAGTCTTGTGTTAGTCTCATAAAACTAATGAAATGAATAAACTATAATCCTAACACCTCTAGCCTAGATAATAAGGAGATCTTAGGTAATAAAAACTAAATGAAGTCACAACAAAACATAAAAGACAACTCTTTTACCTTCTTTTGGAGCTCTAAATGTCTTTGTTGAATGGCTTACTTGTCTTTTAATATAAGAAGTATTCATAAATGGAGTTTTCTTGTCTCCTAGACTCCTTGGTATCTTAGCTTTTGATTATTTAGCTTAAGAGCTGGGCATGATAACACTAATTTCATTAATTCTATGGAGCAAATCTTGCATAATAAACCTACAATATCCAAGCTTGTTGAATATATTTGTTTATAATAACTTTGCACCAAAATAACTTATGGTTAAATAGGCAAGGCCTTATATTTATAGCCTTAGGAATTAAATCTTACCCAATGTGAGTTAAGGTTGAATTTAGGCTTGGAATGGGTTAAAAATAAACCTAGGTGAGTTAAAACTAACTCCAATTGAGTTAATAATTTTCAAGTAGTTATTATTTGGAATTACTAGGCATGGTTCTCAAATTAGATATTTCAAGATATTTTCAAAGATATTGACAACTCATAAAGGCAATGATGAATGGCTTTGATATTTTGATTTTTGAATTTATTTTTTTAGATATTCATTAATTGCAAATGGATAATTCAACTAGGCATTTAATCTTGTTTAGATTGTTAATTGATTTTGATTAGCCTTTTAGCTCTTTCAAGATTCAATTTATGTGTATAAGTTCCCCACTTAATAAGTCCATATGTGAAATTCATAGTTTTTATGCTACAAGGTGGATGTCTCAACATGATTTTGAGATTTTATGAATGATGCATGAGAAAATTTGTGATTTTAATTGATTCCTAATCTTAATTTTTAATGGTTGGTAGGAATCAGTCTAAAGTCCAATTGGGATCTAGTTGTGGTCAATTTTAGGTGTCTATAGTAAGGATTATCTCATTAAACAAGTCAATGTAGGGGAATACCATAGGTTTGGTTACAATCTTATACAAGCCACACTTATCATAAACTCACATGTCATCTTTGAATTTGAATTGATCATCGTCATTGCTACCTAATTTCTTGGGTACCTAGTTGATACTATAGTGTTTAAGTCAAGTTAAGCCATTTGGGAATAAAGTGTCTTTGTATTAAATCTCAGCCTTAGGATTTGAAGATGTAGTGACCATTACAATAAGATGGAATTTGGTGAAAGAGTTTTGGGAAAAATAGAAGGCATAGAAGGCACTTAGTTGAAGTACAAATCAAAGAGTCAGTATTTGGGAGTCTATAGCTATAATGACTAATGAGATTTCCTCAAGATAATTATGGGACTCACATTCATCCCCATGTATTAATGGAATTTAGTGGCTTAATCATTGTGGATTAAAATATGATGTTGTGGCTCAATCTTCCACTTAATTTCCCAATCTAGAGTTAAATTTGGAGCATATGATTACATGCCACATACTAGATCTATAAAAAGTGATGTGACATTTTAAAAATATCTAATTAGGACCTAGTTTCTCATATAGTTGATTCCTAATGATGATCATAAAAGGTGGGTAGGCCTTATAATCTTTAAGGATTTTTAGGTAGCTCCTACTTCATGCCACTTATCATCTATATACTATTCCTCATGTCAATAGTTGATACCTAGGCATAACCTAACACTTCACATTATACCCTTGGGAGGGATGAGATGTCAACTGAGGCATGTCTTATCATTTGATTATCCCTTATAACTCCACTTGTACTTCATTTTGACCTTTTTAGAACCTTGGGACCCCACCTATTAATATGCTTGGTTATGCCATGTGTCATTTTGTGATACATTAGGCTATCTTAGGGTCTAACATCTCTATCAAGCCAAGGAGATTGACTAATATGATAATAATTTGTAGGGTGTTTCCTCATTATATTGGACTCTCCTAAGGTCTGTTATCTCTATTCAACCAGGGAGACTCACCTAACAATATACCACATGTAACTTCATCATTACATTGGGATCCCCTAGGATCTGACATCTCTATTAAGATCATGAGACTAACTATTTCTCTTAACTTTTGCTCATTTCTTAATTTGAAAGCAAGTAAAAAACTAGTAAAAGGGGTGTGTAAAGGAATACCTAGTAAAAGTGCTCACATGATCTAGACAATGGTGAGAACTCCTTTTTGGATTGGAAGGAATAAATTGTAGATAATAAAGACACTATAAAATGGGTTGTTAGATGGATGGTTGAGTGGACTGCCTAACATGAGCTAGATCCAAGAAGCATAAGCTTGCTAAGAGGCTGTCAATCCACTATTTATAACAATTAATTTTATGTAGATGAAAAGAAAATATAGTTGTGTCAAATAACTAGAAATTAAATGCATGTAATATGAGATTAAAGTAAATTTCTTGTTAAAAAAATGACTAAATATATCAAAAGTGGGTCAATACTCATGTTAAGATAGTTGGGGTCAGGTTTAGAAAATCTAGGTAGGCTCTATGAATAGGTAAGAACATAGAAAGTAGGGTATGTTAGGGTTAAAGGGATATTTCTAGTATTTGGGCCATAGTGACCATTGATGGTTAGGTGAACCATCAGTGGTTTGGTTAACCATCGGTGGTTGGGTGACCATCGATGGTTGAGGTGATCATCAATAGTTGGGCTAACTATTGGTAGTTTCTTTTGAAATTCTAGAAATGTTCAAAAAAGTAATGATAGATTGGGTAATTGGTCAAAGAGAGGGATGTTATGGATATGAAGGATGTAAAATAAGATAAATATAGCTATGGATAGGGTAGGGAAGCTAGAAACGGAATAGATTAAGAAAATAAGCATGAAATACCTGTAAAAAGAGAGTGGAAGGTTGAAGCAATTTGGACAGAGTGAAAATACTTTGGCCCTCAAAATTGATTCTGATAGATTTTTAGGTATCTATTGATGTTTCTTGTTTTTTGAATAAATACTAGATACCTATATGAAAGATAGCTAGCATGTAGATTACTAGATTTATCCCTCCTTTTCTCCTCCTACCTCTCTCCATTTATAGGATGAAGTTACCAAATGTTTAGGGGGAAGTTGATAATTATGATGGAGGATAAATTTATCATTTATGATTATTTAAAGCTTATTATCATCACATAAGTAAGTTTATAAATTCAACCATGCTTATCTTATACAACTAATAATGCTTTTAAATCAATATTGGAGGACCTGATCATCGATGGTTAAGCTAACCATCAATGGTTAGGCTGACCATCAATAATCAAGGTTTTAGAGGAAAATAAGTTAAAATGGGGTGGATTAAAAAGTTAATTTAGATGATTTAGGCTATGGGGTTCAATTTAATAAATTAATAAATGGTCTAAGTCAACTACATGGTTAATTAGCTTTATAAATGGATAGGAGTTCAAGGTATTTTGATATCTAAAACTATGCAATTTTTGAGTGTCTAAACTAACACATCTGACATAAGGGAGAGATTATTGGTTAGATATAGGCACTTTTGACCTTTGGGGTTTGTGGTATCCTTTAATTCAGTTAAGCTCCCTTAGGTCATGACATCTCTATCATTATTGATAGATAGAGCATTCTACCTCTGGTTGATGTGGCACTCCCTGGTTGGGTTAGTTTTGGCATCTCTATCAGGTCTAGGAGATTAGTCATTTTAACTTTAGCAAGGTCTAATTGGCTAGAGTACTAATAGATTTTGACCTTGGGTTTCATGTCACTTTATCATTATGTTAGACTCTCCCAAGTTCTAACATTTCCATTAGGTTTAAGAGTCTAAGGAATCTAACATAAGGGCATGTTGTTTCTTTTCATTCATCCATGCCCTAGTACTATTGATAGCCACCCATGCAATGTTTCTTCATTGCACCATTTATCCCTATAAAAATCCATGAAAAATACTAAGTGAAAGAGAAAATAAGTGTGACCAATTAACTATTCACCTAACTACCATCTAGGCTCCAAAATGCCACATAGGACTTCTAAGAATTTCCAAGTAATAGCAAGCCTATAAATTTAATGTATTAAATATTGAAATCAACAAATCCTATTATCCATAGGGTATCATTAAGATTTGGGCATTTTTTCTTTCATATACCTTTGAGGTACGCACATTGAATTAATCAGTCATTAAAAATTCCACATGCTTGAGAAAATAACATCAATAACTATTTAATGTAGTACACAACTAGATTATTAAAATTACACAATCAAAAAACATGATTATAGAATTAAAAAATATCATAGTAGACACATATAATAGCAAATCAAAACATACCATAACTATCTAAATCAAATAATAATCACAAAACATGTTATTCTATTATGGTGTGTACATGGGTTTCCAATTTTTCTCTTTATCATCCCCTAATGCCTCCATGTACACCATATTCTCTGATGATGTTCTCCTTCCATCACACTCTAAGGGATGGATATATCCTACATCCACCTCACACCAGTGAAGGTAGTTAGCTTGAAATATTATGTAATCTATAAAATACTTTTGTATAAACTAACAAACATGATCATAATGTATAAAATATAAAAGTATAGCTATCTCACAACATATAACTATCCCATAATTAGTATATGACATAAAAATTAATTAAATAATAATTAATTAACTAAAAACCATAATAATCTATGGATAAAACATTAGAGAGAAATTGGGATGTGATATATTTCCCCCTAAAGCTGGTCATCATCCCAATGACACTTATTCAAACACAACTTCTAAATTTAAAACATTATTTAGTAGAAAATAATATAACATGCAGTAGTAAATCAAGAAAAAAATGTAGAAATAGCTTGTAAAACTCATCATAGTCCTCTCAAGTGGTACTATATTAAAATTTTGGTCCCATAAGACCTTTCACTTTGACACTTCTCTATTATGCAAACTATGTTTGCGAATATCAATTATTCTAATTGGTTCTACCATGACCACCCTAGGATCTAGAACCTATAAAACATTCCAATCCAACACATGTGAAGGATCAAAAAAATAATTTTTAAGATAAGACACATGGAAGACATTATAAAAAAAGATCTAGATCTGGTGGTAATGCAAACCTATACACTATAGGATTGATTACTTCCAAAACCTTGAATGATCCCACATATCTTGGTGAAAGTTTCACTAACTTTCTGAGTTTAATCAAGATTTTTTTAGGGGTAACCCATATAAAAACTTTATTATTTACATAAAACTACCTTATTCTCTTCATATAAACATAAAATTTTTATCTATCATTGGCCCTCATCAGCCTCTACCTGATTGTCTTGACTTTATCTTTTATTTCTAAAAGCATATCTGGTCCAAAGATTACCTTGTCCTAAAACATGACCTAACTAATTGGTGTTATACATCTCCTTCCATATTATTCCTCAAATGGAGTCATTCTCAACACTAATTATTTTTTTAATCAAACTTAACCAATGGAAGGTACTCCTCCCACTTATATTATGGATCTATGCAATACATACGAAGGAGATCTTATAATATATGGTTAAATCACTCTATTTGTCCATAAATTTTTGGGTGATAAGTAGTAATTAAATTCAACTACATACCTAGAGATGAATTTAGAATCAACAAAAATATAGAATCATCATTGTATCTCAATCCAAAATTATCTTTTGTAAACAACCATGCAATTTATACACCTCCTTCATGAATCTCTTCGCAAGTATAGGTTCATCATCTATCAAGTTGCCTAGTATGAAGTGGTCTACCTTGGTTAGTTTGTCAACTATAACTAAGATCATATCATGATAGTTCCATGATAATGGAAAACCTTTGACAAATTCCATGCTAATAACCTACCACTTATACTTTGGTATATCATGTAGATATAACAATCTTACTAGATGCACATGTCTGACTTTCACATGCTAACATTCTAAACAATTATACACAGAATCCAATACATATTTATCAATTACTTTCCATGAATATAGTGGTATTATCTTATCCATGAGCTTGGTTACTCTTGGATGTCATGAATATGGGGAATTATGAAGTCCTTTAACACCATTCCACTTAGATTCTCTCTATCAGGCACATACATCCTACTATTATACCTCAAAATACCATCACTATCTATATTAAATCCTTTATAACTAGGATTTTTATCATTCTCAAACAATGATTTCATGACTTGATCATAGAATTCATCTCCTAGTGAGGATTTGATTACTTATTCTTGAAAAGTACTCACAATAGTATCCATAATTATTATATACCTTGTATGGCTTAGAGAATTAGCTACTCTATTTTCCTTTCCTTTGAAATAATTAATATAAAAATTGTAATTAGATAATAACTTTAACCATCATTTTTTATGAGAATTCAGGTTTAATTGGGTGAATATGTACTCGATTCCCAAGTTATCATTCTTAAGCTCAAATAGTTTCCCCAATAGATAATGCTTACAAACTTGCAAGCCATGCATAATTGGTGTAAGTTATAAATCATGAGGGTAATAATTCACCTCATATGGCTTTAGTTTCCTAGACTCATAGGCTAAAACTAAGACATCCTACATAATAAATCCTCCAAGTCTTTTCCCAAATTCATCTGTTATCATTGAGAATTGACCATTAGGATTAGGAACACTTAGAACTAGTGCTAAAGTAATCCTCCTTTGTAGATCTTGAAAGGCTATCTCACACTTGTTTGATAAGACAAAACTTAGTTTCTTTTTTTGAAGAGAGGTAATTGGATTAGTTATCTTAGATAAATTCAAAATGACTTTTTTTTGATTGCCTACTAATCTTATGAAACTCCTTACCTCATGCACATTATTTGGTTCTAGCCATTCTATTATAGCTATTATCTTCATTGGATCTACTGAGATACCATCTATAGAGATAATATGTCCCAAATACTGTAGTTTATTTTGGAAAAATACACACTTAGACAACTTATCATACAACATGTGATTTTTCAAACACTACAAAACCAATTCTAGATGCTACAGATGTTATTCTTCATCCTTGAAATAAATTAAGGTGTCATCTAGAAAAAACAAAATAAAATGATCCAGATAATCTCTTAACACACTATCCATAAGATTCGTAAATGTTTTAGGTGCATTTATCAATCTAAATGGTAACGCTATGAACTTGTAGCACCCAAATCAAGTTATAATTTTTTTTTAGAATATACTCATCATATATTCTCAACCAATGATACCTTTTTCTAAGTTCAATCTTAGAAAAGATTGTTACTCCTCACATTTGATCAAAGATATCAGTAATGTGTGGCAATGGATATCTACTCTTGATTTTCACTTTATTCAACATCTAAGTTCAATCTTAGAAAAGACTGTTACTCCTCACATTTGATCAAAGATATCAGTAATGTGTGGTAATGGATATCTACTCTTTATTTTTACTTTATTCAACATCTTATAATCAATACATAGGTGAAGAGTACCATCCTTATTATTAATGAAGACAATCAATGCACCCTATGGTGTCACACTTGGTCAGATCAACCCTTTCAATAATAATTCCTGAAGTTGAGCCTTTAACTCAACCAATTCTATGATCATAATTCTATATGGTGCCTTAGACTATAGTTTCAATCTAGGTATGATGTCAATCAAGAAATCAAACTCATGTGTGGGTGGAAATCTTGGTAATTCTTCTAAAAACATATCTTGAAAGTTCCTTATAAAAGGATAATCCTTAATGGATAGTTCCTTAGATTCCTCCATCTCATTTATCTTAATGATAAATACCTATCATCCATTTCTCTAAGGTTTCTCGAGTTGAATTGTATAAATCTACCTTAGCTTCAACTCCCTTTTCTCACCTTGAAGTTATGTATGATTTTTAAAATCATCTTGACACTCAACCTTCTTTAGATAATAGTTAGCCTTAGGTTTATTCTCTACAAACCAATTGAATCCTAATATCACATCATATGACCCCAATGGTATAGCATAAAGATCCACTACTGTAGTGGATTCAAGCAACCTAATCTTAGTTTTGACTAAACACTTGTCAATTTTAACTATAGACTCATTCCCATATTATACTGACCATGCATTTACAATAACTATAAATTTTATAAATAATACTAAGCATTATAGGAGCAATGAAACATTTTATAACTCCTATGTTAATTAAAATATAAACTGGATGATCAAATAAAATACCTAACAGTTTTATGGGTGAAGCTTGATACTCAACTTGATGATTTTCAATAGTTATATGAATATGTTGCTAAAAATCACCCTACTGAGGAGCATAACCCTTGTTATTTGACTTATCTTGGGGACATTCTCAAGGATAATGGTCACCTCCACAAATGAAGTAACCTCATACTAGTCCTTTCTTGTCAAACTATTGGTTTTCCTTGAAACCACCCTTAGAACCATTACCAAGTTTATTATTCTTTAAACCATTGTTGAACTTGGCATTCTAATTCTTGAAGATTCTTAGATTCTCCACTCTATGTATAGTTATTCTTTTTGAAATTTGGTTTAGAACTTCCAAACTTCTTTTTAAAATTATTTTTGGCTTGGGCAAGAGATTTTATTTTTTGTTCTTGCTTGATTATCTTCTCAAAAACTTTATCCATGATAGATGGCCAATATACATATACTTCACAACCAATTTGGGATTTTAATCCTATGATGAATTTCCTAATATTGAACCCCTCATCTGGCTAATATTGAGATGCATACTTAAAGATATTTGTGAATTTCTCCTATTATTCATTCATTCATAGGTCTCCTTGATTAAGATTTTTAAAATTTAAAAGATTCTAATCAAAGGAAAATTTTGGAATAAATCATGACCTAAATGGTGTCACAAACTATTCCCAAGTGGTAGTGGTTGAGTCAAGGTTCATCTTGAGCTTCTTGTTTTGCCACCAAGTTGTTACTTCACCAACAAGCTAATAAGTTCCCCAAACTACTTTCATAACTTTAGATTAATTATGAATCTCAAAATATTTCTCCATCTATGTCATCCATGCTTCAACTCCATTTCCTAATATAATTCTATCTAACTTTGGTAGATTTACCTTTTTCATGTCTCATGCCAACTCTACATCTATTCAAGCTCTTTCATCTTGTGACACTTCCTCATGTTGCTGCTCTTGAGGATATTCCTACTCAATAGGATACTCTTTAGGGTCCTCTTAAATATTCTCATCTTCATGTCCTTTTACTTTTTATTCTAGGGTCATGATTTGTTCCCTAGTATCTTACATGATTTTGAGTATTTGATCTAACTTCATACCTTGATTAGTGGAAAACTGATTTGGATCAATAGGGGGATTGGTATTCAAAGTACCCTTACCTCTTGGTCTAGAACACCTCATTGTTCTTCCTAGTTAATAGGAGAATAAGTTTGTGTTAATGGACACATTAATTCCTATATATTGAGCCTTAATTATGATACCTTAATATAATAATCCCACTAGGTTTTACTATAATAGAGTAAAAAAATTATTTAAAATTAATTACACATATTCATCTAATATATTTCACTGCATGAAATCTAAGTGATCTTTAATTAAATATATCATATTAAGGAACCCTATAAGTTTTATATCTAACCCATTTAGTTAATAATCACCATGATAATGATAGAACAAATCATTAACAATGTTGAATAAATAAATAAAAAAATTGCATTTATTTCATTAAAGTAATAATACAATTTCAGCCATAGTTGACACAACATTATAGCTACTACTATAAATGTAAAAATGAATAAATATTATAGTTTTAAAAATAAATAATGTCTCAAATAGTAATAATATAATGATAAAAATATCCATGGAGCATGAGTCTCCAACACTCAAGAGTCTCCATGACTCAAGTATCAATCTATAATATCAAGTGTAGTCTCTAGTGTAGTACTCCTGTGGGGAGGGAGAGTTTCATCTAAGTGATTTTATAGACTAACCACAAACAATTGATCCACTGAACTAGCTCTAAACAATGGAATGGCCCTCCATGAATGAGCATATAATGATGATGCGGGAATCTAGAGTAACAAACTAGAACCCATGTGTTGTAATATATTTAATACATGATGTGTACCATAAAGAAATCCGTTCTAAAATGATATTGCCCAAAAATGAAAACTAAACAAATGAAATGACAATGTTTAACTATAAATGTTACTTTGGCTAAAGATTTCAAATAGTTAATGATCTCTAGGATCAGTCAATTTCATGCACACCATTCAATCAAATTACATATCATCTTGTATTGATGGTGCTAATTAAGCCATTGTAATTTGCCCACTACTTATTTATTGTCATAAATGTGAGATTTGGTTAAATTATGTAATAATATAAAAACCAATAGATTCAATTGGAATATTATTTATTTATCATATATAAATATGTTATGTATAGAAATATCAAATACATACATTTAGTCCATCAAATGTAATGTAATGAATCTAATATCATCTAGTTTATTACAAAATAATGAACAAAATAATAAATAGTCCTTAATATAAATGTACCATCCAAGTAAGAATTATATCCAAGCTATAAGTTAATATCAAAAAGTAACTTGAAATGTTATTTCATCCATGAAACAAAAATCAATCTCAACTTATTTATTTGTTCATATTCCACATATATAAAAAATCCAATGATAAAACAACTTAGTAAGATTTGTATTTAAATAATTAAATCCCTTATTTTAATGTTTCATCTAAACATTAACTACATAACAAATCACCCATTTACCTTGTATAATATTGTTTACCATCATACAATAACTTATGTACATTTATAATTATTATACCCATTATTATATTTATAACATTGTTACCAAATCATATGTTTATACCATGTATTTATGTACAACATTTTTTAAACTCTCAGATATACATATAACTTTTTATATAATCATAATCTGAGAATGTATATGTTATACTCTAAGTTGATAGTTCATTATCCATGATATTAGAGTATCTCGTATACTCTTGATATACATTCAGGCTACAATATGTCGCAATACCTTGATATACTAGATAATTCACCATTTAATTGTTTTGACTAAAAATGCACATAATATATGTGATTAATAATTTGAATGTAGCCCAATAATGATTTACCAATTCAATTATTTCAGAATACACAAATCACTCAATTCATGGTAGTATTTGAATCACTTGCATATAAAATGATCAAAGATTTTATATTCAATCAACTATGTCCAAACATTGAGAATTTTTTGATAATATAACTCAGCCCTACTATTTACATAGTCCATAATATATTACATAATAGGTTCAATAGAATCATATAACTCAACCTTCTTATAATATACTATCTAAATCAAATTGGATAAATATTAATAAATCCATATAAGCCTATGAATATTTTGAATTTAATCCTCTATCTAAGACTTCTATTTGCCTCATACAAGTAAATTTACAACTGAATATATAATTTAACTAAGCCAAATCAATATTTTCCTTTTATATATAAATCTATACATAAATTTGAATACACACACAACTATTTATACTTATACCCAACTAAATATCTACCATTGGCATCAATACCTAGTTCAAGCCTTTATATGTTTATGGCATTACCAAAATTAACCCCAATTATGTAAGTATATATATATATATATATATATATATATATATATATATATATATATATATATATATATATATATATATATATATATATATATGTATGTATGTATGTATGTATGTATGTATGTATGTGTGTGTGTGTGTGTGTGTGTGTGTGTGTGTGTGTGTGTGTCTATATATATATATATATATATATATATATATATGCTATAAACTTTAACAATAGAGACTGAGTACATATCCCATACCCATGATTCATAAATCCATACAAAACCAATACATAGATTTTATTTGAAAAAACTTAATCTTTAAATATATTGATATATACATGCAAAGTTATATATATTTATCATTATGTCATTAAAATTTGATTTTATACACACACACACACACACATTTTTATATAAAATTTTATATACAATCAAAATTATTATGAAAACCCATAATGTCCTTACCCAAATTCTAAGTTAGATATATACACAATAGAATCTCTTATAATCAAAACATATTTCAATCTACATTTGTGCCTTAATGTTTATATCCCCTAACTGGTTTGATATCTAAAGGTAAGTGCAAGACCCTACCCAGTCTAGTTATAAATACACAATTAATGAAATAACCATACAATGAATTAATAGGGTTTACAAATTGAAAGGAATTAATATAGATCTTTCATAGAGCTAATATAACCATGGTTAAATCCTACAACTTTAACCATTTCACTTAGGGTTATTTTAGGTTGGATGTAGGGTTTTATGGATCGTTGAGCCATCCATAGGGTCCTACATTCAGCCCATAATTTTATAATTTCAAAAATAATTGAGACAAATATATCATTTATCATTTAATTTCCAAAAATACATCAAACTATAACACAAGAATTTAAAATACATCAATAATCTATAAATGATGATTATAATGTCATGGAAGCCAAATTTCTCTTCACTCCTTAGCTCAAATACCCATTATTCTAGTTATTCCTGCTACATCCATGTATGTCTTGACCTCACAGGGTTCCTTCCATTACATTTTATTCTTCTCCATGCCCTTACTCATCCCACCAATTTCTCCCCTTTACCTGGTAGAGAAATAATGACTAAAATAATGAATGATGAGAATAACTCAATATAAATCAACAAAGCTACAATTTTTCACCATTTTCTCATGTAACCAACCTTCCAAACTTGCATACCATTTTTTTCAATATGATTGTTAACTTGATCCAATGATAGATTATAAACCCTAATCATATTGAAAGTTTGATTGATTAGTATTTGTTAATAATTTTATGCATGTAGTTTGACTTTAACAAAACTAAAATCAACTTCCCAAAGTGCCCATGTAAATCAACTTTATACAAAGTCTTCAAACATTATAATTTCATGAAAGGTTGACTAAATGACAATTATACATACATACTAGCCAATATCAATGCATCAAACCTTCAAACTATAAGTTAACTTCCTAGGTTAAACAAATAACTATAGACTTTTAGCAAGATTCATCAAACACAATGATGTCTATA
Source organism: Torreya grandis (assembly GCA_037957365.1). Lineage (NCBI taxonomy): Eukaryota > Viridiplantae > Streptophyta > Pinopsida > Cupressales > Taxaceae > Torreya > Torreya grandis. The sequence continues at coordinate 1,347,507 of JARHVA010001156.1, read as the reverse complement.
TAATTGTTTATACAATAAAATTATCTATCACACTTTGTATAAAATTATGTTTATTTCCTACGCATTAAGTATTTATAGAAGTATTATGTTAGTAACATCAATCTCAATTTACCATGCCAACTAAAGACATTTTTTAATGCCTAACAAAGAATTTATAACTCATTAATGTCTTATTACAAGTTTATATAACTATTATAAATGATAATAGTAACCTTATAAACATAATTAGTCACTTAAAAAACCATATAAGCTAATTAATATAATTTGTCTCTTACTACAAAAAATAATCCAAATAAATCATTGTTAATACAAACATTCAACTATGTACAATACAATGGTAAGTCACAATAAGATAGCTACAAATTCATTCAAATAACTAAGAAATAACATCAACAAATATTTAATATAGTACACAACTATATTAGTGAAATTACACAATAAAAAAACATGATCATATAATAGCAACAATATCACATAATAAACAAAAAAAATAAATGAAAACTTACCACAACTATCTAACTCAAACAATAATCACAAAACATGCTATTCTACTATGGTGTGTGTATAGGTTTCCAATTTTTCTCTTTATCATCTTCCAACTCCTCCATCTACACCATCCTCTATTATGATTCTCTCCCTCCATCACACTCTAAGATATGGATATATCCTACATCCACCTCACAACAATGAAGGTAGTTATCCTGAAACATTATGTAATCCATAAAATATTGTTATATAAATAAACAAACATGATCATAATGTATAGAATATAAAACTATAGCTATTTCATAGAAAATAGATCATTTAAATTAATCAAAATATAATTATCCCATAGTTAACATATGAAATAAAACTTAATTAAATATTAGTTAATCAACTAACAACCATAATAATTCAAGGATCAAATAGGTTATTCATCTTAGAGATAAATTAAGATGTGAAATTTGCATTTTGATCTTACCATGGGGAGTATGTATTGGATCCTCACATATAAATTCATGAAATAATGGATCCTTGTGGTATATTATACCCAACAATACTTTTTATCTCTCACCAAAGTGAAGACTCCTATGGGAGAAGAAAATATAGTAGAGTACCCACTCTTAGTTATCTAGGCAACCCACATGTCAGAGAAATTTCTTAAAGAGATGTAGATCTAGGTCTAAACACTATAGGCATAAGTAAATATTTCCTTATCTTTTGGGATAATAGGCATAAGTAAATATTTCCTTATCTTTTGGGATAATTAGTTATGTCAAATATGTCCTCCTAAAACTTTTCTCAACTATAGGAAAGGTGGTAGGGACTATGGAAAATGGCTAGGTGCTCATCTGATGGACTTAGACCTATTTGTAGAGGATTGCTGAGATTGATGGTAAATGCAAGAATTTAATGTTTTTAATAAACAATTACATGTTCTTGGAGTTAAAATTTATTCCCACTTAAAAATTGTACTTATATCAAACATAAATTATGAGCATGAGAATTGATATGGGGGAGTGGATTGATTTAGCCAAACTATGATGGAACCCCTATTAAATAGAAAGAAGAAGATATTGGCTTACTTCAAGGAAGTTAATATCTCAGTGTTATTCTACCTAGATGACACTCTACTAGATAGGGGTGAATTTGGAGCCCACTTGGGTCACCTTGACTAGGTTATGAAGAAAAAGGTAGCAAAATCAAATAAGGATAAAGCATAGGTAGCTCTTGAGATATCGACCCAATCCACAGTGAGCATTAGCTAGTTGTTTGAATTTCATGAGGTTATGGAGGATTCCCTCTAAGTATAATAAAGTTTCATGTCCCAATTAGAGATGATCTTCATGTATCCTCTGATAAAACCTGCCAAGCTAGACTAAGAATTCAACCTTGTGGTATCCATATTAGAGACCAAAGAAGCAAAATCCAAATATTTGGGAGTTGGCTCATCTACTCCACCTCCACGTATTGATTAAGTGGTCCCTTGTGGATGTTTTTGAAGTGGTTGGAGAATATTTTATCCTTTTTTTAATTATACAATTATAAAAAATAGGAGTGTCCATCATTACATAAGATGGGAATCTTGTGTTACTTGGAGGTAAATCCCATCCTTATCTATAATATATAACTATATTATATTTTTGAGGTCATAAATTCTTTCAATTTCAAAGTGATGTCATATTAAATCTAATATTTCACCTATAGTTTACTTCACCCTTTTATATTGTATAAATATGGCTTATTCATGATCGATACCCTTGTAATAGAACTTGTTATTTTATGAATACAAATTTTGAGGCTTTGTGAAACACATATTCTATCTATCAAAGTATGCATCATTTAAATTTTAAATGAATGTTAGTGATCATATAATTTTTTTAATGTTTTATCACTTAATGGATGCAATAGTTATGATGTGATTATCTTTTATAACCTCTTTGTGAACTCCTTTCATTTTTATTACAATATTGATAACCTATGTGTTAGTCTACAAGTTATCTTGGAAATTTATGTATCATTTAATATGGAATTATAGTATTTATATTTAGTGAGGGTTCATAAATAAATTTTTCTTAACTTCTTGCCTAGAATTTTCCCATTGTGTAGTATTGGGTCAAAATATTTTGTGACACTCAACACGTAGTGGAATAATTATGGCAGATGCACTTAGCTCAATTGTTGAAGTATTAATATAATCATGATTTGGAAACACTCTTTCATGCCTTACTCTTCCCTATCTATTATGTTTATTTTTGAATTTAAACTACCCCCTCCTTTATTTTATAAAGTGGTAAATCAAAGTGCATGAATGTTACCAGTAGACCCAAGTAATTAAGTCATTATTCAAGTAATCAATATTGAACCCCTAGTGGTAGCACTACATTTCTTGGAGATTATTCCATGTAAGATCAATTATGAATCCAAATACCTATAATAATTCCCTTGTTTTATTTCAAATCAATCCTAAAATAGGGGATGAAAGTCCACCATTATTCCCACTATCCTCTTTGAAAATACCTAATTTCATGAGTATTTTGGAGTAGGATCTTGGAGTGAACAATAATAGCTAGTTATATATATGAGTCTTATATATGTGTATAAATTGATGGTGTATGTTGATCCTACATAGGTGTGTTAACCCTATTTGAGTATTGATCCTAAAATAGTTAGAATATTTAATGGGGCATCTCAATAGTTTATTGGTGAGATTAATTTACCTTTACAAGTTAGTCCAGCATATGGGGTCACTACCTTTTTTATTATACCGTAGATAGGAGTCTTTGATATGTTATTTTAATGATCTTGGATACATAATATCTAAATCATATCTTCCATAGTGCATGGGTGTATCAATACATTCATACCAATAAGGAAATCATATTCTCTAAAATTCCATATGAAAATCCACTTGTACAAGAGAAGTTTATTCCATGATAACTAATTATAAAACCTATTAAATTTGATCATGTGGGGAAGGGTACATAGCATTAAATCCACTTTCTTAGGAATTCTATAATTGATATTCCATTGCACCATAGATACATAGTGCACTCCAAAGATTCGTCACCTACACCTGCACAGTCCACCCAGTTGCTTAGAACAAATAAACATGTTCTAATTATAACTATATTAAAGAAACCATAGATCACTAAAAATTGGGTTCCAAGAACCATTAATCCTTATATTACCTATTAAAAACCAAAAAATCCTATTATACATACATAGATTACCATAAATTCTATAGTTTTAGATATGACACATATGCATGCCCCTTAACAATAACACCAATTTGATGTACCATATTCTGAGTTTAGAGCTTCATATGGGAATCCCTTAGATGATATCATAGGTTATAAAATTTTACTTATCAAATATGTCAAAAATACAAAAAAATCAAATATTTTAAGAAAATAGAAAAACATTCAAATAAATAAAAAGTACAAAAAGATATTCAACATACACATGTTTACTAGCTCCTTGACAAATATATTGTTTTATTTATGATAGTAGATAAAATATCATTTATTTTATGTACACACATATATTTCATGCATAATTGAGTGTGATATAAGCATAAACTGAACCCATTATACTTGCACAGACATATTTTTGACCTTTCATCTTCCCACATGGCATACTCTGATGGGGGCATCTACTTCTTTGATCATGATCGACACATATTATATTATTTTATGATCACTTTTAAATTATCATGTCGATATTATATAATAATTATTACACATGCCTAGACTCATGATTACATCTAAAAATGTGTACTTTATATGTTATGTTACATGATATTTTTTCTAACATGTACATGTAGGGACTAGTATGATATGCTTATGTCGGTTGTTTATACTTCATTTATACACATTTTCACTTCCTTGAGTGTACTTATTTCTTGTTATTATCTTAATTTTGAAAAATTTTAATATGTTCCTTAATTTTAGGCCCCTATGCCATTTTTTTTTATTTTTTTTTGTGGACATTTGAATATGTCCTCCCTTATAGGGTGTGGAATTTAAACACACCCCTTATTTGTAGTCTCCTTAGAACCCTTTTTGTGTGATATTGAGTGTTTAATTGATTTTTGAGATTTTATTTTTACTTTCTATATGTTACCATGATATATATCATACATCTTAGGGATTTTTTTTATCACATAATGTGAGATTAATTTATATATCTACTTAGACATGCTACTTCTATATGTTACATGATCCATACACAAATACTACAATTATATTATCCTTTTAATGTAAGGTGACTGCCAAATTACATCTTACTCACCTAAAAATGGGGGAATATAGTGGAATCATGTCATAAAGGCATGACTCCACACACATATATTTATAATAATTTAATATATTTTGCATGATTCATAAAAACACTTGTGTTAGAATCCTATACATTTGGCATCAATTTTATAGATTTAGAACAAAGGTGTTAGATTTGTGATAGATACATAGTTATAAATAAAAGGTTACATTTTGATTTAAAAAATTATATTAGACACATTAAATGTTCATATGCCATGCAAGTGCACCAAAATTTGCAAATACATAATCAAAACACTTTACCTAGAAACATTGTTTTTACCAAGAAGTGTCACTTTTAGCCTTTCTTGTCTATATTAATTGGCTCATTTGAGTATTTAAATAGATATTCAATTACCTTGATTTAATTATCACTACTCCCCATTTTTATGTTGAGTTATTTATACCACTTAACTTGACATTATTATAATTTTACTTTTATTTGTGCAATTGATATTTATTTATATTAATAGTCATGTCACAACTCAACCTTGAACTAGATTGGAGGCATAATTACTTTCCAAATTTTCTTGTTCAAATATCTAAGGTTTATGTCTGAACCTCTTTTATCTCTAATTCTTCATAAGGAATAATATTTACCAAAACAAAGTACCAAGGGGTAATATGGTTTCATTGACACATATGTGTACTCCTTCCTTATTCTCTTTACTTTTTAATCATTTCCATTATTCAAGTTTATATTACATACACTAATTTATAATAAAACATGATTTTTGTTAGAGGTCATTCACCAATATTTAATTTCACTAGGGATAAAGTAAAGGTAAGGTGTGATGTACACACCAAGGTATGCATTTCTTTCTTTAAACTAGTAATTTCATCCTTATACAGTATTAGATTAAGGGGTGTATATACTAAAATATAATTAGATATAGCATCTCAATATTTTACACTTGATAAATAATAATTAGGGCTTTATCCTTCATTCTTAAACCTTATGACTATCAAAATTTTCATTTTATCCATCTCATTCTGCTTAACTACTTATCTTATAATTTGACCCTATCATTTTGATGACCCAAATCACCTATACACTATATAAATGTGTGTGTGTGTGTGTGTGTGTGTGTATAATTCACTATCAATTACATAGATTAAATAGGTTTATATCACATCAAACACTTATGTTTTCATAGGGACACTAGTATTGATGTAGCTATCTAGTTTCCTTACAAAGTGTTTGTACCTCAAAAGTCATCCAAATTAGAAATATTTATAAAATATATTGGCCAACATATTTTTCTTATCTAACCTTTATATGATATACTTTCAAAAGGTGTTGTATAAATAAAAAACAAATATCATTCATCACTATCAAGAACACATCTAATAAATACCAAGAAAATACTTATTCATGTTTTTTCAATCAATTTCAACTTAATTGTATTGCCTTATTCTTCCATATTTATATATCATTCATAGGAAAAATAATGATACAGTTCTAATGCATTTTTAAAATATCCCATGAATAGTATTTTTGAAGATACAATTTATATCATTACATGCCCTTATATATATTTTATTGAATTATTGTCCACATACAAGCCCACACTTAGGGGATAAATACATATATGTATGAGTCCCTCCTTAGAGAATTGGATATGTAGGAAATAATCATTTATATAGGGGTCATTGAGGTCATCTCAAATGTGTCAACCCACTAACTTATTTTTAGTAAGGTGGCCTAACCTAAGGTGAGTAACTATGGTTTGAGCTATACACAATCATATAGATATTTTATGTGTGATATAAATACATAAAAGGATTTAAAAAACCCAAACATGTCTAGGTGTTCACTTCTCAATATAGTCAATTTTCCATACAATATATAAGAGTGTTGAGCCATGAATATAAATAACAATGCAAGTTTCCATAGGTCAACATAAGTGTCTAGGACTCCAAAAATAATATTTCCATAATCTAATGATTGGATCTTAAAAATATACCTAATTGATTTTGTATCCAAATGGAAAAGAAACTAATCTATAAATCAATCTTATCTTAGAGAAGATAAATCCTACTTACACTTCTGATTATTGATATATTAGATATTCAGATTCATGACCAAAATGAATCTTCTAGACCTATATAAGGGATCTCTTGCCATAATAATATCACTAGGAAGGGTTATAAATCCTCTATTTAAGAAAAACTATGAAATAACCCTAGATAGGTCCTATATTTTCATATTCACTAAACTAATAACAAGTAAAAGTATAATCTAGTGCTCACCAAATCTTATGGTATAAAGTGAGGTTAAATAACATTAAAAGTAAACATACATAAGAGAATCCTATTTAATCTATATATAGGTAAGACCCTAATGTATGGAGAGATAAATATATTCAAAATTCAGTACTTATGTTACTTCTATATACTAAATATAGGAGCAAAGTTATAGATACTTACCATAATTATATGTTAGACTAAATAACCAAGTAAAAATTTAGATTAAATCAGGTAACTAAAAATCTAAGGCTACTAAAGACCAAAAAACTCAAACAAGTAAACCCTAAGTACGAAAGGCAAACTCACCAAGTCAAACCAAGGAACATGTCAAAAATGGTAATAAAAAATCAATGTAAAAGTAATAACAATACTTTAAAAAATATGGGCAAGAAAAATGTTAAAACAACATTGATGAGTGAGAAATAATATTTACTCAATCATCAATGAAAAGAGTGCATGAAAGGGAAAATAACATTAGTGACTGAGAAGTAACAAGCTAACCTCACTCAACAATGGAAAAATAACATGAAAGTAGAAATGGACTTAGGTGTTTGTAAAAAGGGTATGAAAATAATGGAAAATGGTAAAAGAAAGCAAGGAAATAGTGGGATGTAAAGAAGTGAATCAATAATAGAATTTTGATCTCAAGGGTTAGGCTTAATGGTAAAATAATTGAAGTCTTTGGCAAGGGTAGTGGTTATTTGATGATAAGCAATAATATTTTCACTTTTTCATTGATAATCACCTTTAACCTAGAGGCAAATGAGTTAGGAGTCACCCAAAGTGTGAAAATATGTGATATCTAAATCAAGGGTTATTCTCATGCCTAGGATTAAGGCTTTGAAATTTTCCATGTTTTTAGTTACATCAAATTTAAGGAAAAATGCTAAAGGGATAATTTTACCAAGAGGAATAGTGAAGATACAACTTACCCCAGATCATTAGAAGCATTTGGCACCTTAAAAATGAAGGGTCTAAGTATCTTCATGTAATTAATGGTAATTTCATGAAGTTATTTGATAACTACTTTTGGTTTATTAGTATTATGGAATATAGAGGACTCTTCAAGATGACTTGATTCAAGATCAATAATGAAGTTATGGAAGTAATCTTTAATAGATATGGCTTTATTAACAACTTTATTATAGAGAATATTATCTTCAAGAAGACTATATTAAAGGTGGTTAGTAGCTGACATAGGATATATTGTAAGTTTATAAACAAAATTTGTCCTCTAACATATTTTTGTGTAATAATTTGAAGATCAAATTCCATGAGAGGGATCATCGACTTGCCAATTCTATCTTTAGGAACTTTGGATAAGAAGTGGTAGAGTGGATCAAGATGGATGATAACATAAGTGGTTTGATAAAGCATTCATGCCAGAGCTTTTCAATGAAAAAATATATGGTGAGGTAATCACGTTCTACTTTTGTATAACATTTCTCATATTTGAGGAGGTTGAGGTTGATATAATTGATGGCATATTCCCTTCTGATATCATCATGTTGGTAAACATTACCCAAATTGAGATGTGTGTGTAATAAGTATATAATATTAATGGATTATCATTATAAGGTGGATGAAGAGTGGGTGGGTGAACCATCTATCCATTCTAGGTATTCCTTTCATGATAAGAAAATTAACAAAATAGATATAATAAACCATTTTGGGGAGGAATTTCTTAATTTACCTAATTTTACCAAGGTAAGTGTGAATATCTAGAATGGAATGAGGGATGTAAATGTTGAGAATAACATTGATATTTGTGGGATCAACATCAATGTCATGAATAAAAACTGAAAATCGCAATAGATTTCCAGATGTGACACTAAAAACACATTTGTAAAGATTTAGTTAAACTTTATATTTAATGAGGTTATCAAAAATCATAGACATAGCATTTCCATATTGTAAATGATATGGTGTATTGGTAAAGAAAAAATGCAATTTTATTTAGGATCAATTCTATCAATGAATTTGTTGAAACAAGGGGATTTCTTATTTAAATTTCCAAGTTTGTGATGTTTCCAAGGTAGTTGAGGTTCTCAAGCATGAAGTTATTCAAGATTGGCTTCATCACTAGGAAAATTTGGAAGAGGACCATAATAATTTACATATACTTTGAGATCAATAATTTCATTACCATGGTGGTCATATTTAGAGTCTATTTGATGTATATATATGCCCTTGACATCTAAGGTATTCTCAAGAGTAGGTGGAGTAAGGGAAAAAGGTTGATCATATTTGATTGGTTTATTATTAGCATAATTAATGGGGGAATAAATGTATGTAATTACTGGTTTTATAGGTTGTAAAGAAGATGTAAGAATTTCTAGAGGGTCAGAAGGTAAGATTTGTTTGACCACCCAAGGAGTATCAAGGATTGGAGAGTTAGTAGGAGGGACACGACCTTCAGGTGCTAACTCAAATTTATTGGAAATTGTATGAACATCACAATTGAAAGAATGTACTTTAAATAACATTTTTTATTAATATTGAGCATATAATTGTCATGATTGAGCTTAGGACATGATTTATTTATCGTCATAGGTTGGATAAATTATACATGCTTGATATTTAAGAGGAATTTCAAAAGGGAAATGTTTAGATCACTAAATTTACATGGAGACATGATTAAAATATATTGAAATAATTTGGCCACTCCATATTCATTTCATGTGAATGAATATTTTGGGTAAGAGGCTTTCTAACCATTGCATGGAGGGGGAAATCTATGATCTCATCAATGAGAGGGATGGTGCAATCATGAGGAAATAAAGAAGGAGGAAGCCACTCTGATATGTAAGGAGGTAGCCTAGTAGTGTTACAAGTATGTTATAAGTCATTATTTTTAATTATGTTGCAATACATGACTCCATACTTACATAGTTGTTATAATTTTATATGGTTTACATGATTTAGATATACATTTGGATGAAAATCCTACACATTTGGCACTAATTTCATAAATTTGGGACAGAGTTTTCATATTTTTTATAGATATTATACACAATAATAAATAAGAGGTTAAATTTTGAGATATATTTCATATTTAGACACATTATAGGTGTATATTCCATGCAAGTACAAAAATAATTATAAATAAATATTTAAAACACTTTACCAAGAAGCACTAATTTTACCAAGAATCACCATTTTGAGCCTTTCTTATTTATATAAGTTCGTTCCTTTGAGTAGTGTGATCAAGATTCAATGCCCTTGATGGACTTAACACTACTCTCCTTTTGTATTTTGAGTTTTTTATTCCCCTTAACTTTACTTTATTATACTTTCATTTTAGTTTTGCAATTGAGATTCAATGATCTCAATGGTCGTGTCATAGGTCACCCTTATACAACTAACCCTTCCATGAGATATTATAAAAATGTGTAGTATAAATACAAAAAAATTACCATTCATCATTATCAATCACACATATATTAAATACCAAGCAAACACCTATTCATTCTCATTCAATCAATTACATAACTAAGTTATACTACCTTATTTTTCATTATTTTTATAGCAGTATTATGAAGAATCATATTATAGATATGAAGAATTCAAAGAATATATGATGAATGGTGTTTTTAAAATTACAAACTAGATTATTTCATGAAATTTCATAAAACATACTTTACCCTTATACACACATAATCCCACACTTATGGGAGAATGACATATTTTTGAGGCCCTCCTTAGAGTATTGGCTATCTAGTCAACACTCATTAATAGAGTGGTCCTCTAGGTTAGCTCAACTTTTTGAACCCACTAACCCATTTTTTTAAAGTTGACCTAACCTAAGGTGAGAAACTATGGTTTTATATATACAAATCATATATAGATTGTGTGTGTAATCTAGATACATCAATAGAAAAGTGATACGAAACCCTGATAGGTCCATGTAGTTGGTTCTCAATAAAATGAATATTTCCTACATGAAAAAGCATTAACACATGGATCTAAGTGTCAATTCAAGTTTCCATAAGTTGATATAAGTGTCCAAGCCTCCATAAATGATATTTCCAAAATATGGCAACTGGGTCCTAAACATCAACCTGCCTGCTACTACCTCTACACAACTTATATCCATAAACACATTTATAAATAAGCTAAGTATTATCTCCCCCTTGTGTTGAAATTATCATAATATCAATTAGCATTGTAATTTTCATATTTAGTACTTTTCTATATTTAGTATATTGTGTTATTTGAATTAATTTAATTGGTCTACATTAGAATAGTTATATTCATCTATTTTATTAGACGATTCTACCCCTTAAACCCTAACACAATCTGAAAAATGGGTTAAACATTTTGTGAACCCAACCTCTGTGTCTTCTCATGCAAATATTAGGTTGCTCTAGGTTTTTTAATCTTCTAGGGTTTCTGATTTTAATAATTTATTGATCTGAATTTTTCCATTTCCTTTGGTACCTTTATTTTCATTTATCAAATATGGAAAATTTCAAAAGATGTCATTTCAAAATAGAATATAAATAAGCCTTAGTAAATAATATAAATAAAAATAACTAATTAATTTATTAATTCTTACATGTTACACAAGAAATAAATAAACATGCTAAGGCTAGTGCATCCACATCTAATAATGGTGAACCCTTATATGGTACAACTCTTGCTACATCCTCCATAGGAATAATTAATAATTTAACTCAATTATTAATTTCAATCCCCACATCTACACAAGTGGTGTTTTCATCCCCTTTGGTGACTTCCCAAATCTCAAATCAAATTCCCAATGGGTCTACTTTGAAAACTCTTCTCTAAGTTATTCAAGATTTGGAGGCTAAGGTTACCAGCACTAAGAAAAATTCTTTGAAATTTACTCACATTATTGATTCACAAGATGTATTACATAATCCTCTACAACCTGACATATATTTGCATCCTTTTTGAACAAGTTTTATTTCACCCAAGTTCACATTTTATGATGGCAAGGGTGATTACAAAAAACATCGTTGGTATTTTTATGTATCATACTTTGATTATGATTCAAATGATAAACTTATGACTAAATTATTTCCAAGGAGCCTAAAGTACTATGCTGTAGTATGGTTCTATGAGTTACCAATCTAGTCAGTGAAAGAATTAAAACCTCTAGTGGATTAGTTTTTAGCACATTACTCTTTCAACATCACTGAAAATATATCAAATGCTCTAAATACTAAGATAAAACAAGGAATAAATGAACCTATTTATGAATATGTTTTTAGGTACAAAACATTATTGGTAAAAATGATAAATCTAGTGGCAAATAAAGTGCTTCAAGTCATCTTTAAGCAATGTTTTCTTGCACCATTACTTGATTCCATTATATTCAAGAGGTTTAAATATTTAAATGAATTATGTTATATTATTTAAGATCATGAAATGACACTTATTTAATTAAACAATCTTAAGTATGTATTAAACACACTAACTACATCTACAACCAAGTTTCATATCAAACCAAGCTATAAGGTAAAATATACATAACCTAAAAAAGAAGAAACCACAATGGTTAATGAAGTATCATAGTAACATAATTTGCTCATATTATGCAATTCACCTAAGACGTAATTTACGTGATTACTTGAGTCTCTAGATTCATTACTTAAGAATATTGTGGAGTGTCATCTCAGCTATATCTCTCTCCTTTTATAGACGTTGGTACGAGTTCACCTTTATCAAAAAGATATGATGTTAATGAATATTATGACTATCATCAAGGCATCATACACTATATAAATATATTTTATACCCTTAAAAATAAGATTTAAGACCTTATTGATAATCAACAGATTACCTTTGATGATCCTCCAAAGGATTTAGGGTAACAACCTAGCGAGCATTTAAACTAGAATATATTTAATAATATATTATAATATTACTCTACGAAAGATCCAAAAGTATAATTTTCATATAATGTACATCTTCCTCCACCATAATATGGACACCAATTATATGGTATTATTGGGAAATTTACACACACTATACCTCATGTGGTTCAAATACCTTATATTACATTCAATAAGAGTGAAATTATGGATGGTAATTAAAATATTCTCTCATTTTTGTTATAACATACCTGAATCATAAACATATACACAATTTTAGTGTTGATAATGGTGGTAGTGAGAATGTATGTACCATGAATTCACTCACACATTTAGGTTATACACATGATTATTTATACCCTTTAACCAAAATGGTCTGAGCATTTGATGGAACATCACAAAAGGTTAATGGTGAGATTTATTTACCTTTACAAGTTGGTCTAGCACATATGGTCACACCTTTTTTGTTATACCATACACGAGTCTTTTATATGTTATTATGATGACCTTGGATACATATTATCCATGTAGTACCTTCCACAGTGCATGGGTATATTAAATAAATTCATACCAATAGGGTAATCATAGTTTCTAAAATCCTATATGAACATCCACTTCAATTAGCATACTTACATACATACATATACACATACATTTATGTATACATACATATATATATATATATAATATGTATGTATGTGTGTGTGTGTGTATATATATATATATACACACATACATACATATTATATATATATATGTATGTATGTATATAAATACATGGAGTAGTCACTTTAGGAATTATAAAAGGGTTTAATAATGGGCTATTGTCATATAATAGCTTCTTCTCAGCACAACAATGGTATTTTATCCATTTTAACCATAACACAACCCTTTGTCTCACTTCTCCTCAATATTTCATTCTGTTAATCTGGTGGGCTATGGAAATGATGGTACTGGAAAGTTAGGATCACAACTAGTAGTGAATTTTTTTCCTTTTGACCATCTCTTTTTCTTCTATCATGCATGCCTTATGGATAGCTTATGATATAAATTATGGGCTAAAAATTCAAAAAATTTATTGGATGATATCTTTGAGGCCACCCAAAAATAGATCTATCAAACTTATCTCAGTGATATTTTCCACCCTTAAAGAGAGATTCTAAAATTGATGAATATAATCCTTCACAGGTCATGTTTACCATAGATTGGTTAATTAGCTGAAATAGTTCTCAAAGACATTATTTTGATAATGAGTTGTCAACTCCTTAGTAAAAATAGTCCATGTAACATGAGCACCATTATTTTTCTTTTGAGCACATAACCAATGATATCAAATGAATTACTCAGGTTCCATATACAAAGATGCCACCATCACCCTATGAGAACTAGGGGTTTGATATAGCTCAAATAAACTCTCAATTTGGTTAATCCAAGTGAGAGGATCCTTACCATCAAACTTATGCATGTCCACTTTTGGCAACATCATTTTCATACCAGTATGGGAGTTGTTGAGAGGAGGATTCGAATGCTAAAATGGAGGATTGTTAGGCTAAAACTAAGATATGATGGCAGCCAATTATGTCAACTAATTATAAAACATACTAAGGTTAATCATAGACCATATTTATGTATTTGAATGCATCTTTGAGCTAATTTAGTCAAATATCAACATATTTTCAATTATTCATGCCACCTTTACAAAATAAGCTCAATGTGTAGGTCTAACTCTTGTTATTTATATAAGTTAACTTGACACATCATATTTTAGGTAGGATATTTGAATTTTAAGTTTTAATTTCCTAATATTAGAACAAAATCACACTCACTAACTATAGATCATTTGATCAAGTTTAGGGTACATAGAAAATCTAGACATGATAAAGGTATACATAGGATATCTAAATCTCTTCCAACTTCATCAATTTAAGGTACATGTGCCTTCAACCATCACCTAGGTATGGAATGGTTAGGATATTCCTTGATTAATATGCCAGGGGAGGTTCATGATGTTCTAAGAAACCCCCAAAAATATCTACCTACATTTATTCCGATAGGTGTAGTGACTATTGAGGAATATATAAAATATTTTAAGGATGCTTTAAGATGTCTTAATTTTGTATATGAAGATGTGGCATGTAGGTTGTTTCCATTTACTTTTAAAGATGTCACTTATGAATGGTTCTTGAATATGTTTGATAGCTATATCACAAGTTGGAATGATTTTAACAATGTCTTTATTGATTAATTTGGTATAATTATTAGTCCTTATGTTATTTACCACTAGTTCACTACTATTAGAATGGATGCTAGTGAGCCCATTAGGTCCTTTAATTCTATGTTTCAAAATATGTATAGCAGGACCATGGAACCCTACAAGCCTAATGATGTCCTAGCCCTAGAGTTCTACAAAGATGCAGTAGATCCTATGACCTCTATGTTCCTAAATAGGTCTATCCCAATTATAGCTTCATTAGCCCAAGCCTATTCTAAATCAATAATCATTAATAATCAAATATAACCCCAATGAAAATGTCTTATTTAGTCCCAAAAGTGAAATGACACCTTCCTATGATGAAATTGTTCCCCAATAATAACCAAAATCTCCCAACCTTAAATCAGTGCCCAAATCTAACCTAGTTACCATTAAGTCATGTAGCTCCAAATTAAAATCTAATATTATTGACTCATCCCACTAATGGCTTTAACCCAAGTGATCAAAGGGATTTGGTACCATCTAATAATAATAACCAATTA
Organism: Torreya grandis; assembly: GCA_037957365.1. Classification (NCBI taxonomy): domain Eukaryota; kingdom Viridiplantae; phylum Streptophyta; class Pinopsida; order Cupressales; family Taxaceae; genus Torreya; species Torreya grandis. The sequence goes on along the minus strand of JARHVA010001156.1, from coordinate 1,331,864 downwards.
CATAATTATGAAACTCCAAAAAATGAGAATGAAACTATCTTGAAAATGGTTCAAAAATTAAGCACTAAATTCCTTTAGTTGGAAAAACAAGTGGGAAATGTGGGAGAACACTCTAGTAGGAATTTCTCATTTTAAAGGTTCAATAGGCCAAGTAACAAATTTTATAATGATATTTTTCACATTAATAAGGCTAATAAACCATATTATAGTAGTAATAATATGGACATTAATCTTACTGATATTGCATTACCTGACTATTGTAGGGTACATTGCATAGCCAAGCATGGGGAAATTAACTATATAGAATTTTACAAAGCCTTTAAGGCCTTACAAGAAGATTTGGATACATTTTAAGTGGTTCCTAAAAAAAATAGAATTTCAAACACCTCTAGATCTAAGCCATTTGAGTAGGCATTCATGGTGGACACCTTTGATTTCCCCTTTCAAGAGGAAAATGAACCTGATGAGGTCCCTGAGGAGATCCAAGACTCTTAGTAATTCTTGAAGAAGACATATCCCTTGAGTAATAGAAAGTAGAGGTGGCCCTTGACTACCTCAATGCCTCCAAAAATATTTAGAACTCTTCCTGATACCTTTTCAATAAATAATTTGAAGCCATCAAAAGGCAGTACTTCTAAACCCAATATTAAGATTCCTAGTTCTTTTGGAAAAACTAGTTATAACATAGTTTAAGACATGAAAAAAATTAAGGATAATTTAACATTTCATGAACTCACATAGATTATAGAGCAAAGGGATCTCCTGTTGAAATCTTTTTCATGAAAAAATATTCCCTTTAAGACTGATCATGCTAATGTAATAGTTCATAAATCCAACGCTAAGTCTCCTCCTTTCTTACTCACTATCATGATGTTTGGTAAGAACTTGTGTAATTTATTATTTGATTTAGGATCATCTACTAATATAATTCATATATGAATATGTATGTAACTTGGTTTAACCCTTATAAATTTTTATAGGGTTGTCACCCAATTAGATAAATCTAGGGTTATTATTATTAGGAGAATTATTAAATTTTCATATGCAACTAGCTTTTGAGCCTAGGGTGAAATAACTCATTGATATTCAGGTGGTTTAAATACCTGATGTTTATGAAATCTTATTGAGTATGGAATGGACTAAGGCTTTGAATGGTTACATGTATATAAAGTTCTCACATCTATGGATACCTTGGAAGGGTGTCCCTAATTAGATCAAAGTTGAGAGAGAACCAAGAATGAAGCATATGATAACTTAATATAATGTTGTGAATGAGAGGGTCAACATAATAGACTTAGGGATTTTCACTTGAGAGGATGAAAAGGTATGTAATACCAAGAATGTTCTTATTGTTCTTGGATTGTAGAAATTGTACTTTGATGGTGCTAGGTGTAATTCTAGATTAGGTATTCATATTGTTTTTACCGACCCCACTAAAAAAAGGTGCCATTATTCTTATATACTCTAATTTCCATGTATTAATAATATCGATGAATATGAATCCCTTATCCTTGGCTTAAAATTTTCTATAAAAAATAAGGTCAAAGAACTACTAGTTTATGGGGATTCAGTGCTAGTGGTTAACTAGGTCAGAAGTAAGTACCAATGTAAGATCTCATACCTTAAAAGGTATAAGTTTAGAGTTTAGGTTTTGATTGAATCTTTTGATTCCTTTAGCATCAATTCTATCCCAAGGTAAGAGAATCAAGAAATTGACCAATTGGCATCTATTGTAACTAACCTCATTCCCAATCAAGATTCCCTTAGTTTTAGAATTGAACTAATCCCTTGTCCTTTAGTGTCAGATAATATTAACTATTTCCAAGTCTTCAATGATGATCAATAGATATTGGATTTCATGAATAACTCTAGAGAATATGATTCTCATTCATTGATGAAGTTGATGGAAACATCTAGGGAAGATAAATTTAATGGTAAAGTCATTCAGCTGAGTGACAATAAGATCCCAAAGGGAATGATTACTTTAGAGATACTATTTTATCATAACAAAATTGATGAGTCTTCTAAGGTTCCCAAGGTAAATGGGAAGGACTATAATGGTACTGATCTAGGCCTTCATGATCAACCCCATTTGGTAAATGTTGGGAAGACTTGTAATATTTTGAAAATAAGAAAGCCAAGGAACTTCTTGCCCAATATAATTATGTCATAGCATGGTCCTATGATAACCTAAATATCTTTGATCCAAGGGTCATCACACATACTATACCCCTTAAAGAGAGTTGAAAACCCTTTAGGTAGAAACAAAGGCCTATAAACCTAGTCCAAGAACTGATGATCTTTAAAGAGGCTAAAATATTACTATATGTTAAGATAGTCTTCCCCATTATGCACTCTACTTAGGTGGCTAATTTGGTGCCAGTCAAGAAGAAGAATGGTGAGATTAGGATTTATATAGACTTTAAAAAATTAAACAAAACATTAGAAAAGGACAACTACCCCTTTCCTTCCCAAGACCAAGTAATTAAAGTTGTTTTTGGATCCGCTATGATGTCCTTTATTGATGGATTTTTAGGTTATAACCATGTTTTGGTTGATAGAGAGGATAGGATGAAAATAACCTTCACAACAAAGTGGGGAACCTTTGCTTACAAGAGAATGCATTTTGGACTAATTAATGTAGGAGCCACCTTCCAAATAGATATGGACCATGCCTTCTAAGGATTTATTGGTAAGTGAGTTATCATATATATGATGATCTAATAGTATTTTATAAAAATAAGGAAGATCACTTCATGTAACTACAACAATTTTTTGAAAGATGTAGAATGTATGCCATTTCTGTAAACCCTAAGAAGAGTATCTTTTATGTAACTGAAGGGAAATTATTAGGTCATGTTATAACTAAGGATGGGATCTCTATATATCCTGAAAGAGTGGAGGCCATATGTAGAATAGAACCTCCAAATAGTAAAAAAGAGATAAAACCATTTTTTGGTAAGATAAATTTTGTAAGAAAGTTTATGTTTGGTTTTGCAAAAATTATGAAACCATTAAATGACATGCTAAAGAAGGATGCCAAAGTCACATGGAATGAATATTCTAGGAAGGAATTCCATGATATCAAGGAAGCCATCAATCAAGATCCATTCCTTATAAGTCCTAACTTTTCAAGGGACTTCTACCTCTATTCCTTTGCATCTGACCACACTATGGCTGCAGTGTTAACTCAAAAATTTAAAGGGTGTGACCACTTTATGAGTACTAATTTTAATAATGATAATTTAAATTATTCATTAATTAATAAATAGTCATATACATTATTAAATGAAGTTAATAAATTCATGTATTACATCCTTAGAAATAAGGTGCCTGCCATCTTGCCTACCTCTTCTTCCTATAAAGGCATGTATCACCATTGTAAAAGGAGAGGGATTTATGAAAAACTTTATATACTTCAAGAAATTGATAGAATCAAGGAATTATAAAAAGATTTTCCATTTTGATGTGATAATTGCTAATGTATCTTTTCTCTCAATTTTTAGTAGAGGTCTTTGAATTCTGAACAAAATTATTTAATCATAGGGTTTCTAATTTTTGCCTATGCTAGATTAGTTGAAAGATCTTGGGTTTTGCTTCATTTCATTTTTCTCTATATTCAAAAGTGAAATGGCTATTTAATTATAGTGGTAAATCCTTAAAGTAGACCTAGTTCTTACTTGTGATTCTTAAAAAATTTCCTCTGAAGTTTGCCTGATATATAGTGAGATTTGAGCTTAGGCTATGTTGCATTATATATTTGTTAAATGTGTATTCATTTGCCATTAATACTTTTCCATAATGCTCAAGACTAAAATTGGAAATCACTTATCTATTTTCTGCCCTATCTTCTCTTTGCTCTTTTTTATACCTTGATCACTTTAGTTTTAGAAACATTATAAATATCCATTTATATTAGTCTATAGCTCAAAGCAGGAACATAATTCACTAAGTATCAACAAGGATTCATGAAGAATGGGCCAAGGTGGCTCCCAACCACCAAAATTATATAAATATTATGGAATTGTTATCTTACTTTGTTGTTATTTCACCATAAGCAACTAGATTGTCAAAACCTACAACCCATGATCTAAATTTTCCAACTTCTAAAATGAAAAGAGTTTTTTAAACACTAAGGGCACCTATGCTACATTTAGAACCATCAAAAAAACCAAATGACCAGAAATAAGGGAATTTTGTGAAAAGATAAACTATTGTAGAGGATGAGACCCATGTAAATATCCTACAAAAAGTGTTAAAAGTATATCATATATAAATCATGATAAGAAGGGAAGGATTTAGGCAAAATAATTTTTTTGGAATTGTGCATTGGTGGGATCTTTAAAAATATGGTCTTCCTTAGTTTGAATGTGATAGGTGCTTGGACCAAGGTTATATTTCACTAAATAAGGCCCCACCATTTTTGGGCATATTTATCTTTTTTGGCATGAGTATATTTTATATTAAGGACAAGATCACCAACATAAAAAGTACAAACTTTAACTCTTTTATTATGTTGTTTGAAAATACGGGCCTTGTATTGGTGATTGTGTTGTAGGGAAGAAAGATGGTGTTCATCAAGAAGATCAAGAGAATGAAGGAAAGATTCACATAATTATTCATTAGGTGAGATACCATGAAGAGAGATACAGAGAGAAGGTAGTTCAACTTCAAATGGGAGGATTTATCTAGAACCATAGACTAGTGAAAATGGCATCACACTAGTAGTAGTGTGTATGCTAATGAGATAGGCCCAAAGAGTGGGATATAGATGAAGATGATAACCCATGAAAGTTTCATAGATTATTTTTTAGATAATTTTATTGATAAATTTTATGGTGGCCTTGACTTGGCCATTACATTGGGGATGATAAGGCGTGGAAAATTTGTGATTGATTTTGAATTCAGCATATATCTATTTCACATTTTTATTTTTGAAACTACCACTATTATCTAAAATGAGAGTATGAGGAATGTAAAAGTAGTAAATGATCTAATTGAGGATGTATTTGGAAATGATGGTACTAGTGACATTGGAAAGGGGCATAGCCTTGACCCATTTGGTAAAATACTCAGTGGTTGTGATAATAAAGACATGCCCATCTTGAGATCTAGGTAGTTTACCTATGAGATCTAATCCCCATATGGAAAATAGCCAAGGAGACTCCACAATTTAAATCTTGACTGGAGGTGAATGGATTAGATCATCATAAAGTTGGCAAAGATTACATTTTTTAGTGAATTTGATGGCATCCTTTCTAAGAGTGGGCTAAAAATATCCCATACTTAAGCATTTGTGGATTGTGACATGCCCACTATATTAGCCACAACAAATGCCCCCATGTGCTTATTCAATAAGAAGAGGAAATTAGACATGCATAACACAATAGAGCAAGGTACCTTTAGTATTGTGATAATAAAGGATGTCATATCTAAAGACATACTTGAAATCTTATTTGTGAATTCAAGATTTTTCATGGGAATCCATGTTTAGAGGATAGGTTTGGTGTTTAATAAATTGAATAATGTCTTTATACCAAGGTATTTATTGAATTGAGACATCCTTAATGTGGCATACTAGTGAATATTATGGTTGAATGTAAGATGGGGACTTTTTTATTTGGATAAGAAAAGTGGAATCGATAAGAACTTGGTATGGATAAAAAAGAGATGATAAAGAATCAAGTGAATCAGTAATATAATTTTGATCTTGAGGGTTAGGCTTAATGGTAAAATAAGTGAAGTCTTTAGCAAGGGTAGTGGCTATTTGATGATAAGCAATAATATTTTCACTTTTTCATTGATAATCACCATTAACCTAGTGGTAAATGAGTAAGGAGTCACCCAATGTATGTAGATATGTGATATCCAAATCAAGGGTTATTCTCACACATAGGATTAAGGCTTTATATTTTTCCATGTTTTTAATTACATCAAATATAAGACAAAATGCTAAAGGGATACTTTACCAAGAGGACTAGTGAGGATATAACTTACCCCAACTCCTTGGAGGCATTTGGCACCTTCAAAATGAAGGGTCTAAGTATCTTTATGTAAATTTATATTAATTTCATGAAGTTCTTTGATAATGAATTTTGGTTTAGTAATATCAAGGAATATAGAGGACTCTTCACAATGACTTGATTCAAGATCATTAATGAAGTTATGGACATATTATTTATTAGATATGGCTTTATTAATACCTGTAATATAGATATATTATCATCAAGAAGACTATATTGAATGTGGTTAGTAGTTGGTATAGGATATATTATAAGCTGATCAACAAAATTTTTACTTTGATAGATTTTTATGTAATAATTCAAAGATCAAATTCCATGAAAAGAACCATCCACTTGCCAATTCTATCTCTAAGAAGAAAGGATTTGGATAAAAAGTGGTGGAGTGGATTAGGATGGATGATAGCATAAGTGGTTTGATAAAGCATATCATGTTAGAGATTTTCAGTGATAAAATATATGGTGATGCAATTACATTCTACTTTTGTATAACATTTCTCATAGTTGAGGAGGTTGAGGTTGATATAATAGATGGCATAGTCCCTTCATAAATCATTATTTTAGGTAAGCATTTCCCCAATTGACATGGGTGTGTAATAAGTATATAATATTAATGGATGATATTTATAAGGTGGATGAAGAGTGGGTGGGTGAATAATCCATCCATTCTAGGCATTACCTTTCATGATAAGAGAAATAATAGAATAGATATAATAACCCATTTTGGGGAGGAATCACCTAATTTCCCTTATTTTACCAAGTTAAGTGTGAATATCTAGAATGGAATGAGGGATGGGAATGTTAATAATAGAATTTATGTTGGTGGGATTGATATCAATGTCATGAAGAAAAAATAAGAATCCCAATAGATTGTTATATGTGACACTAAAAACACATTTGTAAGGATTTTATTGAAATTTATATTTAATAAGGTGATCAAAAATGATAAGGATAGATTTTCCATATTGTAAATGATATGGTGCATTGGTAAAGAAAAAATGTGATTTGATTTAGGATCAATGCTATTAATGAAGTTGTTGAAACAAGGGGCTTTCTTGTTGAAATTTCCAAGTTTGTGATGTTATCGAGGTAGTTGAGGTTCTCATGCATGAAGTAATTAAATAATGGTTTCATCACTAGGAAAATTGTGAAGAAGACCATAATACTTGAAATATACTTTGAGATCAAGAATTTTATTACCATGGTGGTCATATTTATATTTTATTTTATGTACATCTATTGCCTTGACATCTAAGGTAATCTCAGGAGTAGGTGGAGTAGGGGAAGAAAGTTGATCAGATTTTATTGGTTTTCCATTAACATAATTGATTAGGGAAGAATTAGATGTAATTATTGGTTTTATAGGTTGTATTTAATATGTAAGAATTTCCAGAGGGTCAGAAGGTAATATTTGTTCAACCACCCATGGAGTATCAAGGATTAGAAAGTTAGTAGAAAGGACATGACCTTCAGGTGCTAACTCAAATTTATTGGAAATGGTATGAACATCATGATTGAAATCATGTATTTAAACTAACATTTTTTAATAATGTTAAAATTCCAAGCCTCATGATTGAGCTTAGGACTTGAATTAATTATTGTCATTGGTTGGATAAATTATACGTGTTTGATATTCAGGAGGAATTTCATAAGGGGAACTACCTAGATCATTGAATTTATATGGAGACATGATTAAAGGATATTGAAATAATTTAGCCACTCCATAGTCATTGAATGTGAAGTCATATTTTTTTTAATAGGCATCCTAACCATTGTATGGATGGGGGAAAGAAATTATCTCATCAATGAGAGGGATGGTGCAATTATGAGGAAATAAAGGAGGAAGCCACTTTGATATGGAAGGAGGTAGCTTAGTAGTGTTCCAAGTATGTTACAAGTCATTCTATTTGAGTATGTTACAATACATGACTCCACACTTACATAGTTATTATAATTTTACATGGTTTACATGATTTAGATATACATTCAGATGGAAATCCTACACATTTGGCACTAATTTTACAAATTTGTGATAGATTTTTCATATTTTTGAAATATATTAGGCACAATAATAGATAAGAGGTTAAATTTTGAGAGATAATTTATATTTAAACACATTAGAGGTCTATATGCCATACAAGTACACCAAAAATTATAAATACATATTTAAAACACACTACCAAGGAGCACTAATTTTACCAAGAATCACCATTCTGAGCCTTTACTATTTATATAATTTTGCTCCTTTGAGTATTGTGATCAAGATTCAATACTTTCAATGGCCTTAACACTACTCTCTTTTTATAGGTTGAGTTTTTTATTCCCCTTAACTTGACTTTATTGTACTTTTAGTTGAGTTTTGCGAGTGAGATTTAATGATCTCAATGGTCATGTCATAGGTCACCCTTGTAAAATTGACCCTTCCATGAGATACTGTAAAAATGTGTAGTATAAATACAAAACAATTGCCATTCATCATTATCAATCACACATATAGTAAATACCAAGGAAGCATCTATTCATTCTCATTCAATCAATTACACAATTAAGTTATACTACCTTGTTCTTATTTCTATAGTAGTATTAGGAAGAATCATATTATAGTTATGAAACACTCAAATAATATATGATTAATGGTGTTTTATAATTTACAAACTAGATCATTTCATGCCATTTCATATGACATATTTTACCCTTGTGAACACATATTCCCACACTTATGGGAGAATGACATATTTATGAGGCCTTCCTTAGAGTATTGGCTATCTTGGAAACACTCATTGATAGAGGATTCATCTAGATTAGCTCAACTTTGTGAACCCACTAACCCATTTTTTTCAAGGTGACCTAACCTAAGGTGAGAAACTAGGGTTTTAGATATACACAATCATATATAGATCATGTGTGTAATCTAGATACATTAATAAAAAAAGTGATAGAAAAATCTTGATAGGTCCATGGAGTTTCTTCTCAATAAAATAAATATTTACTACATGATAAAAGCATTGAGTCATAGATATAAGTCTCAATATAAGTGTCCATAAGTTGATAGAAGTGTCTAGGTCTCCATAAATAATATTTCCAAAATTTCTAACAACTAGATCCTAAGCATCAACATGCCTGATACCACCTTTGCATAACTTATATCCATCGACACATTTGTAAATAAGCTAAGTATTATCCCTCCCTTGTGTTGAAATTATCATAATATCAATTAGCATTGTACTTTTCATATTTAGTACTTTTCTAGATTTAGTACATTATGTTATTTGAATTAATTTAATTGGATTGCATTAGAATAGTTGTATTCATCTATTTTATTAGTCTATTCTACCCCTTTAACACAATCTAAAAAATGGGTTAAACATTTGGTGAACCAAACTTCTATGTCTTCTGATGCAACTACTAGGTTTCTCTAGGCTTTTTAATCTTCTAGGGTTTTTTATTTCAATAATTTATTGATCTGAATTTTTCCATTTCCTTTGTTACCTTTATTTTCATTTATCAAATATATAAAATTTTAATAAATTTCATTTCAAAATAGAATATAAATAAGCCTTAGTCAATCATATAAATAAAAATTAGTTAATTAATTAATTCTTACATGTTACATAAGAAAAAATCAATAAACATGATAAGGCTAGTGTATCCACATCCAATAATGGTGAACCTTTATATGGTAAAATTCTTGCTACATCCTCCATGGGAAAAATTAATACTTTAACTCAATTATTAGTTTTAATCCCCACATCTACACAAGTGGTGTTTTCATCCCCTTTGGTGACTTCCCAAATCTCAAATCAAATTCCCAATGGGTGTAATATTAAAACTCTTCTCCAAGTTATTCAATATTTTGAGGACATGGTTACCAGGATTAAACAAAATGATTTTAAATTTACTCATGTTATTGATTCACAAGATGCATTTCATAATCCTCTAGAACTTGAGATATATTTGCACCCTTTTCAAATAAGTTTTATTTCAACCAAGTTCACATTTTATGATGGCAAGGGTGATTGAGAAAAAAATCTTTAGTATTTTTATGTAGCATACTTTTATTATGCTACAAATTATAAACTTATGTCTAAATTATTTCTAAGGAGCCTAAAGTACTATGCTTTAATATGGTCCTATGACTTACCAATCCAGTCAGTGAAAGAATTAAAACCTCTAGTGGATTAGTTTTTAGCACATTACTCTATCAACATCACTAAAAATATGTCAAATGCTCTAAATACTAAAATAAAATAAGGAAGAAATGAACCTATTTATGAATATGTTTTTAGGTATAAAACATTATTGGTAAAAATGATAAATCCAGTGGTAGATAAAGTGCTTCAAGTCATATTTAAGCAATGTTTTCTTGCACCATTACTTGATTCCATTATATTCAAGAGGTTTAAATATTTAAATCAATTATGTTATATTATTCAAGATCATGAAATGACACTTATTTAATTAAACAATCTTAAGTATGTATTAAACACACTAACTACATCTATGACCAAGTTTCATATCAAACCAAGCTACAATGTAAAGTATACATAACCTAAAAAGGAAGAAACCACAATGGTTAATGAAGTATCATAGTAACACAATTTTCTCATATTATGCAATGCACCTAGGAGATAATTCACATGATTACTTGAGTCTCTAGATTCATTACTTAAGAATATTGTGGAGTGTCATCTCAACTATATATCTCTCTTTTTATAGAGGTTGATATGAGTTGACCTCTATCAAAAATATATGATGTTAATGAATATTATTACTATAATCAAGGCATCGTACATTCAAAAAATAGATTTTACACCTTAAAACACAAGATTTAAGACCTGATTAATAAACAATAGATTACCTTTGATGATCCTCTGAATAATTTAGGGTAACAACCTAGTGAGCATTTAAACCAAATGATAGTTAATAGTCTATTACAACACCACTCTAAGAAATATCCAAAAGTAAAATTTTCATATAATGAACATCTACCTCCACCATAATATGGACACAAATTATATGGGATTATTGAGACATTTACATGCACTATACATTATTTGGTTTAAATACCTTATATTGCATTTAATAACAGTGAAATTAAGAATTGCCATTCAAATATTCAATCATTTTTTATTAGAACATACCTCGATCATAAACATATACACAATTTTATGGTGGATAATGGTGTTAGTGAGAATGTATGTACCATGAATTCACTCAAACATTTAGGTTATACACATGATTATTTAGACCCTTCAACCAAAATGGTTAGAGCATTTGATGGAACATCACAAAATTTTATTGGTGAGATTGATTTACCTTTACAAGTTGGTACAACACATGTGGTCACTACCTTTTTTGTTATAATATACACAAGAATCTTTGATATTTTATTAAGATGACCTTGGATACATAATATCCATGTAGTACCTTCCATAGTACATGTGTGTATTAAATAAATTCATACCAATAGGGTAATCATAGTTTCTAAAATCCCATATGAACATCTACTTCAATTAATAGAAGATTATTCCCAGTCAACTAATTATAAAACCTAATAAGGTTAATCATTCATGTGATTCAAATTATTTGGGAATAATGGAGTTTTATTCCTATTTTATTTAAGGGTCTAGATTAATAAATTATTACAAAATATAGCAAGAAATATAGTCCTAATTTTTGCAACTATTTATCTTTTTCACCTTTCTAAAAATTGTAATAAATAAGAAGAAATACAACTTAGCTAGAAAATAGATTGAGATGTATGATAACGAGGTTAAAAATGGTTGTGCAAGATTGAGAAGGTGTCATAAAATTAAATCTATGTTTCATTGGGAGAAAGGATAAGAGCACCAAAAAGTGGAAGTTTTAGTGTATGATGTTGTTGTCCATTCCTACCACTATTATCCAAACTAATCATAGAGACCTAAAACTTTCTAGGTAGTTACACTATACCTATGAAAAATTGAGTGTTGGTTGTCGATGAAACTTATTGTAAAGATAATTTTTCTTCAAACCCTAACCCTCCATCATGATTGATAAAATGACATTTGAATCACTTGAGAAAGAGGGGGGTTAGTGTGAAAGATGTACTGAACATGAAATCCACACCACTTATGTGGGAATGTTACATAAATACCAATACTTTGAAGAGGGATCAAGCTATATGTAGTTCTCCAACCTAGTGTGCTTTATAAAAAAGTGTGATATAGATGAAAAATGCCAAATTGATACTATTTAAGGCAGCTAAGAACTGGTATGAAGATTTGATTAGGTTTACAACTGTGTTGGGTGATTATGTGTAAAGAATATGGAAGTTTTCCTTAGTGATTTGTTTGTATTCTTGTTTTATTTATAAGTTTGGTCACCTCCTTTATAAATGAGATTTAAGTGGGATTTTATAGGGAACAAGTAGTTATGGGTTAGATGTATTTGAGCTAGGCTGACCTAATTAAGGAGAAGGAATAGATGAAAATGATCATTAGGTCTCAAAGTGCAAATGGATAAGACCACCAAAATGGGACACTTCTCTATGGGGTGGTATAGTCCAAATGGGGTGCTCCTATTCTATAGGCTTAAGACCTAGGGAATAGGATTAGTATGGGGAATAATATCTGGTTGAGGTGGAATGACTATTGAAAAGGTCTCAGATGACTAGTAATGAGAAAATTGTTGTTTAGAATAGTTGTAAGAGCATGCAAAATGGACCTATGGATATGGTATCATAAACCACACTCAAACTACCAACTTGGACATTTTATATGACTACATTTGCCCTGTTTTATTATAATGATGCAACAAAGTGAAATACTAGGATAAAGGAAAAGTAGAAAGCATACCTAAACTTACCTGAAAGGTTAAAGCCCATGAATATGTATGATGTTTATTGTGCATAGAGAGAGCATAACATGAAGCATAAATCTGTAAGAGAAAACAAGGAGTAGATCAATTTTTACTAGTTACACTATGTCTAAAATAAGAGTATACAAAGGTTGGATAAAAGAGAGAGGAAGAGAAAAGAATGCATACACCTTACCAGGTACACAAACTAATACAAAACCTATTATTATGTTGAGTGATGTTGGGTATGTGTTTTACCAAGATTAATATCATGAATAAAGTTGAATGTTCAATTCCTATAGGGTGGCTCAAGAATGCAAAGGCTATCCCTTTGGCTCCATTATCACCCACTATGTCGTAAATCTATGTGATCATGCATGTTTTAATTGATGTTTGGACTATGTTTATAATCCCTCTAAGTAGGTGGCTCATGAATAAAAAGGATATCTAGTCCGTTGGCTCCATCGTTGCCCATTAAGTGTGTACTATGAACTAATACTAGTATGAATATGTTTCATATGAGATGGCTTATGAATCCCATGAATTATTTGTAATATAAAAAAGTGGTGTGGATAGCCAATGTGTACTAGTAACTAGACCAATATTAGCCACTCTAAAAGGTGGAGATTAGGCTTATATGAAAGCCACTCTAAAACTAATAACTAAGCTTATATGAAAGACACTCTAAAATGATGCCAACCAATTTTATATGGAATAAGGAACATAACTACTAAGAATACTTGGGTAATATAATGAAATAGAAACAAAAGAAGGCAAATGTACCACACACATTACCCCTAATAACTAGTGTTTGTAACATAGATTCTAATCTAGAAGTTGTACCATTTACCTAATATAAAAATAGAAGTGAGATCCATCATGCCATGTATGATTCCCCCTAAATATATATAATCTAAGTAAAAATTTACTAAAAATACCCAATATAAACTAGATTATAGTTGACAAAATTGTAATTGACCTTACCTTTCTATCTATTTTTGAAAATTTTGGGTTTTCAACTTTTTAGATAAGAGCATTGAGAAGTAAACACTTTATTCTAGGGTGTTTTATTATGAATGAGGTGCTCTTATCCTTTACTATTTATGATGACTAGTATGTGTTCATCACTATTTTTTTGGTGTATTCTACATGTTTTTAATTTTGATTGCTATATTAAATGTTCTAAAAACTAATTTTTGACTGGTAGAGGGTTCTAATCTCTATGACAAAACACCTATTTGTTACCCCCTCTTCTAAGGGTAGGAATGAAGACTCTACAATAACTAACCTCAAAATAAAGATCCCTTCAAGTGTGTTATGCCATGAAATACATGATATAGCAATGACAATCCAAAAGATGTCTCAATATATAACATAGTTTATATTGGAGATCCTTAGATCAATAGGGGTATGCCTAAATAAATGTAAAAGTGTAATAACATGTGTATTAAACTGATGTAGTCATGTAAATGGAAAAATTTGGTTACTTAAGTGTGGTTAATGACACCCAATCCATAGGTCCTCCTACTTGCTTGCATAACCCTCATAGGCTTTTCTTTCACTGATTCCCAATCATTCACAACCTTCTAGACTTAACCCTTACATACATAGGCATCTCTTTCAGACCCAAATCTACCCCCCTAAGTCACATTCCCTCTAGACAATAATGTCCAACTTGGATAGGAGCCTTGAAACCTAGGGTGTCCTATTTCTAATGCTATTATCCAAGTGCAAATTTGGTTCAAATGGTCATATTTTCTTGAATCCTTATCTTAATTCATGTCGGCCTAATAGGAATTCATTTAACCCAAAATCATTAAGTTCCCTATAAAAGTCCATTAAATTTCCATTTAGAATGGTGGACACTCATTTACAAGAGAGAATAAAATTACAAGCAAGTACACTCAATAAATTTTCTATATTCTCTACATACAACCTTCTAATATTGTTCCAAGCCTATTTAGACCTTTGAACTAGTCCCTATCCATCTAAAGTACACCCATTTTTACATATAGTTGCATTTTCATACATAATTGCACCAAGCACTTTAATGGAATAACTACATTAGCTTGATCCCTCCTTGGAGTATTGGTACGTAGGTAGTGTGCCTACATATAAGGTGTGAAGTATGCCCAATGTATCCTTTACACACTAACCCCTTCTCTCTCTTTCTAAATTTGTCATTCAAATTAAGGTAAAAATAGCTCCTAGGGATTTTAAGATTAAATTAGATGCACAACGAGCTCTGTAGACTTTCAAGCTTCAATATTTCACTAATAGGGTAATACAAACCTACCAAGTAGAACTTAGAAAACTCACATCACCTAGATAATAGCACTAAAAAAGAACTATAGTTTCAAACAATAAGGTGTAACACCTTTGGTGCTCCTATCCAAATATAAAATGAAGTTTAACAACCTATTTTTGACACTATCTTAGTCTTATACCTAAATTCTTAGACCTTGTCTCAGACTGGACAGCTCAAAATAAGCTAGGTCATATTTTCTCTTATTTATTACTATTTTTAGAAAAGAAAAAAATAATATTTGTTTACATAAATTAGTGGCTTAACTATTGCACATTATTTACTTATTTACTTTACTCCAGACCTATTTATTGATTAGGAATAAAACCCCATTATTCTAAAAAATAATAAAACATTTAGTGAACCTGACTTCAAATTTTGCATAAAAACCCTAGGGTAGATTATTTTTGATTTTTTACTATAATTTATTGATTTTTTATTATATTTAAAAATTATAAATCTCAAAATTAATTAAAAAATTATCATTTATTTCATAAAAACCCTAGTTTGCACATACTAGGTCCTTTTTCATATTAAAACATTCCAAACACTAGGAAAAATATATTGCTAATTTTAGAAATATTTTTTTATTTTTACTAATTTTTTCAAGAAAAATTATACAAATTTTATATAAATTCATATCAAATTTTTTAAAATTATGATACTAATTTTAAAAATTCATTCAAAAATCCCTAGTTGCATTAACTGGCTCCCAATTATTTTCTAGTACTTTTCTAATCCTTTTCTAAAATTTTAGTTACATATCAAACTTAAAAAATCAATTTTAAATTAAAAAATTCATAGTATTTTGCATAAATATTTTTTTAAAATCCTTAGTTTCATGTACTATCTCCTATTTTGCTTCTTGCAGTATCACCTTACATCCATAATTAAATTGAAAAAAAAATGTTCATTTATTTACAAACTTTTCTTACATTTCTTACAAATAATAAAGAAATCATAATGGGCCCTATCATGTACATGAATGACGAATTATATAATATGTTGGTAAAAATCTTTATTATTTTAATTTCATGCTTATTTTTCATTATAGGGGATGATGTTATTAGGTTATTCTTAAACATGTTAATAAATCTTTTGCATCACCTCCCTTGAAGCATCTACCATATGTTGCATCATGTTGCATGGTCCATTTTTCTCTTCTCTAGGTCACTACCCATCACCAAAGAGCCTATTTGATACCCTTTGTCCCTCCACCACCTTGACCCATCAATTATATTTTCTCTCCTCCCATAACTACTGCTCCTCCTATATGGATAGTAGATAATGTGGTTAGAGCTATTACTGGATGTGTTGCTTTGCATCCTCCACCTACCTAGGAGCCATGTCACCCTGCTATTCTAACCTATCCCAAGCCTAATCCACATAGATAGGTATATTTACACAAGGAATATGACATTATTGATTAGTTGAGAAATACTTCATCTAAAATTTCCATGTTAGAACTACTTCAGAAAGCTAATGTATTCAAGGACATTCTTTATCAAGCACTCACTCAAACTTCTATGCCTGTTGATTCAGAACCTTATTATTTTGCATCTATGGTCAACACTTTAAAAAATATAGAAGATTAAATTTATTTTTATAATTATGAAATGCATTTTTATATAATTATTAATCAAAATTTATCGCTATTCATATAAATACAAGTCAAAACTAGTGCAATCAAGAGAGTTCTTGTTGATAATGGTTTCAGACTAAATATATGTAATATCACATTCTTCCATACCATGGGTATATATTTGGCATCAATGAAAAAATCAATAATAACATTAAATGGTTCAATTATATACCATGATAGACATTAGGCACTATTACTTTAGATATCAAGGTGGGACCAAAAACCCTCCCTACATAATTATAAGTCATGTTAGGTCCTCTCCACTATAATATTTTACTCAAACAACACTAGATACATAATATTAGGGACATTCCTTCCACTCTCCATTTATGTATTAATTTTTTCCATGAGGGATATCTATACACATGTCTAGCAGACAACTAGCCATTCAGATATTATCAAACTATAGAGTCATCTTGGACTATTTCACTAGATGTGACACCATATCTCATAGTCTAACCACCACCTCATATAATTTATCTTGATCAAATACACACATATGAGGTTGGAGATAATAACACTTCTCACACTACTCCACTTATAATTACACCATTAGAACCAGCTATTCTACCAGTCATAATAGCATCAACCATTCTAGCTACTTCATCGATCACAGTTTTGACACATAATACACATCCACCATCACTGACAGTAGTACCAATAGTTCCATTTGATTCCATATTTACTCCACTATTTATAGATACATTTTTAATATCATGTTTTATACTAATACAGATGATGAGATTTCCATATCACAATTAGCCCTTGTGGTAAAGTTTGAGTTACCATATGTACATGATGTTGATACAGATTCACAAGATTCTTCAGATGATGATATGACACCCAAAATCATAGATGACTATTTGTGAGGATTTATATTTACAATATTTAGCCCAAGAGAGTACCAATATGACTTTAGAGCTCTCATACCACATCTTATATCACTTTTAGAATCTTTCACTACACTCAAGATATCACTCACAGCCACAGTCAAACCATTTGACATATATAGTTCACATGGTTACCTCTATGGATATAGAGCTAGTTATTTAGATTTAAGTATGAATCACATATTATTATCCATAGTTTATGTTATAGATATTACTTGATCATGGAATGATCACATTACTTACAATATGACATAGATCTATCAATAGATTGTCACATCAGGATGGTCACCCATTTTGTACTTTTTATAGACTTATAAGCCATGATATAAACTCATGTATATATTTAAAATAGATATTATATAAACTATAATATCAAGGAATTATTCAAATTATAACACCACGAGTAGCACCATCTCCACCCACTTCCACTAAAGTCATCTACTAGAAGGACTAAACATCCAAAAGTAGAGTCAACATCTCCACCACCAGAGTAACCTTCAGTTTGCCTTCAGCATGATTCCACCATAAATATAACATATGATTATACTTATGATGATGATTTCAATGAATTTTATGATGGTCATGACCATTTTCTCCATTTCCATCCCCAATAGGCTCCATCCTTGGATCACTTCCCCCCACTAGCCTAGTCTTTTATATTATCATGTACATATTGCTTTACCTGCATGTTTGTACATAGTTTCTTCTTAGTATTGATTGTAAATAATCTCTCATGATTTATTTTACATAGTTTAAATATTTCCAAAAAAATACAAAATTTAAAAATACAAAAACATTCAAATAATTCAAAAACACCAAAAACATTTCAATTGTATGCATCATCCATTATTTACATTACTACTATAATGATATTATCTAAATTTACTATTTCATGCTATTGTATGTTGATTTACCTATATTACCATGCTTCACTTGATCTCCTTTGAGTGTGTGCAATGACATCTAGCTATTTGATTGTTTCAATCTACCCATTGAAGGGGAATTCCTACTTCTACATTCAAGACATGCATCGATATGCATACCCACTAGAGGCATCTTCTACATGATAACACCATCTAGGTTATGTCAACCCTAAAATACACACTCCAAGTTATCATACTGAAGTGCATTACTTACCAGATTACACATATTACTATATCAACTTTTCAATAATATATATCACTTGTGTATCTCTTAGTATGTACCTAGTCTTATATTAAATATGTATTGTATAATTTCAATCTTACATTGATTAGTTAGATGTGATTGTACCTTTTTAGTTTTTACATGCTTTCCATTCTTGTTTTACATAGCTAAATTATATTGCATTTCTAGTTCTAGTTTTGTTTCTTATGTTTTCCTTAGGACATCTACCAATGTATTTTTCTTCTATTCATGTGTGTGTACCTTTGGACATTTTTCAATGTCCCTTTCTTGTACTCTTCTATGTTCATGTGGCCATCCTACCAATATTTTCTTATTTTAAATTGTATGTGTATGTGGCATTTGAGAATGCCTTGTATGATTTATTTCTTGTTTGAGTGACATATGCCTATGTCCCTTGGCCATCCCTATGTGCTTCTTAATTCTTGATTTATATGATTATTGCTTCATTTCTTGTCCATATTTACAATACCATGATCCACATCATGCATTTACCTTGTTTTATTGGATGCCATGATGGAGATCATGATCCATCCCTCCAACTAACAACTAACAACTAAAAACTAACATCTAACATTTCTAGTTCTAGTTTAATACATTGCACATGATTTTACATTGTTATATTTATCTAGGCATACCCCTATTGATCTAATAAATCTCTCAATACAATAATTGATATATCTAGAGATATCTTGTTAAATATCATTGCTATATCATATATATATGCATCATAACACACTTGAATGACTCTTTTCTTTTGATGGAAGTCATTGTAGGTTCATAATTCCTACCCTCAGAAGATGGGGTAACAAATAAGGGTTTTGTCATAGAGATAAAATCTCTTAAAAGTAAAAAATATAGTATTCAGATCACCCAATTCAAAATCTAGATGTCAAACCAGTTAGAATACATAGAAAAATAGTGATAATTCCATATCAACAACTAGTATTAGCACATGACAACATCATCAAAAATAGATAATAATGAAAAATATAAGGATGCCCTCATTTTGGTTCTCTTATCTAGGTAAAAAAAACCTAATTTTTCTAGTAATAGGCAAAAACTTTAGCTTAGCTACAATTTTTACACATGCAAATCAGTCAAAATCAGTAGTTTTAGTACAGTTTTCTTAGAGAATCTAGATATAGGGGGTATCATGAAAAATATGATGGCTCTCACTTCAAATTTTAGACAAGGTAATTGGTATAACTTCTAAATAAAAATACATGTTCTAGACACTAGTGATTGGAGGTAATGTACATAGGACATTGGTTTTCTTTTGTTTCCATGTTTAGTTTATTACCCAGGCATTCGCAATAGTTGTGTTCCTTACTCTATCTATAGGTGGTTGGCATCATTTTCAAGTTGAACTTTCATACAATTTTAACTTCTTAAGTACATGAGTTCCTGAGTTAGATTTTACATAAGCATATTTCATTATTTTTATAGTGGTTTTCATATAATCCTAACCTCCATCTTTTGAAATGGCCAAGAGTGGCCTAGTTTCTAGTATACATTCAGTTATCCATACCATATTGTCATATTTTTAAAGCATACATGGGCTCCATGAGCCATCTCATATGACTTATATTTTATATTAGTATCACTTCATAACTTCAATTTATAGGGAAATGATGGAGCCAAAGGGACAGCCTTTTTATTCTTGAGCCACTTATTCAGAGGGATTGGATACATAGTCTAAACATTGATTATCACATGCATGAGCATCTAGCTTCACTCATTAGGTGATGATGGAGACAAAATTCTAACCTTTATATTCTTGAGCCACTTTATAAGGTATTGAGAACTCAAATCCATTCATGATATAACTTTTGGTACAACATCATCTAGCATAGTCCAACATTACACAGCCTTACTCACGATCACAATAGGTTTTATATTGGTTTGTATACTTGGTGAGGTGTATTCATTAATTTATCTTAATTTTTATTTTAATTAGATTTTATATTTTTTTGTTTTAATATCACATATAATAATAATTGATCTATTCTTTATTTCATTTCATATATTCACACTTACATAATGTGTTATTTATGCACTATCCAACATTACTCAGCATCACACAAGCTTCATGGGCTTCACCTTTGTAGGTAAATTTAGGTATGATTTCTATTTTTTTTCTTTATCCTTGTATTTCACTTTATTGTATCACTAGATTAAATGGGAGGGGGGGCACAAATGTAGTCATGTAAAATTCAAAATTTGGTTACTTGAGTGTGCCTAATGACCACCCAATCCATAGGTCCTCCTACTTGCTTGCACAACCCTTATAGGCTTTTCTTTCACCAATTCCCAGTCATCTAAAACCTTTTAGACTTAACCATTACTAACTTAGGTAGCTCTTTTAGGCCTATATCCATCCCCTTAGGTCTCATTCCCTTTAGACAATAGTGCCCAACTTGGACAAGAGTGCTAAAACCTAGGGTGTCCTATTTTTGGTGCTATTGTTCAAGTGCAAATTTGGTTCAAATGGTCATATTTTCCCAAATCCTTATCTTAACTCATGTTTTCATAACATGAATTCATTTAACCCATGATCATTAAGTTCCCTATAAAAGGTAATTCAAAGTCTATTTATAAGGGTGTGCACTCATTTACAAGAGAGAAGCAAGAATATAAGCAAGTACACTCAATCACTTTTCCCTATTCTCAAAACATACAACCTTATATTATTATTACAAGCCTATTCAAACCCTTGCACTAGTACCTATCCATTTAAATTACACCTAATTTCATATCTAGTTACATTTTCATATAAAATTATACCAAGTACTTCAATGGGAGAACTACATTAGCTTGATCCCTCCTCAGAGTATTGGTATATGGGTAGCATGCCCACACACAGGGAGTGAAATACATCTAGCATATCCTTTACACACTAACCCCTTATCTTTATTTCTTAGGTTTCCATTCAAGTTCAATCACAAAGAGCTCCTAGGGATTTTAATATTAAAATAGATGCAAATTAATCTCTATAAAAATTTAGTGTTTGATATTTCACTAACAGGGTAACATGGACCTATCGAGAATAACCCAAAAAACTTATATCACCTAAAAAATAACAACAAAAAAGGATTACAACACTGAACATCAAGGTGTCCCACTTTTTGCACTCCTATCTAATAAAAAATGAAGTTTAGGAACCTATTTCTGATACTGTCCTAGTTTTGTACTTAAATTCTTAGACCCTATCTTAGACTGAATAGATCAAAATAAGCTAAGTCATATTTTCTCTTATTTATTACTATTTTTAGAAAAGGCAAAAATATAATCCATTTACATAAATCAATGGCTTAATTACTGCACATTATTTACTAATTTACTTTACTCCAAACTTGTTTATTAATTAGGAATAAAACACCATTATTCTAAAAAGAATAAAATAACTGAACTAAAATTAGAAATATTGTTAGTTGTCAAGGAGGGATGGAGCATGATGTCAATCATGGCATCCAAGAAGGAAAGATAATGCATGATGTGGATCATAGTATTGAAAAAAAATGAGGAGCAAATAAGAATGCAAGGTAATAATTAAAATGCATACAAAAGAGGCCAAAAGGCCAAGCAAACAAGGGACATGGGTAAATGTCACTCAAACTAAGAAAAATAAGGACATAATTTATGTTCAAATGCCCACATACATAAATAATTGCAAACAATAAACATTGGCATGAGGGCCACAAACAAATATAAGAGTACAATAAAAGGACATTGGCAAATGTCCTAAGGCACACACAAGTAACAAAATAGGAACTAAGAAATGCAATCACATACAGCGACTCAAAGTAAGAAAGGAAGGCATGTAAATGTTGGAAATACTATCACATATAAATAATCAAAGTAAGAAGTAAAAGTATGAAAAACATGTAGTATAATACTAGGTATATGCTAAGAAATACACAAGTGTTATATACTAGTGAGTGTCAATATAATAATCTATATAAGCTAGTAAGTAATGCATATCAACATGATAACTGGAGTGTGTGGTGTAGGAATGACATAACCTAGATGGTGTAGTCATGTTGATGTATGTCTTGAATGTAAAATTAGGATGCCCCCTCAATGGGTAGAGTGAAGCAATAAAGGATCTGGGTGTTATTGCACATAGTCAAATAAGATCAGGTGAAGTGTGGTAATGTAGATAAATCAATAAAAATAGTATAGAATATCAAAATGTAAGTCTAGCATGGTAGTAAAAATGTAATTATGGATAATGCATATAATTGAAAAGTTTTTGGTGTTTTGAGTTATTTGAAGGTTTTTGTATTTTGACATGTTATATTATTTTTTGTATTTTTAAATATTGTATTATTTTTGATATTTTAAAATAATATATGTACAAGTTATCATAAGTAAACTATATACAAGTAAGCTAAGAAATTATGTACAAGTAAGCAAAAAAAAACTATGTACAATAATGCAAGTAAAGTACTATGTACAAAATGATGTAAAAGACTAAGATGGAGGGGGTAAAGGGTTTAAGGATAGAGCCTAATATGGATGATGGAGGAAGGGATCACATCCATCATCAAATTCCTCAAGATCATCATCATAAGTATCATTGTATGTTTCAGGCTCTATATACATCGTCATTATCTCTTCAAGTGTACTTAAGATCTATGATCTTTGTGTAATTATAGATCTATCACTTATAGTGGTGTAATCCTACCAATGGTGAACTAATGGTTACTTTGGTGGTGAAGATGATAGTTATCCTCTAGGGCATTTAGCTCTGGTAGTAGATATCCTTGATGGAAGTGGTGGAGCTAGTGATATAATTTGAATAGTAGCCTAAACCTATAGTTTATCTAATCTCTAGTGTAAACTTGTACATGAGTCTATGTCATGGCCTATGATTCTATAAAAAATACAAAATGGGTGACCATCCTACCATGATAACCTACTAATAGATCTATGGTGTACTATAGGTAGTGTGATTAATCCCTGATCAAGTAACATCTATAGCATAATCTATGGTTGATGTTGTGTGTTGCTTGCTTGAATTTGAATGATTGGCTCTATATCTATAGAGGTAACCATGTGAGTTATTTGTGCCAAGTGATATATCTATGGTTGTGAATGTGGAGTATATCTTGAGAGCATAGTGTGAGATTCTATGAGTGATGTAGGATGTGTGATGAGGGATCTAGAGTCACCTCGGTACTCTCTTGAGTCAACTAGTGTAAATCTCAATCCACACAAATAGTCATATATGAGTGTGGGTGTTGTATCATCATTTGAAGTAGCCTAAGAATATGTATCAACATCATGCACATATGGTAACTTAGAATTTACCACAAGGGGTAATTATGATATGGGATTCTCATCAACTATAGTAGGATAAGATAGCAGTGTTGTGAGAGTATATATAATTGGTGAAGTGACTATGACCACTTGAAGAGCTATATTTTTAGAATCAACTAGGACTATTAGAACTACTATCTAGGATTTTGTAATTGTAAGAGGTGTAGGAACTATGACTGATGGAGTATCTAGAATGACTAAAGCTACTATTACTAGATGAGTATTTATATCTAAGGAAACAACTATAATTAGAAGAGTACGAGATGTTATAGTCTTTCTTACCTCATATGTATGTGTCTAGTAAAGACAAATGTGATGAGGTGGTGATTGAACTATCATATGAGGTGTCCCATCTAGCAAAATAGTCAAAGATGACTCTATAATTATATTATATATGAATGGTTGGTTATCTATTTGGCATGTGTATGGGTATCCTTTATGGAGGAATTAAGAAATAAATCAAGAGTGGAAGGAACTACCCCCATAACATGTATCCAACTTCATCTAAGTAAAAGGATATAATAAAGAGGAATTGGCATGACCTAAAACTATGTAGAGATGGTTTTGGGCCCTACCATGATATCTAAAGTAATGGTGCCTAATGTTTATCATGGTACATCATCAAACCCTCTAATGTTATTATATGACTTATACATGAAATTCATATCTATGCCCATGGTCTATAAAAATTTAATATTACATATATTAAGTTTGGAACCACTATCAACTAAAACTCTTTTAACTACACTAGTTTTGACTTGAACTTATATGAACAATAGTAAATTTTGATCAATAATTGTTTGAGAAGGCATATCCTCCTGATCAAAAGAAATAACATCTTTTATATTTTTTAATATGTTGATCATTGATGCAAAATAAGAAGGCTCTAAATTAATGGGAATAAAAGTATGAGTGAGTGCCTAATAAATAATGTCCTTGAACATATTTGATTTCTAAAGCAATTCTAACATGGAAATATTATATGGTATGTTTCTCAACTAATCGACAATATCATATGCCATGTGTGGATCTAATTGTGCATGTGGGTTGGGCCTAAGATGGGAGCTAATAGGAGGGTGGCAGGCTTCTTGACTAGGGGGAGGAGGCATGGTGTCATGTCGAGTAATAACTCTAACCACTTATCTATTAGTTGTATAGGGATATTAGTAGCTATAGGAGGAGAGTGAAGATAATTGATAGATTAAGGTGGTAGAAGGACAAAGGATGTTAGCTAGGATCTCTAGCAATGAGTAGTGACCTAGGGAAGAGAAAAATAGACCATGCAACATGACTCAGCATGAAATAGAGGCTCCAAGGGATGTGAGGCAAGAGGTGTAAAAAATACATGTAAAGTTAATCAATAAAAGGAACAACATGAATGTGGTTCCACTTATGAAGGAATTGAATTAGACATATAAGGCATACGATAAAAATTTGCATCAAGGAATAAAAAACTTTTACATTCATGTACATCATTAGACCTAGTAAAGACATCTTAGGTCTTTGAAAAGAACACTTATGAATTACTATGATAAAATAAGAATGAAACTAATTTAGATGTAATGTGATATGTCAAGGAGCAAAGAGACCTAGTATATTTAACTAGGGTTTGAAAGAAAATGATTTTTAAAATTACTATGGTGAATTTTAAAAATTCAATGTGAAATTTTGATTTATATATGCAAGAAAAAATTAAAAAGTACTACTAAAATCAATAAATAATTTTCCCTATGGTTTTTAGGGTTTTTGTGTGCAAAAAAATTAAGTCGAGTTCACTAAATGATTTAACTTATTTGGGAATAATGGAGTTTTATTCCTATTTTAGTTAAGGGTCTGGATTAATAAATTAGTACAGAATATAGAAACAAATACAATCCTAATTTGTAAAACTATTTATCCTTTTCACCTTTCTAAAAATAATAATAAATAATAAGAAATACAACTTAGCTTGAAAATAGGTTGAGACATCTGATACAAAGGTTGAAAATGGTTGTATAAGACTGGGAAGGTGTCATAAACCTGAATCTAGCTTTCATTGGGTGAAAAGATAAGAGCACAAAAAAGTGGATGCTTTGATGTCTAATGTTGTTTTCTGTTCCTATCTCATTATCCAAATTTATTAGAGAGACTTGAAACTTTCTAGGTAGTTGCATTATGCCTATGTGAGCATGCCTATGAAAAAACATGCACTGGTTGTCAATGAAACTCATTTTGGAGATGATTTTGTATTCAAACCCTAACCCTCCATCATGCTTGATTAAATGACATTTTAATCACTTAGGAAAGAGGGGTGTTAGTGTGAAATATGTACCAAACATGAAATCCACACCCCTTGTGTGGCCACACTACCTACATACCAATACTCCCAAGAGGGATCAAGCCATATTTAGTTTTCCCACCTAGTGTGCTTTGTACAATAGTGTGATGTGGATAAAAAATGATAAATTGATAGTATTTGAGGTGGCTAGGGACTAGTATGAGGATTTGAGTAAGTTTGTAGCTATGTTGGGTGACTATGTGCAAAGAATAAAGAATTTTTCCTTAGTGCTTTGTTTATAATCTTTCTTTATTTGTAAGTTTGTTCACCTCCTTTGTAAATGAGCTTAAGTGGGATTTTATAGGGAATAATTGGTCATGGGTCAGATGTATTCATGTTAGGATAACCTAATTAAAGATAAGTACTAGATGAAAATACTCATTGGGGCTTAAAGTGAAAATAAACATGATTACCAAAAATAGGACACTTCTCAATGGGGTGCTATAGTCCAAATGGGGTGCTCCTATCCTACAAGCTTGAGACCTATGGGAATAGGATTGGCATGGGGAATACTATCTAGATGAGGTGTAATGAATCTTTAGAAGGTTTGAAATGACTGGTAATGAGCAAAAAGGTGTCTAGAAGGGTCTCAAGAGCATGAAAAAAGGACCTATGGATGGAGTGTCATAAACCACACTCAAACTACCAATTTAGACATTTATATGACTACAACATGAAATAGGAAAAAATAGGATATACCCTTTCCTAAGAGACTGATACTTGATATATCATTACATCATTGATAAATAGTGGACTCCATAGAGTCCTCATCTACACCTATACAACACACCTAGTTGTTAAAATTGAATAAACATGTTCCAATTATGGTTTCATAGGATAAACCATGTAATACTAAATAATTCATTCTAAGAATCATTACTCCTTTTATTACTCTTCATGGTCATATATTCCTATGAGACATACGTAGATTACCACAAATTCTATAGTTTTAAATATGACACCTATGCTTAACCTTTGGTAATATCACCAATTTGGTGTACCATATTCCAAGTTTGGATATTTTTATGAGCATCCTTAGATGGGATCATAGGTTATACATTTTTATTTTTCAAATATGTCCAAAATCCAAAAAAATACAAAAACAATTAAATAAATCAAAAGTACAATAATATCTAGCATACACATGTTTACTAACTCTTTGATATCTATGTTTTTTAATTTATGTTAATAGATATCATATCATTTCTTTTGTATACATGCATATGTTTCATGCATGTTGAGTGTGATATAGGAATACACTAGACACATGATACTTGCACATACATATGTTGGACCTTTCTTCTTCCCACATGGAATAATACATTGGGGGAATTTATTTCTTTGATCCTAATTAACATAGTTTAAATAATTTTTTGATCACTTTTACATTATAATTTTGAGCTTATATACTAACACTTACATATTCCTATACTCATGCTTATAACTTACATTTTTTACTTGATATGATATGTTACATGACATTTTTTCTAACACATACATGGATGGACTATTTTTATGCTTATGATGGTTACTTGTACTTCATTTATTCACATTGTCACTTCCTTGAGTATACTTCTTACTTTTTACTTTCTTTCTTGTGGAAAATTTAAATTTGTTCCTTTTTTGTAGGCCCTTATGCCAATGATTTTTATTTCCTTGTGTGTGGACATTTAAATATGTCCTTCCTTTGAGTGTGTCACATTTAAACATTCCCCTTGTTTGTGGTCTCCTTAGGCCCCTTTTTGTGTGACATTAAGTGATCTTGTGCATGTTTGATTATTTGTTGAGCTTGTATTATTACTTTATATACATTTTCATGATCCATATCATGAATCTTAGGGATTTTTTTATCACATACTATGATCTTAATTGATATATATACTTAGACATGTTACTCATATATGTTACATGATTCATACAAAAATAATATAGTTATCTTATCCTTTTAAGGTAAGGTGACTACTAGATTACTTTCCCCTCACCTCAAAATGGGGGGAATATTATTAGGGGAATTTCATAGAGGCATGACTCTAGAAATACATAAATAGCATAATTTGATATAATTTACCTGATTCATATATACACTTGGGTCAAAATCTTATATATTTGACATCAATTTTATAGATTTGGGATATATTTCTAAAATTTATGATAGATATTATAAATATTTATATATAATAGGTTACATTTTGATAGATACTTTAGCTTGAGACACATTAAAGATGCATATGCTATGAAATTTCACCAAAAATTATAAGTATGTATTGAAAACACTTTACCAAGAAGCACCATTTTGATAAAGAATCATCATTTTGAGCCTTTATTATTTATATAAAATGGATCTTTTGAGTATTATGACTGATATTCAATGCCCTTGATGGCCTTATTACTAATCACTTTTGTATTTTGAGTTGGTTATACCACTTAACTTGGATTTATTATACTTTCATTTGAGTAATGTTATTGAGATTCAGTGATCTCAATGGTCATGTCACAACTCACCCTTGCATCATATTAATAGCATAACTACCTAAAAAAATTTAAAATTAAAATCTCCAAGGTTTAACTTTGAACCTCTTTCAACTCCAGTGCTTCATAAGGAAGCATGTTTACCAAAGCAAAGTACCAAGGGGCAACATGGTTACATTAACACACAAGTTACCTTCCTTATTCTCTTTAATTTTCAAGCTTTAAATTATTCAATTTCATATTACATTAACTTATTTATATTATAACATGATGTTGGTTATATCTCATACACTAGTAGAAAATTTCACTAGGGCTCAAGCAAAGGTAAGTTGTGTTATACAAACCTAGGTACACATTTCTTTCCTTTGGCCTAGTATTTTCATCATTATGCATTACTAGATTAATGTGGGTAAATTTAGATACTAAAATTTATATATATATATATATATTAGGCCTTTACCCTTTAATCATAGACCTCATGACTACCAAAAGGCTCACATTCACCATCTCGCTATGCCTAATTTATTATCTTATAGTTTGATGCTATAATTATGATGACTTGGACCACCTTCACATTAAATTTATCTTAAAAAAATATTTATATCCTACAATTTCAATTACAAACCTTCAACCCTTTTCTATCCCATAAGACACTTGCATTTTAACAATGAAGTAATATCGACACTAGTGTCTTGTTTCTTTACAAGTGTTTGTACCTCAAAATTAACTAAAATTTAAAATATTTTCAAATGTATAGGTCATCATATTTGTCTTATCTAACCCTTCCATAAAATAATTTCAAAAGGTATAGTATAAATACAAAATAATACCATTCATCATTATCAAGCACACATCTAGAAAATACCAAGCAAACACCTATTCAAATTCATTCTATCAATTACACAACTAATATATGCTATCATATTCTTCCATATTTCTATATCCATAATATTAGTAATCATATTATAGGTCTAAATCATTCAAATAACATCCCATGAATCGTATTTGTGAAGTTACAAGCTATATCATTATATACCCTTACATATAGTATATTGCACATGTGTACACACACAAGCCTAAACATATGAGAGAATCCATATGTCTAAATTGCTCCTTGAAGTATTGTTTATGTAGGAAATGATCATTAATAGAGTATACATTAAGGTGATCTTAGATTCATTAACCCACTAACCCATTTTTTTCAAGGTGACCTAGCCTAAGGTGAGTATTGACTATTTTATCCACCAAGAAGCCTCAAGCACCTAAATGAAAGGGGGGGCAATTTTTCTAAGAACTAGATAGATAGAATCCCTTAAAAGTATCTTCATGTTGTCTATATTTTAGGCATATAATTGTGCTTAAGTTTTAATTTGGATTATGATAAGGGTGAACACAATTTCTATCGATTGTGTTTGTAGATACTCTAGATAGTATTCAAGCATAAATGAAAGATTGTAGAGTTATAGGCCATTGTGTTTTGGAGAGGTTTTATACTATCAATAATATATAGGTAGGGAAAAATAAAGTAAGGACATGTAGTGATTTTTAAATGCATAGGGGAAATGTTGTAGGTTTTATTGTTTATAAAGTACTAAGTCAAAAATACAAAAAGACTTAGTATATTTTCAAAAGATATCCTTCACATTTTTTGGCAAGGAGAATAGTCTTCACATTTTTAAAAAAATATGAATCAAATATTTTGAATGAAGGAGAGTTTGCATAAATCACAAAGACTTTGTAAGATTTGTCTAAGTGTTTTACTCTTCAAGAAAAGTGTGTCATGACTAGTCCTAACTTTTTCACTGATAATGTTTGTGAAGGCTTTAGGTCTTTAGAATAATTATTCCAAAAAAATCTAGGACAAAATATGTATAACAAAAACCATGAACAAGAGATAAAGTCTCATTTTATGAGAAATGTGTTGGAAATTTTACACAAAAGTTGTAGACAAAAGTTATGATAACAAAAATGCAAAGAATTGGGTCTTTGGAAAAAATGTCATGACAACAATTTTTTTTTATAATAGTAAAAAGCAAAAGTTATGAAGACTAAGAAGAAATAGAAATTATAAATACCCATAGCTAAGTGAAGTGCATGAAGATAAAAGATCTAAATAACTACCACATACCTCAAGAGACATCAACAATATAACATATCAATATTTACAAACATCTACCCATCATGAAGACATCTTGCCTAACTAGTTTAGTAATGTCAAAGATAATTATGTGCTCACAGTGAGCAAACTTGACATAGAATAGACAAGCTTAAAGCCCAAATATCATAGATGCATGAAAGGATGGGGTCATGGAGGTATTTTAAGTTTACAATCTCAATGGGATTAAAGTCATAAGCTAAAATCTAATCCCTATGGTTTCAAGGCCCTAAAGAAAATCCATGTGGTAGCCCCTTTGAGGGCATAAAAGTGAAGAAGCCAAGATCTATTGACCATTAGTTGTGGGCATGATCAGTAGGTAAATGATAAGCCACTATGTGGCCCAACTTATAGGCCCACAATGTAGATCCCAATCAAGGATCTGAAGGAGATTACATGAGAGTGACTTCAAATCCATAGTGAATGAGCTTGCACCATGTGTCTACCCCAAAAAGCTTCACATAATAAGTATACCATCTTAAATTTGATGACCTTTTTATCCATTAAAAATTTAAAAGGAATGAAGATTGTAGGTAAAATGGTTATTTACCATTTGAAAACTCCTAATGTGGACAAGGTGTCAAGAAGCCTAAAAATAGTTAGATTTAAGTGTGGATTTGTAACTTCCTAAATTAAGAAAGGAGGTAAATTTCAAGAGATAAATAATGAGTCCTTGAAGGAAATAGATAACTCCTATGCCACATCTCAAGAGAGTATCATCAAACAAGGCCAACTTATGTAAGAGAGGAATATATGACTATTTTCTTTCATTTCATTTATATTGTAATTGATCTCATGAGTGTATGACATCCATTGTAGGCTCCCTGCACATCCTTCTTCTCTCTCTCTCCTCTCTATTCTACTATATCTAATATTGTAAGAAATTTTGAAAGGATCATCTAATTGTAATGGTATATCCATGCCAAAATTGATATTGATTCTTGTTTTTAAAGTGAATACCAGTTTATTTATGCATTTTTCATCTTGCATATAATGTTCTTATGATGATTTTTTTATGAATGGTAGTGATAATTTTCAAAATCCTTGCATTTGTCCTCTTCATTATTTCATCTTTGTGAGTCAGTCATCTTCTTGTAGGTCATATGGTGTGTGATAAGTATTTTTTCAAAGGTTAAGTGTGTAAAATCTTCACTAGTGTCTTCTTATATACCTCTTGATTATCCCTCTTGATTGATGAATTAGCTATAGCCTCCTTATGGAAACACTTATGTTGTAAGGACTATTTTGGAGTTGTGAAATTAAATTTTAGACTCGTTTTATTCCATAGTAGTAATCATAAATAAGTAGAGGAGACTTAAAATTTGGTGTACCACCCATTTTAGTCATTAATTTCATGATTTCTCTCTCCCTTTTTATTGTAAATAGAGTAGGTATGGTGTTATTTTAGGTGTAACATCAAGGTATTCAGCCCTCTTTTGAGGTTCTCTTTAGGCATAGGCCATCCATAGCCTTGAATAGTTCTCATTGTGTCAATTGAGTGAGGATACCTAAAACACCTCCTCAAATGGTATAACTCAAAACTAAAATGGTTTTTGGCACACCCAATGGGACCAAAATTCAAAAAAAGTTATTAATATTGGTTTTTGTCTTGACATACTTATAGTTTTTATAGTATTATATTCAACATCTAGCAATTCCAAAAAGCTTTAAAGCATCGTGTTTATAAGATTAGTGTCTAGTTTTCATGTCAAATGTAACTATACGATCCTCTACTAAGGGTAAGCCTTTTGAATTTGTATAATTACCTTCTCATTCACATAATAAAAATTGTTTTTTTACTACACACCATTATCCAAAAAGGTCTTTTTATACAAATATATCTATATAAAAGTTTTATCTACCTTTGATTTTTAATATGGTAGTGCTTAGAAATCAGGTTTTTGATCCTTTTAATGGTTTTATTCCCCTTATCCTAGCTCAATATGATGATATTTATATGTCTTACATTAAAAACATTCCATGTTTCACTTGAGATTATTCTAACACTCCTATTGAGGATTAAAGAGATATTGCTAGTATTCTTTGTGTACATCATGTGATAAAGAGAATGTGGAAATCAGATTTATATCTAATTCATTCAAATTGAAGTCTCTCTATTGGTATATATACTTGAGGCCTAAATCTATTACTACTTGGGATGATATGGGAGAACAATTATGTAAGCATTTTGAAGATAAGAGTGATCACTTATCCTTGGTAGAGAAATTAACTAGAATAAAGAGGGATCCTCAATAAAACATGGTTTATTTCAATTATAGATTTCAAAAAACTTGGGATAAGGTCCCAACCATAATAAAACCCATGGCAAACTATGCGTTCTTGTACTACTTGAGGGCTTTGAATAGTGGTATAGTAGTAACGATCAAATGAATTGGAGGAAACACATTGACTAATGCATATGAAGTAGAAATAAGGGTTGAGAATTGTCTCATCCAAGCTTTTATGATTAATATAAGTCCTCCTATACCTTTATTTCAAAAATTACAACCCCATACTCCTACACCTCTTTTATTACCCACATTGGCCTATATTCCTTCACCAAACAATTAAGAAAAGGTTGTCTCTACCCATCCTAATGACTTGCATGAAGTCGAGAATCTTCTAAAAATATTTAGAAATGATATTTTCAACATTAAGAGGTATCAATCTCAAAACTAAAATCCTTACCATCCCTAAAACCATTTTAATCATGCCAATAGATATCCTTTCCAAAGTAATTTCCAAGGTCAAGGGTCAATCACCCATGCTAGGACTTATAATAGATATAACTCAAATGTTGGTATCTTTTCAATTTCCATTTTTCCTACTCAAAATAATTTAGACCAAGATCAATCATTGTGCCTTTTTCATGATCAAATTCAAAATTAAATTATGTACTCCAATGGTGTGTTGAATCAAACTCCAATAGTGAAATGTGTTTAAGCTTCTCAAGGTGATCAAGCTTCCCAAGATCCATAAGTTGAATTACCACCACAAGGATAAGATAATAAAAAGAAAGTGAAACTTGATTCCATTATTGTAAATTGGAAATAAGGAGATTATTGTGTAATTAATTAGTTTAGAGGCACAAGTAATTTTGATACTCTTGTAACAAAAAATACAAGGGATAAAAAGAGAACAATAGAGGGTGACCAAGATTCAAGTCAAGGAAATTTCCTACCTTTTCAAGTGTATCAAGGGAAAAATATACTTAATACAACCTTTAAAGTTTAATAAATTTAGGGAAAAAATATGTGAAAGGTGTTCCTCTACCTCAATCTTCATAAACTCAAGATAATGTTATTGCTCCTAAAGGGCAGGCAAAGGTTGGTACTTATTATATCAACATTATTGATCAAATTAATAAATCACATGTGAATATATCAATCTGGGAGATATTATCAATCCCTAGATAAAAACATATACTTCAAGGAGAGCTATCTAACTTCAACCCTATGGCTAGACTATTAATGAATGATAAATTAGTCCTCATGAATGAAATTCAACTTAAAGTAGGGAAACAAGACAAAGTGATAAAACTCATCCTTTCTATATTTATCTCATCATAGGTGAGTCTTTGGTTCACAATTTCATGATGGATAGTGGTGATAATACATATGTAATGCCTGAACAAGTAACTAATAAGCTAAGTCTAAAATAGGATGCAACCACTAAAGGAATTTTAAAATTAGATGTGACAACCACTAAGAATATAGGTATCATCAAAGTTCTAAACTTAAAATTTCATTATTGACTCACTTTTTCAATTCCCCAAGATATTTTTGTAATAAAACTACCACCTCACTTTGCCCTATGTCTATCTAAAGAGTTCACAACTAAGATTCAAGGATATATATCATAAAATAGGTATTACATGGTGTTTAGGACTAGGTATGGTAGTAAATTTAAGATAAAATTATAAAAAATTGATAAGAGTCATATATAACCTTGTGTGCCTAATTTATCCAATATTAATTGTATTATCATTGATGAAGGATACATTCATGTTGATAAAAAAACTAAAATATTTTATTGAAGGCATACCTAACCTCTTTCTTGATAAATGGGAGACTAAGCACCATGAGTATGATCCATATAAGTTCATGGAAAAGTAGGCATATGAGTGTATTAATTTCATTAGGAAGGTTAATTCATTCCAGAGTTGGTCAATCCTAGTGATCCCATGGATGATCTATGGTAGTTATTATTTATGGATCTAGAAACAAGATTGGTGTAGGAGGTGAAATAATGTTGGTGTCTCCATATAAATAAATGGAATATACTATTTTCATATTTCAATTAAGTGTTACTTGTAATTAAATAAAATATGAAGCACTTGTACATGGCCTTCAATGAGCTAAGAAAATAGGAATGAAGTGCTTACAAGTGTTTGGTGATAGTGAGCTGATTATTCATCAAGTGAGGGATAAAATGTGATAAAAAACCCCTTGTTAAAGTCCTAAAAGCTTGGGGTGTGGGATATTATGGATTATTTTGAGGATTTCAATATACAATACATTCCAAGAGAGGAGAATAATCATGTTGATAGGTTGGTTCTAGTTGTAGCTCAGTTTGGTATCCATAATGATTCAAAGAATTCAAGATGTCAACCATGTCAAGGTAGTAGTAAGACCTTAAATTTTTTATAATGATGTTAATTTTCAATTTTTTTATAGTGACAAATAGATAGCATGTTTTATTTAAGAAGAGGCTAAGTTCTCTTCAAGATATCAGATTAAGTTGTAGCAACAATATGGTGATCAGATTGTATAATCAAGGTTAAACAAACTCCCTAAAGGTCTAGTGACACTTGAAACCATTTTAAATGATGATGATCAAATAAATAAATAAAATATTAGCATATATACCAATCAAGAGAATTATAAAAGGGTTACCATCTTTAAATATAAACTTCTTTCACTTGGAAAGATATCTAGTAAGCAAGAGATACTTGTATTTATTGAGTTATGTAAAGATTTTGTTGATATATTTGATTGGGAGTATAGCAATATAAAATGTTTAAATCCTATCCTAGATCAACACACTATATAGATAGATACACATGCTAAAACAGTAAGGTAAAGGCAAATGCCTATCAATTCAAGAATAAATCCCCTAATGAGGAAAGAATTGACTAAGTTGATAGAGTCTAGCATCATATTCTCCATCAAACACTAATCTTGGATTGCCGATCCATTATTTATAAGGAATAGGAACAAGAGATAAGATAATGTGTGGATTTTATGGAATTAAATAGAGTTTTATTAAAGGATTATTATCCTTTACCTTCCATGGAAAAAGTATTATAGATGGTAGTAGGTTCTAAGCATTTCTCTCTCCTTGATGGATACTCAAGATAAAATAAGATTTTGGTTTAAGAGGAAGACTAGTATAAGATAGCCTTTAACATAAAATGGGGCACATATTCATATAGGTAGATTCATTTTGTATTGTCCAATTCTAGATCTACTTTCCAAAAATCCATGGACATGGCATTTCAAGGTTTGATAAATGAGATAGTGTTGATATACCTTGATGATATTACTATTTTATTTAAGGATGCAAATGATTATTTGAATGATCTTAGATATATATTTAAGAGGTGTAGTTATTTTTAGGTCTCTCTCAATCCTAAAAAGTGTGTATTTGTAGGCCATGAAGTTAGACTCTTAGGTGACATTATCTCCAAGAAAGGTCTCTCTATAAACCCTAAAAGGGTAAGTTTTATTGCATCCTTATCATTACCTAAGCATAAGAAAGGGTTTAAAAGTTTATTTGGAAAAATCAACTTCATTAAGAGATTCAAACCTGATTTTTATAATCTTTTCAAGTCTATGACATCCATTTCAAAGATGAATTAGGATTTTAGCTGGACTAGAGAAGGAAAGGATAGTTTTGGTGCCATCAAACAAGCCACAACTAAAGATACAACACTTGAAAACCATAATTTTTAAAATTACTTCACCTTGTATGCTTTGGGAAATGATTAAGTCATCTCATCCTCATTAAGACAACAAAATGAAGAAGGTCTTGAATAACCCATTACTTTCTTCAACCAAAGATTGGAGGACTATGAGGTAAGGTATATGTTTTTAGATAATCAAGTGCTTGTTATCATAAAAAGTTTTAAAAAAATTATACATATGATCTCAAAAACAAAGTTCATGTGATTGTGTCCCATCCAAGCATCAAAGACTTCCTTTTGAGTAAAGACTTGAATGAGAAAAGGCTGATTAAATCACTAAAGCAATGGAATATGATGTAGATATCAAGGGTTGGTGAGAGGCAAGGGTTTGTGTGACCACTTGTAATAATATTTAAAAGAGAAAAAATAGTTTGTCTTATCACTCCAAGATGACACTCAAATAATTGTACCTCCATCTACCATGATTTGGACATAATACATGATCAAATTTATCCAAATAGTTAAGTGTCCACTAGGCCTAGACAAAGATAAAAGGATACATTTCAAATTTCAATCCATCCCATATGTTTTTTTAGATGGAATAATCTTTATAAATGACCTTAATGGACTTATCTTAAGGTGTGTGGAGGCTGATTAGATTGAGAGAGTATTTCTAGATTTTCATGATGGGCCATCAGGTGGCCACTTTTCACCAAAAATTATAGAAACAAAGGTGATGAGAGATAGTTATTATTGGTATATATTGTTAAAAGACTCATATGCATGTGTGAGAAAGTGTTAAAATTATGCCTTCTTCATGGTAAAATATAAGCTTGTATCCCTCCCTCTCCATACCATTCAAGTAAACCAACATTTTATATGATGGGGTTTAAATTTCATAGCTATGATCAATCCTAATTCAAGTTATAGTCATAAGTGGGTGTTGACTAAAACTAACTACTTTAATATATGGACAAAGTAGTGGATCTCAAGGAAGCTAATGAGACTAATGTGTTAGATTTCTATGAAGGTAGAATAACTAGATTTGGAGTACCTTATACACTTATCCTAGATAATGTAATGGCTTTCCTTTGTATTAGGATAAGTGACTAGTTTGTGAAGCATTTAATCCACATAAGTACATATTCTATCTAGTATCCTCAAATGAATGGACTATCAGAGTCCACAAATAAGAATCTAATTAGAGTTATTAAGAGGACTATGGAGAAAAATCAAAGAACATGAAATAAAAAATTGAGGAAAACTTTATGGTCTGATAGGATCACTCATAAAAGAGTCATATTTAACTCCCTCTTCATGATTTTCTATGGAAAATAAGAAAATCTACCAATATTCCTTGATTTCCTAGATCTAGAGCTTACACATCAACATCAGATGATAGATAATGTTGTCATTAAGAATAGACTAGCTGAATTGATGGAATTATAAGAAATAAGAGATCATACAATACATACTATATATTCTCACCAAGCTCAAACCAAGAGGTGATTTAACAATACATATGTTCCAAGAATATTCTAATAAGGTGACCTTGTACTCAAATGGGATGAAGTTAGGGCCAAGCTTGGAAGACACATAAAGTTTGATACTTTATGGAGTGAGCCCTATATCATCAATAATTATAAGTAACATAATTATTTTCAAATATCAAAGCTAAATGGAGAAGAGTTACATATCCAAATCAATGTGATACAACTTAAACATTGTTATTAAGGCCATTTCTCATCTTGTACATAGTAGATCATTCTTTGCTTTCTCTAAGTGATTTTCGCATATGTTTGTTTAGTATATTATTTTTTGTGTTCCCTAAATGCCTCTTATCATAATGTGTGTGTATTGTTTTGTATTTTGTGTCTCATTTTTTTTTTTGTATTGAAGGTATCTTCAACTATTCAATTTTTTTTCTGAAGGCTATATCATGGTCAAGTTTAGTTTTGGTCTAAGAAGAAAATAGTGTTCAATGAATCCATGGCAAATGGGTTATTTAAGCTCACTATTCTAAATGTTTCAAAGGCAAACTATCCTTAGGAATTCACCAAATTTTGGGTTATTTTAGCCACTAAGAAGCCTCAAGAAATTGTATGCAAAGGGGGTGTTGAGGTCAACATACCCTTATTTCTAAAAAATGGGGACCCTTGTGTCAAATTATGAAAATTTGTACCTTATAATTAAAAAATCACTTGACCAAAGTACCACTTGAATGTTTACACATTATCTATATTTTAATATCATCCACACATTCACTTGGTTGGCTCATTTTTTCATGGATCTGGTTTGACCTTGTCTAAGTTTTCTAACATGTGTTCTTCATATTTTAGGTTGCATGTTTGATGAACCCTTGCTTGAATGGGTTATGTTTTAATTTTATGGTTTAATCCTAATTTGGCCTTTTGTTATCTGTTAGTCTATATAAATTCAAGTTAAATCCATTTTTAAAACTTCTTGAAACCCGTACTCAAGAAAACCTAGTGCAAGTTCTTTTAGACCAAATTCAAAATTAATGGGAATAATTTATGTGGAACACTTTTAAATATGTTATAGACTTAGCTCAATATTTATACTGAGGCTTAGTCATGTATTTCAACATGACCAAACCCTATTCTAAAATTATATACTGGGTCTCTTTTATGTCCTAATCCCCCTCATCCCCTTTTATCTTAAGCATGGTCAAACTTTATTATATGCATGGTCCTTTTGTTATAACTTAGACTAAAATATAGTCCTAAAGTCTCATTTGTGTGTATTAACATAAACAAGGCCTTAGTATTGAGATTTTTTCTTAATTTACACATATCTCTGAGTCCTAACTAAAACATTATGCTTATTCACAAGATCATCAACTTGCATTTAATTGGGAGAAATTAATTAGATGGTATGAGACGGGCTTGATGAGCCAAGGATCCTAATTTGTGGGACCAAGTTCGCTCAACCCTATGGATCGAGATCAATGGTCTATGTTCACTTAGATCACCTCGATCTAATAGTGTGAGATTAATATTAAGACTAAAAGCATCTATTTTACTATAACATAGATTTAACCTAAGTTTTTACCCTAAGGTTTTAATTATATTTATTCATATAGTAAAACCTTAGGCTAAGATCTTATGTTATGACTTTAATTATTTGTAGGGTCCTTTAATATGTTGCAAACTTAACTTCATAGACCTTAGAATAAAGTTTATTTGTATTTATTAATATGAATAAAAATAGTATTCCAAATCTTTACATATATTCCTAAGCTTATTTAATCCTTTTATAATTGTAGTAACCAATCATGTTTGACTGCCTGGATCATGATGTATGACCCACGTTCACCTGAATGAGATTAATTATACAAAGTGAAATCAATGATTAAAAAATCAAGATGTGGACCCTATTTTAAACATCAAAAACTTGTTGAAGATCAATGATGTGCATTCTAGTGAATAGATCCATATCAATAGAGTATATTAGGTTAAGACCTTCTAACGAAGCTCCAAATTAGCACCAAGCTACCATGTGGTGAAAACACATGAGAAAAAAATTGATAAGGTATAGAGCTCAAAATTCCCATAGTGACCATTGATAGGACTATATTTTAGCATTGGGATAATATTGAGGTTACTTCTAGACATTGAGCCTCTTTCAAACTATAGCATGATGAACTAAGATAGTGGGATCCTATAGGAAAGGTAGTGGGGAATTTAAAATTATAATGATAAGTGTGTTATATGAACATCTTCCTGGTGTTTATGGCTCAATATACACAAAGGCATCATCCTTCACTGAGGTCTTGGCAAGATTAAAAAATCAAAACATCAACCTAGAGGATAAATTGATGAGAGATCATAAAGGGAATGATGATATATGGTAACTCGATCCAAGGTTGTACCATTTTATGGGGGGTTAATCCTCTAGACCTCTTCCCACATAACCATAATCACAAATAGAGATCCAAAATTCTAGGTAACAAATTGAACATAGACCTAAATAAAGGAGACCTAGTGATGTGGCATCATCTTCAACCTAGCCTGAAGAACCAAGGTCACCAATTGAATTTATTGACATAATAACATTAGATCCTAGTGAAATAGTACAAAATAAACTAAAGATGTTTTCTAGTGCTTATCAATTAGATGAGGAAGATTCCCAAGTAGAAGAAGCTCAAACTAAGGAGGTAGAGAAAGAGAAGGGGAAGGAATTTGCTTTGGGTTTAGTCCTAGTTAGTGTTCCTAAGAGGAAAGATGAGATAGAATTGATTCTAATAGGGAAAAAGAGACCCATGTCTACCTTCACTCATCCTTTGAGTGAGGTTAACCATTTTAGTGATGAGAACCCAATCCATGGTCCAACCATTCTAAAAAGGTTTATATATAGGAAGTTACATAAAATCCCAACCATGCACCATCCTTGGCCCATTACAAAATCTATTAATATCCATGTGCATTATGAGCTCAAACCTTGGATTTTGGCCTTGAATAAAGAAGAGGAACAAAGGATGAAAACTCTAAGGGAGCCAAGTGGCACATAAACGAAAACTTTAGAACCTCAAAAAGTGACTCAATCATTATTGGGAGTTTAATTTAACCCAGACTCTATCAGTCTAGAAAGAGTAATTAAAAAGAAGGCCATGATTGGTGGGGAAGAAATTGCCTTCTAAAATATATATCCATGCATAGGTATGACCCCTATTGAAGACAAAAATCTAGATAAAGACAATATATTTGAGGAAAAGATCCTTGATGTAGCCCAGACCCAATCATAGTTATTGCAAACCATAATCAAGGGCCTCTTTCAACAAAATAAGAATATAAAGGAAGTTTTCTTATCAATCCATGAAGATAGATTCAAAAGGTTTAAGAATACAATGATGGACTTATTCATCTCTTTGAAGGCAGTCAAAACTAGGTAGGAAGTGATGGAGAAGCAAATCAATAAGGCTATATGTGAAGTTGGCCAATGGTAGGCTTCAAGTTATCAATTTAAAGACTTGATCAAGGCCTTAAACAAGAACCTAGTACATAATTTTATGACTATCATCTTATCACATTTGAATATGGCTATGACCATATTGATAGACAAAATTGAAGCTCTAAGTAGCTAGTCTAAATGAATGGAGGACCTAGCCAAGGATTTCAAATAGCAAGAAGGTGGAATGTTTCATATCTTGGATAGTTTGATAAAGGAACCCATATCCCTCAACTCATTAGGGATTATAACTAATGAAGAGTTAAATCATAGGACCTTTTAGTGTATGCAGGAGGTGAGAAGCTAGGGGCAAGTTTAAATAGAAAATGACAACAAGAGGATCATGGGCTTACTTATATCATCTAAATAAAAAAATGGGAGATGCCAAGGGTATCAAGTAATAAATAGAGAATATTGAGAATAAACTCAAGGACATAGAATATAATGGAAAGGATCTCTTCTTGAACCCTATTGTTGACCTCTGATTCATCAATGAGAAACACTATAGGATGAATATTCTTCAATAAAAATAGGGACCTCAAGTTAGTTAGGAATATCATTTTTGTATAACTTTGTAATATTTTCAATATAGAATATTATTTTGTAAATTAATGTGCAAGTTCTAATCACATTGCCTATACATCAGTCCATTTGGAAAATTTTAGTGTATTATAGAACTTTGTAGAAAGGATAGTTGTCCCCACACTTTTACACTTGTAGTTGGATATGACTGACTGACATGCTTCCTTGAATTATATAAAAGGAGTATTTTAATTTTTAAAGAGGAGGGAGTTTTTAGCCAAAAACTTGTGTAAACTTTTGAGAAATTAATACAAGAGAGGAATTCTACAAGGATTATCCATATTCATTTGTGTCATTTGTTAATATGGTTTCTCTCTCACTTTCTTATTTTCATTTCTAGATTTGAATGGTTCTTGTGAAATATTGGTGTCCATATTTTACTAAAACTTGTGCTAATGTTAGGTTTATTGATATTTCTGAAGTTCATTTCATTTCCTTTTATCTTCTTGCATTTGGGTCAATGTTGTTTATTTGTAGGGTAAATATTTAAAGTGAAATGTTTGCCTAATGTGTAGTAATATTTTAGCTTATGTTATTTAACATTATAAATTAGTTAAGTTCATACTTGGAAGACATTTAAACTTTATCATAATGTTTGGGATGAAGATCAACAACATCTCATTTCTACCTTACCCTTCTTTTTGCCTCTTATTTAACCTGATCACTCTAGCTTAATTTCCATTGTAAATATCCATTATAGATTAGTATTTAAATTATATTTGATCATAATTCACTAATATTACCTAATATTTCTTTATTATTTTCAAATATATAGGCCAAGGTGGCTCCTAACCACCAAACTTTATAAATTTTGTGAATCAGACCACATGTTTTGCCTCTATTACATCAATAGATAATAGGATTATCACAACCTAAAAATCATGCACTAAATTATCTAGATTATAAAATAAGAAGTGTTATATATAAATTTTGAGCACCTGTGATACAAATTTAGGCATTAATAGTCAGAGCTTCATTGGTGCTAGAAGGAGGGCTAATTATTTGTAGATTTGTAGTATCTTTGCTGGTTTTTATGAATTTTATTTAAAGATCACTCTACTCTTTGCATAATTG
Source organism: Torreya grandis (assembly GCA_037957365.1). Taxonomy (NCBI): domain Eukaryota; kingdom Viridiplantae; phylum Streptophyta; class Pinopsida; order Cupressales; family Taxaceae; genus Torreya; species Torreya grandis. Next base: position 1,288,211 of record JARHVA010001156.1, on the reverse strand, counting down.
TGTTTATTTTAGCATAATAATTTAAATATTGGTGATGTTCATGGTTTTAGACCGATCTTTGTGCTTATTTTGACAAAGTTTGATATTCTTTGAAGACATATGTTAAATTGTGGTAAAAATAGCTTTAGATTTGTGAACCTAATAGGTTTAAGGTTAGCAATGGTATTTTTGATTAAATATTGATATATAATTTGAAAATTTGAGTTTATTTGATTTAAAATGTGTAAATATTATTCATACTTATGTACTAGGATACATCTTTGAGCTAGCCTAGTTAAATATTGTTATTCTTTGTATGAATATTTACAAAATTTGCTTAATGTGAATTTATAATTATTATTCTCTACAAAGATAGGATTGATGCATCATATTTCAAAATTGATTCAAAGTTATCAATTTTTAATTACTAATAATCAAAACAAGGTCACATTCAGAGACTAGGGAACCTCTACTTGAATTATAAGTTCATAGGAGAGCTAGGTGGGACAAAGGTAAGTGCAAGCTTTCAAAATATTTGCCAACTTCACCAATTTAGGTTTCTCCTATGTTTTATCCTTATCAAGGTATGTCTTGGATAGGTGGCTATTATATCAATGTGTCAGGTGTTGTACATGACTTTCCTCACCACCCTAAAAAATATTTGCCAACATTTAGTCCTAGTGGCATTCTAATGACTAAGGAACATATTAAGTCATTCAAAGCTACTTTGAGACTGTTAAATGTCACTCATGAAGATGTAGCATGTAGACTATTTCATTTCACTTTTAAATATGTTGCATATGAATTGTTTCTAAATCTCCTTGAAAATTACATTACAAGTTGGGTTGATTTTAGAATGTCTTCATTGACTAGATTGGTAAAATAGTTAGTCCTTATGTCCTACACCAGTAATTCACCATAGTAAAAAAGGATGTAAATGAGCCCATAAGAGCTTTTAATGTTAGGTTCCAAAAAAAAATTAGTAGGACTATATCTCCTTATAGACCTAATGAGGCTTTAACCTTGGAAATATGTTAAGATGCCTTAAATCCTATGACTTATGTATTTATAAAGAGAGTTGTTGGACCCATAAACACATTAGATTTATTATATGCCAAGGTTGGGATTATTAATGACTAGATGCAACCCTAAGGATAATTATCATACTCTATTCCTAATGCTAACCCCCATTTACCCATTCTGAATGTTATTCCTAATGCTAACTAAAATGTGTTTGCCTTGAACCAATTTATAGTTATGAACCAACTACCTTTGAGGCATGTTCATCCTACTCAAAACCTAAGATTCCTAAACAATGCTACCCATGGATCACATCCATAGGATTATAAATATTTAATTCCTACATCCAATTCTAATACTGAAGTTCATAAGTCTAAGGCCCTAAATAATGAGAGAAACTCTATCCTCAAGATGGTCCAAAAGCTTAGCACCAACTTTATTCAATTGCAAAAGAAATTAATTAATACTAGAGAAAGATCTGGTATGAATTACTCTTTTCAAAGGTTTAATAGGCCCACTAAAAGATTTTAGAATGATAGCTACCACAACAACAAGAATAATGAACCATCTAATAACAAAGATATGCTTGATATAAATCTTACTAATGTTAATTTACCTAACTATTGTAGAGTTAATTATGCTTCTAAACATGGGGAAATAGATTATGTTGAATTTTATAATACATTTGAAGCCTTCTAAGAAAAATTAAACACTTTCTAAGTTTTCCCTAATAAGTATTGTGATGCAGGTACATCTAGTTCCTCAAGGTAATCCAAGTATATTGATTCAATGCTCATGGTAGAGACATTTGAACTCCCTCTTCAAGAAGATAATGAGGCTAAGGATATTCCTAAAGAGATTCATTTTTTTCAAAAATTCCTAAAGAAGACTTATCCTCTAATAAATAGGGAGCAGAAGCAACCATTGACCACTTCAACTCCTCCAAACGAGTTTGAGATTCCTCTTGATACTACCTCAAACAATAATTTGGAGCCTCCTAAGGGAAGTAATTCTAAGCCTAGTATTGATGCATCTAATTCTACCAATAGGACTGGGTATAACATAGTATAATACATGAAGAAGATAAAGGCTAACATTACCTTATATGATTTAACATAGATTATTGAAGAGAGAGAGATATATTATTAGAATATTTATCCAAAAATCTTGGAAAGTCTCAAAAGTCTACACATGCTAATTTTTCAATACCCAAAATCAAGGCATATGTTCCTCCCTTCCTACTTATAGTCAAGATCTTTGGTAAAAATCTACATAACTGTTTATTAGATTCTAGTGCATTTGCAAATATAATGCCTAAGGGTGTTTTTGAAAAATTAGGTTTGACTCATATTAAGTTTGAAAAAGTTGTGACTTAATTATATAAGTCAATATTTAAAGTGATTGGTGAACTATTGAATGTTCACATGCAAATTGCCTCAGAGTCAAGGATCCAATAGTTCATAGATATCTAAGTGGTGGACATCCTTAATGATTATGGGATGCTATTGAGCAGAGACTAGACTAGAAGTATATGTCAATAGATTATTCACATATGTGGTTACCAAGGAAGGGATTCCCCAACCAAATCAAGATATAAAGGGAGTGTAAAATGAAACATATGACCATTGAATACTATGCAATTAATGAAAGGGTGAAAATGGTTGATGTTGAGTTTTGGATTTACACTCTTGAGACCTTTAAGGTATGTGACCCAAAGAATTCTCATGCTTTTCCTAGTCTATGGAAATTAAATTTTGATGGTGTGAGGTGTAAGTCTAGATCTAGGGTAGGAATTATTATAACTAACCCTATTGGTCAAGAATATCATGCTGCTTATAGACTTTAGTTTCCTTGTATAAATAATCTAAGTATAAAGCTTTGATTCTTGGGTCACAATTTGTAATAAAACATAAAATTAAAGAACTATTAATTTATGGTGACTCAGAGCTAGTAATCAATTATGTAAGGATTAAATATTGGTGAAAATTATCATATCTTAAGAGGTATAAATTTAGAGTCTAGGATTTACTTAAGTCTTTTAATTATTTTAATATTATTTTCAACCCTAGGGAAGAAAACAAGGCTACTAATGATCTTGCCTTAGTTGTGTCCAACCTTATGCTAGACCAAGACTTCCAAACCTTAGTATTGAGTTGGTCCCATGTCCCTCAATGCCTAATAATGTTAACCACTTGTAGGTATTCAATTATGATCAACATATCATAGATTTCCTAACTAGTTTAGGAGTATTTAAGGGTTACATTATTAATGAAGTCAATATCCTTGATGATGAAATCATTGAGGACAAACTTGAAGATAAATTAATTCAATTGAATGAAAATAAGATCCTCAAGTGCATGATAGCCTTGGAGAGACTCTTTTATTTTGATAAACTAGCTAAAGCTACCAAGACTCCCAAAGTAAGTGGAAAAGATTACAATGCAATTAATATTGATTTCAAGGTCAACCTCAACTAGTTAATATCGGTACAGCATGTAAAAGTCTGTAAAATAAAAGAGATTAAGAAATTCTATCCAAATATAAATATATTATAGCATGGTCTTATGATGACCTAAAGATATTTGATCCAAAGGTCATAACTCACACCATACATTTGAAATAAAATTACAAACCTTTCAAACAAATGTAGAGTCCTATCAACCCAATCTTAGAACTAATAATATATAGAGAGTTCAAAAATCTATTAGATGCCAATATTTTATTTCCAATTAGGCATTCTACTTTGGTTTCAAATTTAGTCCCAATCGGGAAGAAAAATAGTGAATTTAAACTGTCCATTGATTTTAGAAACCTAAATAGAGCATCTGAGAAAGCTAATTACCCCTACCTTCTCTTGACCAAGTAATACAAAGATTTTTTTGTTCTACCATGATTTCCTTTCTTGATGTTTTTTTAGGATATAACCAAGTGTTAGTGAATCAAGAAGATAGGATGAAAACTGCCTTTACTACCAAGGGGCATGATTGCCTACAAAAGAGTGCCATTTGGGCTAATCAACATAGGGGAAACATTCCAAAGGGCCATGGATCATGTTTTCTAAGGTTTGTTATGTAAATACATTATTATATACATGGATTATCTGACTATATTTTCTAAGAATAGGGAGGACCACATCATGTATTTATAGTAGGTATTTAAAAGGTGTAAAAGGTATGTGATTTCTCTCAACCCAAAGAAAAATATTTTCTATGTTACTGAGGGAAAACTATTAGGACATGTCATCAATAAGGAGGGAATATATATATATATATATACACACACACACACACACACACACACACACACACACACACACACACACACACACACACACACCAAGATAAAGTAGATGATATATAAAAAATAGAGCCTCTTAATAGTAGGACAAAACTGAAGTCATTCTTTTTCAAAATAAATTTTGTAAGAAAGTTTATATTTAGCTTTGAAAATATTGTCAATCTATTAAATGATATGTTGAATAAAGATGTCAAAATCACTTATAACTAATAAACCAATAAGGATTTTAAGGACATTAAGGAGTTAATTGTACAATATCTAGTCCTGATAAGTCCAAACTTCTCCAAAGATTTTTATCTTTATTCCTTTACTTCTAATCATATTATTGTTGCAGTTTTAACTCAAAAAATTGATGGATGTGATTATCCCATTACTTTCATGAGTATAAAGTTTAATAATGTTGAGTTAATTATTCTTTAATTGACAAGAAATCATGTGCATTAGTTAAGGTAGTGAATAATTAATCCACTACATTCTTAAGAATAAGGTGCATGCAATCTTACCAAACCCTACCACCAAGCTCATGTTAAATTAGAATGAACTAGGAGAAAGGAGACGTAAGTGGATGTTTGTGTTTCAAGAGTATGAAATTGAAATGAAGATTGAAAAATTAGTAAGGTGCCAAGGTCTAATTAAATTTATTTCCAATTCTAACCCCAAGCTAAGCTTCATGTAGGTAAAACAATAAATTTTTTAGTCTAATGATTGGTATGATCTTATTATCCATCTACTAATAAATGACCCTTGTCTTACAGGGTTGACCAGGGGATAAAGAAGAGCCCTAAGACTCAATTCAACCCACTACTTGATTATAGATAGAGTTTTTTATACAAAAAACTTTAAAGGCATTTACTTGAGATGTGTATCCAAAGAAGAAGCAATTGAAATCATGAGCACTTTTCAGGAGAAGCTGGGTAGTGGACATCCATATGAAAGGAAAATAACTCATAAAATCCTTAGAGTCAGTTACTACTAGCCCACAATCTTCAAGGATGCCAAAAAGTATGTGAGGTACTACCATTCATGTCAAGTATCCAGCATAAAAGATCCTAAGGTATCCATGCCATTGTAGCCAATTATGGTAGATAAACCTTTTACTCAGTGGGGTTTAGATTTCATGGGGGTAATCAACCCCAATTCATCATAAGATCATAAATACATTCTAACTACTATTGAATACTACATAATATGGATTGAATTAGTTGCCACCAAATAGTGTAGGACTAAAAAAGTGATCATTTTTTTAGAAGAAAACATATGCATCTAGTTTAGGACACTTATATTTTTGGTCTATGATAATGGATTTGATTTTATATCCATAGAGATAATAGAATGGGTATATAATAATACCATCATTCTCAAGTTCTCATACAACCATTATCCCCAAGGTAATGAAGTGTCTAAACTGACTAATAAGAACTTGATAAAGGAAATAAGTAAGTCTATAGTAGACAAGCATAGGACATAGCATAAGCTACTTAAGTATACACTTTAGGAAGATAAAATTAGAATCAAACAAGCTCTCATAGCCAATATCCCATCTTTCCCATCATGATCAAGTTACCAATATACAATTTCATGTAGGAATACATAGAGGAGGATCAGGAAATGCCAAGCTTAAGGTTAATATTATCTAGATGGAAGATGCATGAGAAAAGGATTTTCCTAATTTTAGTAGGCACCAAACCATAGTGAAGAGTTGGTTTGATGAGTGAGCAAAGATAAAGGTGTTCAAGCAAGGAGACTTATTTCTTCTTTGAGACAAGGAATCCAAGCCTAAAGCTAAACACAGTATGTTCACACCTTTGTTGATAGGCCCTTATCAGATTGCTGAGATACTTGAAGACAACACCTTCAAGCTGAAAGACCTACAAGGAATAGAGTTCACACTACCCACCAATGGGCAATAACTTAAGAATTATGTTTTTGTTTATCCCATAGGGGTATTAATAGAGTAAAATATAAGGATATTTATATCTAGTTTAGGTAGGCAAGATTAGTTTCTTTCTATTTTTTCCTTTTTATCCCTTGTTTTTACACAAGTTTGTATATATTTATTTTCTTTTACTTGGCTTTCTACTTTATTTCTTTCTATTTGTATGTGGGTGTGTTTTTTTTTTGTTCCTTGATATAAATAAGTCCTTTTAGACATCCCTCAACTCAAATTTATCATAATTACTCAAGAACTCCATAGTTCAGAAATGTAGGTACAAATCTTAAGCATATGTTGACCAAGGTTTTGAAAAATGATCTTAATGTTATAGTTTAGATAAAATTGTAAGGATTAATGGATAGGTTAGTTATTTCATAATGTTTTAAACCTTATTTTAATCTAAGTTTGGTTTCAAGAAGGATTTCACATATGGGATGAAAGATTGAATTATTAAGACATAGTCATGCTTGCACTTAACAAACATCCTTGCTTGGGATAAAGGTCTTAGCCATAGGTGGTTATCTGAAGATAAAAAATTTTACCAAATACTTAAACCCAACTAAATTAGTTCCTAATATTTAATATAAATCTAAAATGATCTAAAAAAATACAAGAATAAGATCTTATTAAAAAATAATTTTTTTCCAAGAAAAAGTGATTATGGTAATCTCCACTAGGGATATAGATGCATGGCTAGCAATGGAGTAAGACCTTAAGTGGATCCAAAGCCATCTCTATCAGGGATATGGATGCCTAGATGGAATAAAATCAATGCCCAAGCCTTCCCTAATCTAAAGCATAGTTCTTAATGGATATCCAAACATGTTGTAAGTCAATGTTAATGGTTAAAGTCATAAAATTAGAAAGTTATTCCCTAAACCCCATGGAAAATAGTAAGTGGAATCAAAACACACACATAACATGGTTTTATCATGAACTGATTTGATGATGGCACTAACCAAGTGGAATAAGTAATATAGTTATTTTTTAAAACCAAAATCTCTAAATTATAATATATTGTTATGTTTCCCTTAGAAGTCACCATTTGTTGAGATCAACATTCCCCTATTTCTAAAAAATGGGGATCCTTGTGTCAAATTGTGAAAATTTGTACCTTATAATTTAAAAATCACTTAACCAAAGTGCCAATAGCATGTTTTCACATTATGTATAGTTGAATATCATCCACACCTTCACTTGGTTGGCTCATTTGTTCATGGCTTTAGTTTGACCTTGTCTAAGTTTGCTAACATGTGTTCTTCATATTCTAGGTTGTAGGTTTGATGAAGCCTTTCTTGTATGGGTTGTGTCTAAATTTTATTGTTTAATCCTAATTTGGCCTTTTACTAGCCTTTGATCTATAGAAAGTCAAGTTAAATCCATTTTTAAAACTTCTTCAAACCCTTTCTCAAGAAACCCTATCGTAGGGTTTTTTGGACCAAATTCAAAATTGGTAGGAATATTTTGCATGGAACACTTTTAAATATGGTATAGAATTAGCTCAATTTTTATACTAAGGCTAATTCATGTTTTTCAACATGACCAAACCTCAGTCTAAAATTATATGTTGGGTCTCCTTTATGTCCTGAGCCCCCTCATCCCCTTTTATTTTAAACATGGTCCAAATTTATTATATGCATGGTCATTTTGTATAACTTAGACTAAAATATTAGTCCTAAAGTCTCATTCATGTTTATTAACATAAAAAAGACCTTAGTTTTAAGATTTTATCCTATGTTTCATATATCTCTAAGTCCTAAATTAAACATTTTGATTCTTCATAGGATCAATGACTCATATTTAATTGAGCAAAGTTAATCAGATGGTGCAAGATCTACCTTATGAACCAAGGATCCTAATCTATGAGACCAATCTCACTTGACCCCATGGATCAAGATCGACACTCTATGTTCACTTGGATCACCTTGATATAATGGTGTGAGATCAATATTAAGACTATAATGGTCTCTTTTACTATAACATAGGCTTAACCTAAGTTTTTACCCTATGGTTTTAATTGTATTTATTAATATAGTAAACCCTTAGGCTAAGATCTTATGTTATGACTTTAATTATTTATAGGGTCCTTTAATATGTTACAAACTTAACTTCATAGACCTTAGACTAAAGTGTATTCATAATTATTAATATGAATAAAAAATTAGTCCAAACCTTTATATATATTCTTGGGCTTTCTTAATCCTTTTATAATTGTAGGAACCAATCACATTTGATTGCCTAGATCATGATCTATGGCCCATGTTCACCAAGATGAGATTAATCATATGAAGTGAAATCAATGATTGAAAATTCAAGATGTGGACCCCAATTTAAACATCAAGTACCTTTTAAAGATAAATGATATACATTCTAGTGAATAGATCTAGATGAATAGAGTGTATCAAGTCAAAAACTTTAGAAGAAGCTTTGAGTTAACATGAAGTTGCCACATGGAGAAATCACATGATTTGACATAACTAACAAGGAATAGAGATAAGAAGGCCTACGAGACCACTAAGTGGCATAACCTAAGAGCCCATTACACATTAAATCTTGAGTACATTTTAAATATTAATGGTCTATGTTGATTTGTACCTACATGATCCAATGGTGTAAGATTAATGTATACTTTTCAAAGGGCACAAAAGCACCAAGAAATTTCCAAGTGGTACATGCATAAAAAATAATGAATCAAGAAGCAATAAATGGTAAGCTTGGAAAAAAAAGCCTCGATGTCACATTTAAATTTATGATCGTGTGCTTGTTAATGATGTCCACATGAATGTTAAATGATAGTCATGAGGACATCAATTAAGACAATAAAGAGCCTTGATGATGTATTTAAAATTGATGGTCATATGCCCATCAAAGATGTTCATGTGGATGTATTATGATGGTCTTAAGGATGTCAATTTTAAGATAGCTTCTTGGATCCAAATTTAAAAGAAATGGTCAATTTTTAAACATTAATGAGGAAATTTGCCATGAAAACACCATATAGATGCCATGGTGATGCCACATAGACATAAAGTGACAAATTTGAAGGTATTATGGGATTAAAAAGGGTAAAGGTATAAATACAAGGATATGAATGAAATATAAGTCACAAGATCACTTAAGTGAAAATAGACATTGCCATTAAAGTACTAAAAGGACATGCAAAAGAACCCTAATTTCTAAAAAAACCCTAACTCAATCCAAAATTAGTCACAATTGAGTTTAGGAGATTTAAACATCATTTAAGTGAGTGTAATTGAGTCCAAAATCAAATTATAGACTGATAATTAGTAAAGGTCATAACTAATAGCCATGATAACCAAAAAAATTGTAGAACTCTATTTGACCTTAGACATAGAGGGGAGAATCTTCAAGGATATATAATTTAATGTAGTAGCTTTAAACATGGGAGACAATAATTGGTCCAAGATTTTTTGAATGATTGAGGAGCTACCTTCCATCACCAAGGAAAATAATAAGAATGCATAAATTAAAAGGAGTTATTATGACCTATTTGTCATTCAAATGATGAGCCTTCATCACATTATGGCAAAACTAGAGGTACTTCATTTCATAAATGTTCTCTCCCCTATTTTCAAATATTGAAAGATTGAAAAAGGCATGTTGGTCAATGAACATACTTTCAAAATTATAGATTATATTTATCCCATTACTTTTGAAAACTACTATAAGATTCCCAAGCCCTAAGTAGATGTAGTGACAATCAATGAATGGGTAAAGAGGAATGACTTAAAAACTATCCTCACTCCATAGATATACTCTAGAAATTAAGTCTTTTTTTATCTCAATAACAACATCCCTATTAGCTAATTCTAACTTGAGATCAAAATAATTATGACTTTAATGAATAGGCTATGTGGAAATCCCACCACCACTTATGTTGATAGAATCTAGGTGCCCTTAGTATATTTTATGGTTGAGAAAGACCTCACCCCTCTCATTGGTGAGGTTGTTAGCACATGTTTGTGTAGGCAAATGTTTATAGTTAATAAAAGGACTAGGAACCAATTTTACATGATATCCTACCTATTAGATGTCCTCCTTTCCACTACCAAGATCTCTAAATTTAGAGTATGGTACTTGAAGGGACACAAGAAGTATCCTAATTCTAATCAAAGTTACACATATTCAAGTATAGGGATCACATTAATTTCATTTCTAAATATGTTTATCTAGTCTTCACTAAGGCCATACCTAGAAACCCAATGGAAAGAATTAGTCCTTTAGTAAAAATGTAAATTGAATCCATCAGTGACATGTCATTTTACCTAGATTACACAATCATCAGGATTGAGGGGAACCAATGTACCCCACTTAGGCTACTAGTCCATGTGATAAACAGGTTAACTAGGCAAGAGGCATCATACCAGATATGTAATGGCATAGATGGTGTGTGTAAAATTCATAGGAAAGGACTATTTCATACCCTACTCATGACCATTAGTAGGACTGTATTTCAGTAATAGGATAATATTGAGGTGATTCTAGACACAGAGCCTCTTTTAAACTACAACATGATGAACTAAGATAGTGGGATCCCAAAGGAAAGGTAGTGGGGAATTTAAATGCAAAAATGATAAGTGTGACATATAAACATTTTCTTGGTGTCTATGACTCAATATACACAAAGGCATCATCATTCACTAAGGTCTTGGAAAGATTAAAAAAGTACAAAATCAACCTAGAGGCTAGATTGATGATAAATCATAAAGGTAATGATGATATACGGTAACTTGGTCTAAGGCAGTACCATTTAATGGGGGGTCAATCCTATAGACCTCTTCCCACATAGCCACAATCACAAATAGATATCTAAAATTTTAGGGCACAAATTGAATAGAGACTTGGAGAAAGGAAACCTAGTGAGGTGGCATCATCTTTTACCTAGCTTAAATAACTAGGGTCACCAATTAAACTCATTAACATAGTAGTATTGGATCTTGGTGAAATATTAGAAGATGCACTACATATTTTATCTAGGACTTATCAATCATATGAGGAAGATGCCCAAGTAGAAAAATCTTAGACTAAGGAGTCAAAGAAAGAGAAGGGAAAGGAATTAGCTTTGGCTTTAGTACTAGTTAATGTCCATAAGAGGAAAGATTAGCTAATATTGGTTCCAATATGGAAAAAGAGACCTAAGTTAATCTTCACTCATCTTTTGAGTGAGGTTAACCTTTTTAGTGATGAAAACCAAATCCATGGTCTAACCATTCCTAAATGGTTTATATATGGGAAGTTATAAAAAATATTAACCATGCACCATCCTTGGACCATTAAAAAATCTATCAATATCCATGTGCATGATAAGCTCAAACCTTATATTGTGGCCTTATAAAAATAAGAGGAACAAAGGATTACAACTCCATAGGATCCAAGTGCCACATAAATGGAAACTCTAGAATCTCCAAAAGTGACTTAATCATTAGTGGGAGTTTAGTTTAACCTAGAGATTTTTGATATAGAAAGAGTAATTGAAAATAATGCCATGATTGGATGGGAGGAATTCACCCTCCAAAAGATAGAGCAATTCACAGGTCTAAACCCTATTAAAAGGAAAAACCTAGGTGAAGAGAAGATATTTGGGGAGAATATCCTTGATTTAGCTCAGGCCTAATCACAGTAGTTGCAAACCATGACCAAGGGCCTCTTATAGTAAAATAAGAATCTAAAGGAAGGTGTTGTCATATAAATCCATGAAGACATATTCAAATGGTTTGAGGATACCATGATGGACCTATTTAACTTCTAAAAGGTAGTTAGAACCAGGCAATGAGTGATTGGAAAGCAAATCACTAAGTCTATAGGCCAAGTTGGATAATGGTAAGCTTAAATCTATCAAGTGAAATACTTGATCAATTCCTTGACCAATAACCTAGTCCTTGATTTTAGGACTATCATCTTAACACATTTGAATATGGCTATGGCCATATTGGTAGACAAGACTAAAGCCCTAAGCAGCCAGTTCAAATGAATGGAGGACTAGCCAAGGATTTCAAATAGCAAGAAGGTGGAATGTTGCATATTTTGGATAGTTTGATTAAGGAACCCATAACCCTTATCTCATTAGGGATTATAACTGATGAAGAATTCAATCACATGAATTTTTAGTTTATGCAAGAGGTGAGAAGTTAGGTGCAAGGTCAAACACTAGATGATAATAAGATGATCATGAGCTTACTTCTATCATCTTAAGAGAAAATGGGAGATGCCAAGGGTATCAAGCAAGAAATAGAGAAGCTTGAGAATAACCTCAAGGACCTAGAAGATCATAGAAATGATCTCTTACTAAATCTTGTTGTCAACCTCTAGTTCATGAATGAGAAACTCTATAGGATAAAGATTCTTCAACAAAAATAGGGACCTCAAGTTAGTTAGGAATATTATTTTTTTAGAGATTTATAATATTTTGAAAATAGAATATTCTTTTATAAAGGCATGTGCAACTTGTAAGTAGATTGCCTATAGGTCAATCCATTTGGAAAAATTTAGTGTATTCTAAAACTTTGTAGAAAGGACAATTGTCCTTACACTTGTACACTTGTATTTGGATATGAGTGACTGAAATACTTCCTTGTATTCTATAAAAGGAGTATTGTCATTTGTAAAGAGGAGGTAGTTTTTGAGCCAAAAACTTGTGTAAACTTTTAAGTAATTAATACAAGCAAGGAATTTTGTAAATATTGTCCATATTCATTTATGTCATTTATTATTATGGCTTCTCTCTCACTTGCTTGTTTTCATTTCTAGATTTGAATGGTTCTTGTGCAATCTCCATATTTTAATTATAGAGTTATTAACTGTGTTAATTCTAGGTTGACTACAAGTTCTCAAGTTCATTTCAATTTCTTTACTCTTCTTGAATTTTGGATAATTTGTTTATTTGTAGGGTAAATCTTTCAAGTGAACTTAGTTCTTATTTTAAATTTTCACATTCCTTATATGTTCACCTAATATGCAGTAATATTTGAGATTATGTTATTACATATTATACATTGGTTAAGTACATACCTGGAGGACATTTGAACTTTGTCATAATGTTTGGGATTAAGATTAGTAACATCTCTTTTTTACCTTACCCTTTTTTGCCTCTTTTTTAATGAAATCACTCTAGATTAATTTCCATTGTAAATATCCATGTTAGATTAGTCTTTAGATTATATTTGATCATAATTCACTAATATTAGCTAATATTGCTTCATTATTTGTAAAGATATAGGCCAAGGCACAACCATAAAAATTTATAAATATTATGAAACAATTTAATTTCTTTTCCTCTATTCTATCAATAGATAATAGGATTATCACAACCTACAACTCATACATTGAATTATCTAAATTCTAAAATGAGAAGTGTTCTCTAAACATTCTAAGCACCTATGATAAAAATTTAGGCATCTACAAGGGGGCACTTTTTTTTAGATATATCTAGATAGAGTCCCCTAAAATCATATTCATGGTGTCTATATTGTAGGCATATAAGTGTGCTTAAGTTTAAATTTATAGAATGATAAGGGTGAACATAGTTTCTATAGGTTATGTTTGCAGAGCCTCTACATAATCTTCAAGAACAAAGAAAATATGGTATATTTGTAGGCCATTGGGTTTTGGAGAGGTTTTAGACTATGAAGATGATATAGGTATGGAAAAATAAACCAAGAAAATGCAATGATTTTTAATGTATAATAGAAATATTTCAAGTTCTATTGTTTCCAAAGGACTAAGTTAGAAATGCAAAAAGACTTTGTGTATTTTTAAAATATAGCCTTTGTGATTTTTGGCAAGGAGAATAGTATTCACATTTTTTATCAAAGGATGTGTTGTATTCAACACACCCCACCTTGTATTTTTGATGGACAAGTGGGGACCCATTTGATTTTAGAAGGCTTGTTCATTGTAGGATTGTACATGCATGTTTAGCCTATTTCATTATCTATGGAAATTTGAAGATTTTTGGTATTAAATCACCTTTATTACATATTTTTTCCTCTTGTAACCCATTTTTATTCGAATGACTCATTGGAACTAATTTATTAATGAAAATTATGGAAACTTACTATGTATGATAGGTATTCAGATTTAATTTTTTGGATTTATTATTTGTGCTCACTTATTCACCATTATGAACATTTTGGTCTATGTTATTTTGGCTTATGGCATTTTGGTCTTTAGAATTTTGGTCTTTGGGAACTTTTTGGTTGGAAATTTTCTATTGGGAGATTTTCTTTAGGATTTTATTTTCAAGAACTTTGTGTCAGTAAAATATTCTTTAGATCCTTTTGTTTATCACCTCTTATTTGGCATCTTTATTCTAGGAACTTTGGTCTTTGGGAACATATGGTCTTTAGGAACTTTGTCTTCAACAATTTTTATTCAAAAAATTTTGGTCAAAACTCTCACCTTTGGAAAAAAATTCCATGTAGGGGAGCCCAAGCACCATTAAAATTATCCATAAAGGACTCAATGGAATACATGGATACAATTTTTTATGCCTCAATATTTGATGGTACCTACACTAATTACTTAGACCTATGGGAGGATGTAGAGAGTGTTGACCCATTTAACTATGATGAATATGTATCTCAAGAGGAGTAAAATGTAGCACATGACCTAATTTTCAAATGCCAAGAAATTCATTATTTAGTTTTTAAACCTGAGTTCATGCCATGTATTTACCTATTAAAATATTTGTTATTTTAAGGGAGGATTTTAAATGGTGGTTTCCTTCACTATGTCAACAAAAATACCATTATTGATTACATATCCAAAGAAGCATTCTGAAGGTATTTATTATTACCTATCCCAAATAACACCTTTAATTCACATCTAATATCCCTTTGGAATAAGAGAGATAATGTAGAAAAAATAGTGTGTGTTGATGGTTCAAAATACACCATAGGTTCTCTTCAATGTTGATGAACACTTCTCATTTAGGATTTGAAAAATCAAAGGCATGAGTTATATTTTGTGACAATTCAGTGATGTCTATGGTGGAATAGAAGTAGAGTATGGGAATTGTTCACAATATTTGTTTAGTTTAGTGGTTGGGAGCCACCATGGTCTAAATATTTGTATCTTTATGAATTTGATGATTTCTAGATTAATCTAAATGAGTATTAACAATGATTTATAAACTAAAGTGAGTCTCGATAAAAAATAATAAAAGAGAAGGGTAAGGTAGAAAGGAAACATGATTACAAATTCTCATCTCAAATATTATGACAAAATTATAATTACTTTGAGCACACATGAACCAATTTATGATATAAAATAGCATGAACTTAGATTACATCATAAATCAAGCAAAATTTAGAGGAAATGCATAAATCATAAGTAAGAACCAAGCTTACTTTAAACATTTTCTATTGTGGTCTGAATAGCCTAAACACATCCAAATGTAGAGCAACTAAAACAAATTATACTCAAGATCTTTAAAGTTAATCTAGAATTAGCTCAAATCAATATCCCTATGATAGATAATGTGACTCAAAACAAGGAGAATCATTCAAATTCAAGATGATCATTTAAAATTGAGAGATAACATGGACATTTACCAAACTATCAAGATAATATTTTCAAAATTCCTTAGTTATATTAAATGCTCTTACAATTTCTCAAAATCTCTATCCCTACAAAATGGTAACCACCTTCCTACTTATAAGAAACATAGGTGGTTTACAAGTTAAATTTATCAAAATATCCACATGCAGGATAAGGACAACTATCCTTAATACAAATATATAATGCAAAAGGATTTCTGCCAACTTGACAAGAATAAATATATGCTAACAAACTGTATATATTTTACAAAAAGAATATTATTTTATAAATTACATTGGTGAGCCCTCAAATTATGCCTATCTAAGGAAGTCTTTTGCCTTGGTTTATTACTCTTTTATTAGCTCAAAATCCACTAAAGGCTTCATTAGATAATCCTCTTCTTGACTTGCTAACTTGTCAAATTCACTATTAGCCTTAGCGATGAGTTCCTTGATACATTATGCTTCTGTAATCTACTTACCTATAGTTATGATGACTAAGATCTTCTAATTATCTTTGGTAGAATGGCCTTGATTTTCCTTAATGCCCTGGATGTGAACACCAACTCTCTACTTGAATTCTTCATCACTGATCAGGTCCATAGCAATGGTTTGAGAAGGGTTGTCCAATAGACTCCCCAAAAGTTACTCCATTCTTATTACCAAGTCCTTGTCTTCCTTGATGAATTTGTTGATATTTATTCACTAGGTGATCAAATATTCTTACTTATCCATTAAAACCACCATGAGGATATCTAAATGTCTAAGCTTGATGATATTCAAGTTCAAGGGCTACTTTGTCTTATGCACCTTGATGAGTTTTTTCATCTGAGCTTGAGAATCCTTCCATTAGGTGATTAAGGCTTGTGCCATCTTAGTTTGATGGTTTAGAGTACTTAATCTAAGCTATATGTTTTTTAAATTCTCAAATGTGTCTAGCAAAGATTTATTTATCATTTGTAATGTCTTTAGGAATTCAATGTAGGACATGAGCCTCTAAATCTTGCTTCTCCTTCTCAAAGTTAAGGATCCTCTACTTCATTCCTTGGATTCCAGCCAAGGTCATTATTGATTGTAACATTACCAAACTAACTACATCCTACTGAAAGATAGGATGGTATCTTACTACCTACCCTTGAATCAGAGTTAATCCCACAAATGGTTTCACCTTTTGAATGGTGAACTCCTTGATGCCAATAGTAGCCTTCCTTGTCACTACTCTCACAAGACCTTATGTGTCTGGATTAAAATGAACCTTTAAGTCAGACTCCTTTAACTGTAGCTACTCAGGAACTTCTATATTTGAACTCCTAGAGGCTCTTAGGTGTCAATTCCTTGGTTCTCCTTAGTGTGAAGGATTTATATCCTTCTCTTTGCTTGTCTATCCATAAAGTCTTGGACCCATGGCTTGATATTATCTTGAGCATCTATGCCAACTTGAGTTAAATCCAATGATGGAGAAAGAGATGGGATTTTCTATAATTTCCCATAAATAAACTAGTTAGGAATGGCTGGTCTATAAATAGGATTCTCATCACTAAAGAGGTTAACTTCACTAATAGGGTGAGTGAAGGTTAACTTAGGCTTTTTTTTAGGTATTAGGGGCACCAAGGCCAATTGTGCTTATCTTTTTCCTCCATCCAGTGGGATCAAATATTTGATTGATGTATTATAGGGATCATCTTCCCTATCATAACCATAGGTAGTTGTAATGTCAACATGGGTACTCTCCACTATTTATCCTACCTCCAGGGCAATCATGCTAATGACCTCTACTGGGGAAGAAGGCCTCTACAGGGATCCTTAGGGTTGAGAACCTTTACTAGGTCTATGTTCTATCCTAGGCTCCTCAATCATAACTTTACCATTTCTTTTTATATCCTTAGGTTGCCCAACTTTGGGTGGCTTTATCAATTATACTCATTGAGGCTTAGAAGATTTTCCTCCAATAGGTAGATCTTGATGAGTAGTCCTAGATGGTCCTGGAAACAAGTGATAGTGAAAGGGATGTAGTTTCCATATCTCTCTTGAGGGCATATTGTCTCTGACCAACCTATGCTCTAATTTTATGTTTTAACCCTTAACCTTGGATATGACTTATTCAAATTTCTTTGCCTTTGTGTAAATAACATCTCCCACACCTAATTGAAGTTTGTACTTAATATTTGGGACCTTTTTATCCCCAATGTGGTTGTCCATGTTGTCATTTGGGTCCCACATCTTAAGGTTATCTAGTTGGAAATCAAAATAATTCTTATGGATCACCATAATTTCTAGCTACTTCTAATCTTTGATCACAATCCTACTAATGTCTAGTGGAAAAGGGTAGACCTGAGCCTTCTTATTTTTCTTGCATATCCCATCCACTCCTTGGATGATTTAATAAGCAATATCTTACTCTGTAAGCTTATTAGGGACATGAATGGGCAATCTATATGGTTGAATCATGATTCCTTTTATCCTTATTATAGTGTAATCTGAATAGAACCATACATCACCCATAGTTTCCACTTATATTTTGATTAGAGGGTGGAGTCTTGGCATAGAGACACTGGTGATTTCCTCATACATAGTTGGGAAAAGACCATCATAGATAAATTGCATGTAGTTCCTATATTTGAATATATGTAATTTAGAGTAGTGGTGAGAGATAGTGGTCCTAACATTAGGGGACCAATTTTAAATGTCAGGGAAAACTATAGAGGCCAAAAGTGAATCCAAAAGGTAAGACATCATAAATAATTGCTTAGAGGTCTTTATCTTGATGGTTTTGAATTGTTTGTCCAAGAGAAAGCTTATTAGGTATCTAATAGGAGGGATTAAATTATGTTCCCAGCATGCAATGAACATAAGACACCTAGACCTTACTCACATAAGTAGTGGAAGGGGCACCAAAGGATCTATTTAGTAAGGTCATATCTATCATAATGCCTTCCTTGAATTATACAATAGGAATCCCACTATCAAGGGACATAAAAATATGGGATCCTTGGATTAACCAAGGTGTGAAGACTGAATCCATATTTTGGGTGTTTGTCCACTCTCTCAAGGATGGGAGATCAACATGAGGCAAGGGGAGATTGTAATAAGTTTTGAATGCCATAGGGGTTATGAATGAAACATTATTAGTGCTTACTTATTGAATGATCCATTCCTAATCTATTCTATAATCAATGAAAATAGGAGCAAGGAGGTCGATATAATGCATTACCTTTGGTTTGGTTGTAGCATGGTGAAGGCCTACTAGATAAATTGAGACTGGGCCATTATATCTCTGGTGCATAGAAGCATTCCTCTTTTCCTCTTATGAAATTGGTTGTAATTCCTCCATAATAAAAAATAAATCAGACTAGTTCATGATTTTATGCACATTTAAGGCTATCAGTTCCAACTCTATGTCCTTGAAGATCTTTCCTTCACTATCTAAAGTTAGATAAAGCTCTACTTCTATTTTCATTTGTTTCCTACCTTCTACCATTGATGACACTAAATTATACTTTCAATGTCACAAATGGTTTCACTAGGGCACCTACTTCAAGATTTAGTTACACTATTTTGATTGCTTTATGATCAATTGAGCTGACTCAGGTCTTCTTTATAGAGGGCTTAAGGTTTTTGAGCTTTAATAGTGGAAATATTTAGCTCTTAATATTATACATGCCTTAAATTTGATGGGACCTTATTCTCATTCCCTCTACATTTTTAGGCTTTTTATATCTTTGATTTTTATCTTCCATGATTGTGTGGAGCTTATGTGGCATGCCTCCATGTTTTTTTATGGCAAAATTCATAAATGTTAGTTAGAGACTAGTTATTGGGCTTTAAAATCCTTCTTTATTTTGATCTAAAAATTTGAATCTAGGTCCTTACATATCATTGGTCCTTTGATCCTTAATTCCATTGGTTATGCCATGTGTCAAGCTTGTAGGGCCTTTGACAAGTCCTTGAGCTCATCACACCATTATATCAAATCTAGCAAGCAAGTGATTGATGTTATATCTTTGTTGGGCCCAGATCATTAACTACATGCCTTTAGTATGTACATTAGCCATACATCAAGCTCATGAAGCCTTTGAAAATTATTTAGGCTCGATGCACTGTTAGATCAAATATAGTGAGCAAGTGATCATTATTGGATCCTATAAGATGCAAACCTTTTAATCAGTTTTATGACTATATATAATTAGACTTAAAATAATATTCCTAAATCTATTTTATGTTAAGAAACACAAAATAACTTAGTTTAAGACCATTTATGCTAATTTTTCCTACATAGAAATATTATAAATTCCTTGAAAGGGTCTCTATAAATGCCCCCTTTACTTAGACTTTGAAAAGTTGTCCAAGTTAAATTTGATGGGTTTGATAATGTTAAATACATCCTCATAGATGCCAAACGATGGGAGTGAACTTGTCAAATTTAAGACAATGAAATTGTTTCAATCTAATGACTGAGTGCCACATGTTAGGATTTCAAAGTTAAATTTTATGGGTTTGATAACATCAAATACATCCTCACAGACATCAAATGATAGGAGTAAACATGTCAAATTTAAGACAATGGAATTGCTTTGGTATAATGACTGAGTGCCATACATTGGGATTTTGTGAGTTCCTGAGACTTTTGGGTCAATGCACATCATTAAATTAAAGCTTCTAAGGTAGCGAGGACTATTAAATCATAATCTGAGTGCTTGACACTAATTAGTTTCCATTTTGGTGTCATCTTTGGTTCACACCATTGGATCAAAATCTTTCATTGAGTGAGAAGCATTGTATATACAAAAGTGCATGAGCTTTAAGTTAAGGCCCAATATGTATAAAGGTTTAGCCTAAGGTTTAGACCTTTAAAAGCTTTTCATGTTTACAAACACAAATACACTTAAACATTAATAAGACTTATTTAACCCAAAAGGGCTCTTGAGTTTTAAAAGGGAAAAAGGTCCAAATCTTGATTTTATATTAACATTTGGTCATGTTGAAAAACATAATCAAAGCTTAATATAAAGTTAGACTTAAAGTTTTTTAACTAAAAGGAAATAAAATTTCCCACTAGATTTTTATCATGAATGTTTGAATTAAAACCCCTAGGGTTTACTACTTAGGAACCCTATATTTATCCATCAAACATAATCATAACCAGATACACCAAGGCTCATGTCTTTTTTAATGGAATTGCCTTTAAAAGTCAAGATAGAACAATCTTTTCACATTCAATTTAGAACATAGATGTTTTAAAACATTCACAAGGGTCCCCTTTCAGCAAAATAAAAAAATGGGGGGTATGTTGGTCTCAATAGTGAGAAAATGGCTTCTCCTTGGAGAGACATTTTCTCTCAAAGAGGTTACTAAGAATCATGTGCCCATTACTAGATTCTAGATGGGAATCCACATTGGTATAACACTATGGAACCATCTATATGGATATGCAAGCATCAAATTCATTCATTTAGAGTGGGTACTATTTCTCAACCTATTGATCACCTTAGAAAGTACCTTCACACTAGGAAAAATTGTTAATGCCCAGTTGTATGAATTTATAATGCATAAGGATAGGAGACCCCAACGTGGATTTTTTTACATGGTGTCCTATCTTATAAATGTAATCATAGGCACCGTATAAAAATATAATGGGTCTATTTGGGATCCAAATCCCAAATAAATCAATAATAGAATCTATGAAATATACTCATTTATCTATATCTATGTGTATATAAGGACCATGTTGAGAATTACAAAGTATTTATATCCTTAAGTTTGGAAGATAATTCATAGGGAACCTCTACTTAGAATATCCAAGAATATCACCACCACATTCATGTCTTTGGGATATTATTGGTTATATCCATATTAAACTATTATAATGGTCATTGGGCACAAGGTCAACCCTCTACACCTCCCCAAGCATGTCCCCAATAAGGTGGTTGAACAAAAGATTGTCTATCAGTTATGGAACGGAATTGATGAAGACTTGACCAAAAGAAAAAATAACACCTTTCATGGCTCCCATCTCACAATTGGGAGGATGTGTTACACCTTCCATAGACACTTCAAAGAGGTTGGTGGTTTTATGAAAGCTTATGCCCTGGATACATTTCCCCATAGGGATTGGGACCCCCATGGGAAAGTGCATCAATGTGTTCATAATCTGGGTATCCACTAAAAACATGAGCCTTATGACCACTAATTATTATTTAATGCACAATATGATTTAAAAGTCAAGGAAAGGGATGGGACTATTGGTATAAGTGAGGATTTACTCAAGGTAATCCAATCAGATCCTTCCCTTACACTTGGACAAGCAAAATTCATAATCCCACCATTAGGGGGATGGTCTTTACATATTTGGAATAACAAACCTTTCCAACAACCACAAGATCAAAGCTAAGACCCCCAAAATCCACCCGTTATGATGAAATCTATAGAGAAAGAGAAGGATTAAGAGGAAACATCAATTATTGTAGCATAAGTGGAAGAATAAATTATTGTATTCAAAACTCCTCATGTTTGAGTGTCCATAATTGAATTGAGGAGAATAAAAAAGGAACAAGAAAAAGAAATAATTTAGATAAATGATATCTCTATTGGAAGATAAGAGGAGATTATTTATTTAGAGTCCTTTGATGAAGAAGACCTTTCACCTACTGTGGCAACTCCAGCAACCATAGCATCTAGTGTGATGGTTCATCTTCCTACACAATAAGTTTTTACTCCTCTAGCCAAGAAGAAAACCATATACTATAAGATAAAATCTAAGGTAGGGAGGCCTCAGGTGCAATCTATAGAGGGACAAAGTGAGTAAGCATAACCTTTTTAATTTGATCTAAGATATGAGTGGATAAATAAGAACTACAACAAGCTAAGGTTTTAATCTTGCAATGACTAAAATTAAAGGCACCCCTTGAGGGTGACTAATCAGGTAAGGATGTTCCATCTAATATTCCCTTAGACGTATTTCCCATTATTTCATTACTAATTATCTCTTCTTTTTTTGTTGTGTCATTACCTCATTCTAGGCTTATTTCCATTATTGTTACTATAATTACTCCTTTGGTCTCCACCTCTATTTCTACTACTATTATCCATCTCAACACCCAATTATTAGCATCTTATACCTAATTTATCTCATATATGCTCTCCTTAGGAGTTGTTTAGGCTAGAGTAGTGGTGTCCACCAATAGAGATCCAAAGAAGAAACCAACTTACATTGTCCACCCAATGCCACATCTATAGAATGTAGGCTGGTCTAAGATAATATGGCCTACCATACCAAAGACAATGCTTGAGACTGAGCCTATAACAAATACTTGAATATAATCACAACCACTATACCCATTAAAGTCAACCCTTATGGACTAGGCCAAGAAATTAAGAACATTAGCTTCTAAGAGGCCAGACTTAAAGATAACTAAGTTGCCCACTATGAGTTCATTATTTGATAAGTCTAATGGATCTGTGCAAAGGGTGAGGAAAATAAAGATAAAAGATAAAATTAGGAAGATCTTAGTTTTGGAAGAAAGATAAGAGGTCTACTCTCTTTCAAAGAGGCAAGACAAAAAAATGGGTCAGTCCCTGTTCATTGAGTACTTTAAGTCTTATATGGATACCCACACTAGAGCATTGATATCCATTCATGAGGGCACTGAACTTGAAAGAAAATAGTTGGATCAATAACTAGAGACCCTTAGGGAATAATATAATGTAATCCACATTCCCTTTAAAATTGAATAAGATGTCCATAATTCAGCATTGAGGCTATATGAGATATTAGATATTATTGATTTTGAGAGCATAATCGGTCCCCTAAGTAACTAAAATAACTAAATTATTTAAGGCCCTCAAGGATGATGAGACCAATCTAATATTTTTGGCTTTTTATACCCCTAATAAGGCTTGTATCCATCTAGATTTGATGTCACCCATGGAGGAATGAAATGCATTGAATCTAGTGGTCATCAAGACCCAAAAAACTTGGGAATGGATAACATCTACTAGTACTTTGGTCATAAAAATCACTAAACAAGAAAAGCAATAAGTTCAAATTTTGAATGAACTATATTTGATGCATGCATGGGATGGAATAGGGAATTTATTAATAAGATCTATTTTTGACCAAATGTTGTAGCAAGACTCAGATAATTTCAAATAGTCTACAAGGATTAACTTTAGAAGACATTGAGTCCAAGTTCAATAAGAAAGAAGGCCATTGAAGAATAAATCCTTCAGGTAGGCTTTAGATACCCTAAATCTGAGCATGCAAGGTTGATATCACAATTGAATAGGGTAAATAGACCGTCTCTTCTCGACATGGACATAATAAGAGCATAACATGATAGTGGATATAAACACTATCAAGAACTAGAGGGTAAGAAGAAGTCTAGTTTGACACCACCTACCAGTTCATCAAGTGTATCAGCTATAACTTCTAGTTTAGCTTCATCTACCACTTTCGTTCCAACCATTACAATAAGTATTGCCATGAAGTCACTAAGCAAGCCTTAGTTAAAGGCTAATTTTGTATAAATTTTGCATGTAATATTATTTGGACTAACCACATCTAGATAATATTTGTTACATCCATGTTATAATTAATTTAATTATTTTTTTCTAGCATGCACACATTTCATGACTATTGTAACCTATAATTTGTAACAAGAAATTTAAAAAATTATAACTGAACTTAGGTTCTATTCATTTTGATGTAATTTAAAGTTTTACTACACTTGGAGGATTAGGCAACCCCACCCCAAAGTCTTTAAATAAATGTAAAAACATATTTCAAAGTGTTGGATTTTTTTATAAATACAAGAATAAATTGAGTCATTGATTTTCATATAATTTTGGTTGTTCTCTCTTCTTCCTTTTCTATGTTATTGAGGTTTCAGCTTCTTTATCTATGTCAATTTAGTAATTTTGAAGTGTGTAAATGCTACAAATAAATTTGGTTGTTATAATTAATGTGTGTTAATCATAAATGTGTAATAGCTATTTAATATTTGCATTTATTTCATCAATTATTTTATACTATTTTGATGTTCTAAGCTGTGGATGGGTATTTCATTTTGGTATAGTCTTTTAGGTGTGTGTTATGACTACTCTAAATACCTTCCTAGTCTGAGATGAAATCTCTCCACTAAGGGTGTGAAATAGAAACCTTAAAGAGAGCAAACTTAAATTGAGATCATTTAGTTTATTGTATCTATTTCTTAGACTACTTAGTTGTGTTTGTTTATAAGTGTACAATAACTACAAATAGTAGACACTATTTTTGGAGATACTCATCCACCCAAGAAATAGCTTTGAAAGTGACCTTTTGAGAACACAATACCTTTTCTTTTGCCTTATCTTTCCCTCCTTTTTTAGTTTCTTTTGAGATCTATCCACCATAGAGTAATTCACCACCTAGATAAATCACTTAGTGTTTACTTTCTTTTATATTTCACACATCCATCCATATACCTCTTTAAATAACCTACATGCTTAACCTACTATTCTACCAACTCATTTTAACCACATACCTTCAAATTGTGACATTGAGTGGAAATTCATTTCCATAGATATCCTAAAACATTAGGGGTTACTTTTTTTAGGTAATGTGGTATGTATAAAATCCAAATCAATAGGTTGAGTTAGATCTTTTTCATGAAGGAGAGTCTATACAAAGCCTGAAGACTTCACAAGATTTGTCTAAGTGTGATAATCTTTAGTAAAAGTGTGTCATGACTAGTTATAACATTTATAATGATAATTTTTATGAAGGCTTTAGGTATTTGAAATAATTGTTCTAAAAAAATCCAGGACAAAAGATGTAAAACAAAAGTCATGAAGAGAGAAAGACTCATTTTTGTGATAATTATGTTAAAATAATTATGCAAAAGCTATAGACAAAAGTTACAAAAAAAAAATTAACCAAAAAAAATGGAAAGACTTGGGTCTTAAGGAAAAAATTTGTAACAAAAAAATTAATGAAAACAATCCAAAGGCAAAGTTGTAAAGACTAAGAAATAGAAGTTTCAAAGACATATCCAAATGAAGTGCATGAAGATAAAAGCTCTAAATAACTACCACATACCCTAAAGAGACATTAGTAACATAATATATCAATATTGATAGGCATACACCCAATAGGAATACATCCTACCTAACTAACTCTTTAAAATCAAAGAGAAGTCTAAGCTCATAATGAGCGAGCTAGACACAGAATAAACAAGCTCAAAGCCTAGAAAGCCAAATCTAGAGGCAGGGAAGCATTAGATCACATAGGTATTATAATTTTAGAATCTCAAGCGCATTAAAGTATTAATCCAAAAGCTAATCCCCCAATAGTTTTGAGGCCCTAAAAAAATCTATGTGGTAGCCCCTTAGAGGGACTAGAAGCATAGAATCCCATAGCCATTGATCACTCTCTATGGATATAGTCAGTAGACAAAAGAGAATCCAACACATGGCCCAACTAAAAGGATAAAAACATAGATCTCAATCAAGGATCTAAAGGACATGACATGAGTAGTGTTGTGTAATCTACAATGAATGACCTTGCACCACATGTCAGCCCTAGAAAGCTCCACATCATCAGTACACTAGCTTAAATTTTACATCCCATCTAGTCATAAAAACTATAAAAGGAATTAATATTTAAGGTAAAATGGATAGTTACCATTTGAAAAATACCAATATGGACAAGTTTTCAAGAAGCATAAAAATATTTAAATTCAAGTGTGGATTTGTAACTTCCAAAATAAAAAGGATGTCAATTTTAAAAGATCAATAAGGAGTCATCAAAGATAATGGAGAACTCTTATGCCACTTCTCAAGAGAGTATCATCAAATAATGCCAATTCATGTAGGAGAGGAATATATGAGTGTTTTCTTTCATTTCATTTATGTTATAACTTATCTCGTGATTTGATGAGATATATCATAAGCTCCCTACACATCTTCATTCTCTATATCTCCTATATATAATCTTGAAACTAAATTTGAAAGGATACTATAGTTGGTTATGGCATGGCCGTACCAAAATTTATATTGATTCTTGATTTTGAATTGAATATAAGATGATTTATGCCTTTTACATCTTGCATCTATTATTCTTATGATGAATTGTCGGTGAATGGTAGTGATAGTTTTCAAATTTATTGCATTTATCCTCTTCATTCTTGCCTCTTTGTAAGTTAGTCATCTACTTGTAGGTCATATGGTATGTATTAAGTAGTTTTTCAAAGGTTATGTGTGGAAAATTATGGTTTATGTTAATTAGTTATGCAAAGGTTAAGTGTGGAATATTTTCACTAGTGTGTTCTTCTAGACCTCTTGATTATCCCTCTTGATTGATGCATTAACTATAACCTCCATATTGAAACACCTATGTTGGAATGACTATTTTGGAGTTGTGAAATCAAATTTATGCCTTGTTTTAGTCCATAGTAGAAATCATAAATAAGTATATGAGACTTAAAATTTGGTATATCACCTTTTTAGTCATTACTTTCATGTTTTATCTCTCCTTTTTCCTTAAAATTTGAGTAGGTATAGTGTTAGTTTAGGTGTAGCATCAAGGGAGCCAACCTTCTCTAGAGGTTCCATTTAGTCATAGTCCATCCACATACTTAAAGAGTTATAATTGTGTCAATTTAGTGATGATAACTAAAACACCTCCTCAAAGGGTGAAACTCAAAGTGGCAACAATGAGGAACTAGGAGTTTATCTATACATAGTCATATAGAGCTTGTGCACATGATCTAAATATATTGATACAAAAGTAATAGAAAAACTTAATAGCTCCAATACGTTTTTTATAAATACAATAAATATTCCAAAAATGATATAAACATTTATTTATATATAGAAGCATCAATTAAAGTGTCCATAGGTCAATGGAAGTGACTAGACCTCTAGAAATAAAATTTATAGAATCTGACAATTGGTTCCCAAGCATCAAACTACCTACTTCTACCTTCGTATAAATTATATTTAACTATACATATAAAAATAATTTAAGTATTATCCCTCCCTTGTGTTTTAATTATCATATTATTAATTGGCATTTTAATGTCGATATTTATTAATTTTCTAGATTTAGTACATTGTGTTATCTAAATTAATTTAATTGGTGTGTTGTATAATAGTTCTACTCATCTATTTTATTATCTATTTTATTAGGATATTTTAACCATTTAACCCTAAAATAATCCCAAAAAATTATTAAAAATTATAAGGGTGAAACCCTAACACTAAATTTTGAAACCTTGGAAGGATGAAACCCTATGGGAAAACCTAAGGTTTTACACTATTCAATATGTGCACGTATTCCCCAATATTTTTTACCCTAATTTAAATTAATGGGTTTGATTAATATAATTAAGATATAACTTTGAAATATAATTCAAATCAATATACATGGAATTCAAGCATACTTTATATACTAAAATTTGATTATATATAGCATCTCATTTTGTTAGGATAAATTAAAACCTAGATCTATCCCTAAATTGCATACAAGAGAAATTATGAAATAAAATTATCAAACATTATAAAAATAAAAATAAACATGCACATAATAGGAGAAACTATATTTAACTTGGTTCACCCAAGATGGGATACATCCACCAAACTTGTCCAATATATTATTTCCAAAAATACAAGGGAGAAACAAAATCCTATAAAAAAACCCTGTTATACTTCTCTACCTTTTTTGCCTCCTCACTGTGTACAATATTTTATCATATAAATAAAAATCATACATATTATCCATATATAAATACATTTTAGGGTAAAATTTTTAATAACATCCTTAATGCTACCTAAATATAACCTCTACCGTCAGATCTAGAAACTTTTAAGTAACGACCCAGATTGACTATGAAATTACAATTTAACAAGGCAATTTTAATAAAAAATTATCTAAGATGCATGTCCCCTAGACCTCATAAGGGAGGTTCCCCACTTGAAACCCCCTATGCCATTATGGATTTAAATAATGGGATCCAAACCCAACTAGAATGACATCAAAATTTTAACCTCTGATCCTAGAAGACAATTGGGCTCCACACTTAACACATTCTTGTACACTTGACAAATACCAATTAGAGTTTTACCCTTAAGTCCTAGACCTTTCAAATATCAAAATTTTAAATTAGGTTTAAAATATTAAGACTAAGATTTGAAACCTTATAAGGATGAGACCTTGAGGGAAAGCCTAGGGATTTTTAGTGTTTGAAATGTGTATGAGTTTACTAGTAAATTTATCTTGATTTAGATTAATGGGTGAGAATAATCTAATTAATATAGAAATTTTAAATATAATTTAGATAAATAGATATGGCATTCAATCATACATCTAAATTTAAAATAATGAGATTGATTTTTATGATTTTATAAGGGCATATGCTAAATATGGAGATTATTGAAGAGATCATGATACTTAGCTTTTCTATTTGATTGTATGATTTTTATTATGTTTTGGAATTTAAAATAAAATATAAACATGCCTATTATTTGTCTATTTATTGCATTGATATGTCATTTGCACTAGGTCAGTTTCATAGCATATAATCAATACTATTGTTCAATATTGACATGGTGTTTAATTGCAAATTTAGATAAGAGGGTATCTAGGGTTAAGAGGTATAAGATTATGTTCTACACAAGGATGGTGAACTAATCTAATGATCAATCCATTTAAATAAAAAAACTCAAACAACTAGTATTATGGATTTATACAATTGATATTTACTAAAAATAGTAAAGTATAGTTATTGATAGATATTTCAATAAATATGTAAAAATGATACTTGGTTTATTGTGTTCATATAGGTATGATATATAACAATCTATAAGTGGATAGGAAGGGGAACCTAAAATAGTCACCAAAATCTAGAAATATGTTTTTATGGCTTTAAATGCTTGCATCGGATCTAAAAATTTTCCACACAAGCATCTAACCCTACCACAGGTGTCATGTATATAATATTGACTAGATCTAGATGTGACCAATTGGAGCCTTTTAAGTTTTTTTCACATTTATTTTGATGTATATAGATTATGTGCATAGTCTATCACTCTTTGTTAAATGATCAAACTCTAGATTTTTCACCCTTAGAGTGACTATAGGAAAAATAGGTTAGTGGTATTATGGTGTGATCTTCCCCAAGGACCACTCGCTCAATGGGTGATGCATACATATCCAATACTCTGAAGAGGGCCTCAAACTTATGTAGTTCTCCCCTATGTGTTAGCTTGTGTATGCACAAGGATAAAATGTGTGATAAGCAAAGACATGTAGTGAACTAAATTATAATTTAGAAAATATGGCTCATGAACTATTATTTGAATGCTTCAAATCTCTAGGAATACTTTTACTATTACTAATATATAAATAAGGATGGATAGGTCAAGTTTTCTCACTTAAATTTTTGATTGAGTGATTCTTAGTATATTATTGTGTGACCTCCCAATATTTTATAGGTGAGGAATGAATTAAGGTTGATCTTGTATATATACCAATCCATTTTATAAATATATTTCACTAAAGCATATAGGCTAACATCTAGGATACCCTTCATTTGCAAACTGGATGACTTTTAGGTACTAGACACTTAGTAAGAAAGGTGGACAAATGTGTCGACACAGGTGTCTATGTGGGATGCAATTGTCTAGGAAGCTATAAAATAAATACATTTCCAAAATTAATAGTGAAGGATATAATCAATTTTACAAGTTTATGTATAGTATAGAAGGCTTATTCATCATAATAATAGTGGTTAGACTAAGAGATAAGCAACTTAGGCATAAAGATATCATGAATATGAGCCTTTCAATAATAATTAGGTGTATAACTAAAAGGTACAACCATGGTATATATTTTCCAAGTGTACAAGATTGAGTACTGTATAAATCATATTTTAGTATCTACATTTACTCCCCACCCACTTTAATCTATTAATAAAATTACTAGTTTAAAAGAAAGTTATGTGTAAATGGGTGTGTATAGCACACCTTGTCCATGTGTGATCCAAACTTGAGTACTTTATGGTGAATAACATAAAACTAAGAGCATGTTATAGCATTTAATGTGTATGAAATATAAAATTTAAATAATTTTAAATGGTTGAAAGTAGAAAGAGCAAAGTTAGGAGTACACCTATGTGTTGATGTAACCATCTTGACTTCTAGCAATTTGATTTGAAAGGATGCCTCATTATGAAGCATTTAATATAATATTAAGACAAATTTTAACATGCAAGTGCATTTATAGATAGAATAGAGGATACATTCTCCTAACCTTGGTGTAAAGTTGAATTATAACATGTCTATTGAGCTTGTTTCATCTCAATCATGCAACCCAAATATGTGCATGATATGGTGAGTGTGAGTGATTTATTCAACTCACAATATATATCTAGTGAGGGTGGTGTTGGTTCCTAGTTATACACCTTATACACTCAGCCTTGCACACTTGAAAAAAATGGCAAATAGAGATGAAAAACTTGCTAGTATGTCATTGTAGCTGAGGAAGGGTTTGGCATTTAAAATGGACCAAATGTATAAAATGACTGAGAATAACCTATAAAGGGTATGGTCAACTCCTTTTTTCTTCTAGCTTTACCTGAACCAAAGTGAGAGGACCTATGGGGTAGCTTTCTCACATGGAGTGATTATGAAATTCAACCTCCATGAGGGTTATAGGCACAAGGGAACACAATATGACCAGGGCATAACCAAGATCACACACTTCACCCATGAAGGGTTGTCACATGAAATGAACAAATGCTCTAAGTCATACACAAGCTACTAAAGATAGATTGGAAAGAGACTGTAATCTTAACTCTATATAATCTTTAATAGTATAGGTCAAATAAAATACTATAATGCTAGAACTTAAAACACAAAGTGTAAACACATTTAAAATATGCAAGATATTATGCATTTATAAGGCAAATAACACTTATAGAATGCAAAGGGTGTATCATTTATAAGGTAGGACAAGTTGGGTAATTATAAAAAAAATAAGGTGGTATCCTGGTGGCCTTCAAATAGCAAGATATCTTTCAAGATTCATGACATCATTCCTTAACATATATGTATAAAAACTCAAATGCAATTTAGTGGGAAATACCAGATGATCCTTGAAAGAATAAAACATACACTAAAACTTAAATTTCAAGAAATTATTTCTTATCAAATCCATAAACCTAGGATGCCCTAACAATTTATTCAATAACATGTTCTAAAATAATGCAAAAAGGGTTTTATAACCCAGATCTATGCTCAAACTGATAATCAGTACTAAACATAAAACTAGATATCTAGTCAATGATATTTGCAAACTAAATTTTTGTAATTCATCAAAAATAAATATAAAATAACCACAAGCATTTTAATTAAATTTAAAATAAATATTACAAACATCAATACTTCAAAATGCTACCATGGGGACAAGCATGGTGAGATTTCTCTTTTGACGAGACAGACATAAAGATGCCCTCAAAGCTCATTAATGGCTATATAGCTACAACCACATTAGTAAGGGAGATAATATCTACACACAACATTTGATCCCAAGAATTCTTGTAGAACCTAGACTTAGATAAAATTAACACCTAGTGGCCAATAATAACCACACAATGACCAATATAATGGCTAACCAACCCCTTGAATATAGGAGAAGCCCTGTATTTATACATTTTTTACCCATTTAAAATATGAAATTTCCAAATTCCTACCAAGATTTTCCTAGTTGAGAAAATCCTTTGTCATGCCTAAAATATTCATGTATCTACAAGGAAAATAATTGTTTCAATTGCCTTTTTAAGGAATGATGAAGATTTGTAGTAAACCCCTTGATTTCTTGGCTAAAAATGCTTTCACATGAGATGGAAGGATAAAATTTATGGTGGAGGGAAATAGACCATTTTTATTTATGTGGAACTACCTAAATATGTTCTAGACCACTTCATTACATAGTTGAAACCTATTGGATAGCTTCCTTTCCTTTTATGCACACCATAGAACAACCTACTCTTACAATGATTCTTAGGAATATTATGGATCTATGGTTGTTTGAATGATTTTCTTTGGAGGGACCACCTTGGATTTAAAAGCCTACAATTTCTCTCTCATGGAGGATCTCAAACAAGTAAAATAATAAAAAATTGCAAAATACTTAGGTTATTTTAAACTTTTACTTCTTGGCCTCCAACCTATATTTTCACATTTTGCATTTTACAAATTTGCCTTTTTCACATATAGACTTTTAGGGCTTCCCTTCATATATTTTTAATGCATTATTTTCACCTTTTGATTTTTATACTAAATTTTGGGCCCTTTTGCAAATTTTCAAATTGCAAATTTCTAGGTTGCAATTAGCGCTCATAATTCCTTTGGGAAGATCCTTTAGATAAATCTTATAAATGAGCATATAAATCCATGCTAAATTATAATGCATTGAGCATTGAATTTTCCATCATTTAAAAAAAAATATTTCTTATTTAGGCTTTATCCAAGATCTATTTAGAATCATTAATTACATGAACATAAACCCCTTCATATTGGCATACCAAAAAACATAGTAGTAACATCAATAGTTTGCAAGTTCTTTATCATTACTCTATTTTCATGAAAATGTGTTTATCTATAATTTTGATTGTTAAGAGATTTACTTTGTCTATGAGCTTCAAACTTCTAATGTATTTATTTTGACTCTTTTACTTCTTGACCCGCTACTTGTCCTATAGGTTGATCTAATTGATTAAGATTTAACTCTCAATGGATGATCACTAAGCTTAATTTTTATGTTCGCATAATAATCAATGATTTCCACATGGCCATCACATTATTTGGTCACTTTTTGAGAGTTTGACACTTGTCCTCTTGACATACCTTTGATGGTTATTTGACTTGTTGACCCCCACATACCATTAGATCATTAGGAAGCCCATCAAGATGGTGACACTTGTCATTCTCATGAGGCTCTTAAAACTTTTGAGGTTCAACATTTTCCATGTGTTGTTTGATCATCTTACTTTGAATCAATGTGCACCATTGAGATCATGATCCACCATCGCAGCTATGATTGGCTCAAAATAAACAAGGAAAATTACCAAGTTGTAAGCTTAGGACATAAATAACTTAGGATAAGGACTTATCCTAAGGTTTTGGGGCATTTATAAATATGAAGGGGACTAGATACTTTTACACTAAAAATATAACAAAGTAACCAAGCTCTAGCCAAATCACATAAATAAATAAAAATGACCATGAACATGGGAAATTAAAAGGACTTAGTTTATTTTTTATACTAGACCAGACATAAAAGATGACTAGGAGGCACCTATAAAAGGGTATAGTTAGCACCCTACTACTTCTGGCTCTACTTGAACTAAGGTGAGAGGACCTATGGGGTAGCTTGCTCACATGGAGATATTTTTGAATTCAACCTCCATGAGGATTATTAGCACAAGGGAATACTAATATTAACATATCACAACCAAACTCGTTCACTCTACCTAGGAAGGGTTTTCACATAGAATAATAAAATGCTCTAGGTTAGATACAAGTTACTAAATCTGGCCAACAATGACCATCAATCAAGATTTTGACCAATTTCCACCAAAATGCAAAATTTGGCATAAAAACACAAAAACACATTAAATGATTTGAAATTGATATATTCAAGTTCCAATTTTGGCTAGAGTATTATTAAATGGGGAAATGCAATTTATGAAGTAGCTAACTTTGATCAAATCATTTCGAGTCAAATGCCAATTTTACACTTGGGTACTTTATATTTCTCTTTTCTATCAAATTTTTTATATGAGACACGTGCCTTTATTATTTTGTGTTGATAACATCCTAAATTGGATAATAGTTATAATGCATATAACATCAACTTCCAATTCCAATCTATTTAAATTTCAAGCCAAGAATATGACATTTTGACCAATTTGATTAATTTATGCATAAATTGCCAAGGTTTTACATCAAAGTTGACTGATCATATTTAAGGATAATTAAACCAAATCAAGAGATTAAGTTAATTTTATATGAAAATTTTTGAATATTTATTTTTATAAATTGATTATCATTAACTACATCATCAAATGACATCATCTTATGGGGCGGCATCCATAATCCATAAATGTCACAATTATCTGAATTAATTCCTCCCATGCCTCATTAAGACCCTCCATGCCCAGTTAATGCTACTCTATCCCAAATATTTATGAGACTATTTATTAATTTTTATTACATAATTAAATTAATCTTTATCCACACATATTTATCTTGAGATCGATGGTTCAAATTGATTCTAAAGCATTCTAAAAATCTATAAATAAGAGGCGTTGCCTATTGAATTTTAAGCTCTTTTATGCCAAACTTATAATTCCTAAATGCATTAAAAAATACATTGAGATTAATGTTATAATGTCAAATTATTGAGCCAAGTCAAAATCCAAACAAGGTGCCAAGGAAAGATGGAGGTAGCCACACTTCATTGATGTAGACTTCATGAGCACAAACCAAGCAAGCCACTATAACAAGCATTTTTGAGCATCCAAAGAAGGTGAAAGAAGGTATTTATTTCATGTTTTATTTATTTTTTTAACTAATCTAGTTCTCTGAGATAGGCTTAGGGTGTTAGTTTAGTTTGTTTTTGATTGATTTTTTTTATTCACTAACATAATACTAATCTCCCCTATTACAATTATATATTCACAAATGGCAAGCTCAGTGGGACCTAACCTCAAAAAAAAATTTAAATTATACCTAACAACAACATACTAACCATTGAAATGTAGGATCTTGGAGTGTGGAGGCAAATAAGATAAAAATTTGAGCAAAAATCCATTTTTTCTAAGCCACGGTTTTATTTTTGAGACTATCAACCCAACTCACCTGTCAGCCCAACTCACCTATCAACCCAACTCAGCTACCAACCCAAGTCTCCTATCCAACCCAACTCACCTATGTATCCCAACTTGCTTGTTAGCCTAACTCACCTATCCAACCCAACTCACTTGTCAGCCCAACTCACCTATCAACCCAACTCACCTGCCAACCCAACTCAACTGTCAACTCAAGAGCTCATTTTTATAAAGTCCTTATCTCATCCTCTAAAGTGCTTCAAATTAGGTAGTCTTAATATTTTTTTTGTAGGTTGAAAGGATGGTTTGGAATTTAATTTGGGTGTTTTAACTAATCATACACTTCAATTTGAGTTTAAAAAGAACTTGATCAAAAATCATGCACACTTCAAATTTGGCTTAAAATGAACATGTCATGTTTCTCACACATTTGAATTGGTGCCTAAAATTAACCTAAGATTTAGTTAAGTCTTAGGTACTTTTAATTTAGTGCTTAAAACACATCATAAATCTTTAAACATTCTCAATTTGGTGCTTTAATCATGAATCTAAGCTAAGTCTTGAATTTTAAAATTGGGTTTAAAATAAACTTAAGTTTTTTTTGCTTCATGTGGTTATTTTATGCGATATTTTCCATTTTTATACTAAATCCAAAGGGACATTAATGAATCTAAGAAAATATTTTTAAATTTAATGCAACAAATCAACCTCACTTCAATTGTTTGCAAAACTTGCTTATTGATTGTGTTAGCAAAAAGAGATGTGTGTATGTTTTCCCATCCATCCCCTTTAGGGAACTTTTGGGATCAAAAGCACCATCTCATCATAATTTAAGCATATTCTAAAGCATATAAATAATTCCATATAAATCACTCCCCAAAAACTTGTAATAGTTTGGGTGATCTTAAAATGACCCTAAAGTCTTTCTATCAGTCATTTATTTTATTGCACCTTAGCTTATGAGGGCGACTTCATTACCTCTGACAAGCTCTATAGGGAAGCTTTGACCTAGGGTTTCATCTCCTATCACTAAATTTAACCACTCCCACTAGGATTAGAGGTTTGAGTGGTTAACCACCTTTTATTGTTGGAGTTACACATGGAATGTATCTACACTTTGGACATCACACTACATTGAGCAAGCGATGGATGTAGTGGTTGAAAAAAGGACAAGACCTTTTTTCAGCAAGCTAAGTGTTGTGAAAACCTAATTAAAGTGTTGCTTCTCTTTTTCTCTAATATGAAAGTTGGTAGACATGGGATCCATCTAGAAATGACTGAAAACCAATTAGTTTTAGTCAACCCTACTTTGTCACACCCTTAATAGGAATTTGGATGATTTACTTGTATTTCTTCATTTTCTTAGTGTTTTGATATTGAAACTAATATGTTTTTTTGTAAACCATGTCAAAAATAATTTGTTTATATTTCAATATTTTTTCTAAAGAGATGTTATGCTATCCATTTTACACCACACTTGTGCCTTGAAATTTTTGCTAAACATGTTTGTGTGTGTGTTACTTGTTTGAGGGGGTAGCGTTATATTGCCCAAAACATGTCAAACCATTTTTGCCTTTGAGTCTTTGAAAAATAACATTTATCACATCATTCAATCATGATTACACCATCAGGCTTCTAAATTTATTTCAAGACTTATTTACCATTGCACCAAAAACCATTTGTTTCAAACCATATCACATCCTAGTTTAGACCTTGTTTATGCTCTGTCATGTTATCCAATCTTGTCTAGATTATTTAGTCAAATCCTAGTTTTCAATTAACCTTGTCAAAGTTTGGATTCAAACATTGATTGATTTCTATTTAGGCCTCAATTTGTGGGGTTGATACTCAAATATTTATATTTTAGGTTGCATAACTTTGGTTAATTGATTGCCTAAATTTGAAGACTATTGATTGTTTGTTTGGTCAAAGCCTATCCTCATCATTGTTTATGCCTTTGTTTGGGATAACATAGCATTTCTCTAAGATCCTTTTGCCTTATGGCTTAAACCAATTGATCATGTTTATGTTTAATTTTATATGCCAAGTCTATGTCAAATTTATTTCCAAACTTGTTAGATTAAATTAAATTCACATCAATCATTTGTTTCAAGTCTATCTTTTGACGTCATTTGGCTAAAATTACTAGCACAGCCTATTTAATCCTAGATTTTGACTCCATATTTGGACAAAAGATCTATCAACTATTTTCCCTTTCCTAGTTTGGACCTTGTTTGGAACACTTTGACCTAGACTTTGACATGCCAATTTTTATTTAGATGCTTGATATTTTTTTGTGTATGACATATGATGTTAGATATTTTATGTTAGACTATTTTATGCCAAGTCTTATCACAAACCATTTTAGAGATACAACTCTATGATCAAATCATTTTTTGGAGATACAGCTCCACTTTTGACCAGGTTATACCTTGTTTGAACCATTTTTCCTTTGGACATTGTTTTTCAAAGTTTGTATAACTCTAAGACTTTTATTTTAGATATTTCATCATTTATGTGGATATGTATAGCTACACTTATGGTGGACTCACATACAATCCAACTTATGATAGAATGGCCACAAAAAACCCTGCTAAGAACCCCTATAGAGAATGATTTTCTAAGGACTTTTATTATTCTCCCTATAATACTCCATATGGGGAACATAGTCAAAATCCACAAAATCCAAATAAAATTACTAATTGGGATGATATGGTTTATGAGGAGGAATTTGAAGACCCAACTAAATATAATGATGTTTGGGATACAGATCCGTACCCTCTTTAAAATAATTAGTACATAGAATATATTTAAGAACTAGCATATGATCTAACTCAAGATTGGGATGATATGGTTTATGAGAAAAACTTAGATGATTTGCTTTGTGTGAAAAATCAAGCTCCAAAATGCCCCTTCATCATTCTAGGACCTCATCTTCTATCTTATGTGAGCAACTAAGCTCCACACTGCTCTATCATTACCATTTTAGGACTTCATCCTTTGGCTCATGTGAAAAATCATGCTCCCTAATTCCCTACCATTATCTAACCATAGGTCATTCCTCATCTGATACCAATCTAATCAGAACCTCAACCCATCCAATTATTTGAAGACTAATTTGCATTCAAAACTAGTATTTTTCAACTCATTGGAAACTAAGGCCAAGAAAACCAACCAATCTGAGATATTTTTGTTGAACCAACCACTTGTGATAAGTCAACCTATGATGCATCACCTATTGATCCTATATTAGTTATCAAGGAGTCTCACTCTAACAAGCCAATATTTATTGAGTCACTTCTTAATGATTATAACTACCTTTGGGAAAATTATTACCTCGACCATATGCCTATTTTTTAAGAGCCTCTTATTGACAAGCAAGTCTCTAAGGAGTTGTCTCTTGACCTTTTTCCCATCCTATAGAAGTCCCACTCTAACAAAACAATTTTTTTAGAGCTCATTATGCCATCATAGGCTATTACTTGTCCAATACCAAACATTCAATAAGATATCATTGTAAAAAAGTACCCATAAAATGAAGAATCAAAATTAGAGTCACATTTTATTCTTGAACTAACATCAGAGTTAGCATCAGAATCAAAATCAACATTAGTCTCAACATCGAATTCAAAGTCCATTGAGTCATAATTAGATTTAGAAATAGAATACATTCATGACTATTATAATATTGGTTACACATTCCTCACAGATCAATTTGAATACATTTATGATCCTTTTATAGTTTTTTGAGGATGAGTACTTCAGCTTTGACATGAGTTATCCTAGTAGCTTCTACAAGGATTGTCCATCCTCTCCCCACTCCATCACCATTCTATAGGCCATTACCATCAACCAAAATATCCATATTATTGACATTACCATCCACATCTACACTTTATTTTGTAGAGACTACAAAGATACCTTATCTTGATGCTTTAAGGAATCATAATCAATGACCAATGAAGATTATAAAAGAATTCTTAACAACTAAATTTGTAGGTAGTTCTTAACTAAGTAACTATTTAGATGAGGTATGGGCTAGAAATTAACATGATTAAGTATTCTAGTTGTCTCATTTATTGATCAAGACATGCATCTCCACTTTAGCAAGAATAATAAAATCATATGCCATTTATCATAGCCAAGCCCAAACCAAAAATGTACCATACCATTTCAATTGCCATATCCATTTGTCATTGTCACATATCCTATCATTTACCCCATCACTTGGGGGCAACCCTCCTACCATTTTAACCAATCTATCAAAATCATCATTATCTTAGAGTAAGACCATTCCATCCTATCATTCCATTCTTATCTAGACTAAAGCATGTTTTTAGTCATCTTACTTGATCCTATATTTATCATCATTCATGTTGTTATTTCACTTTTAATGAGGGGATCTAATCAATTTTAAATAATAAATCAAATTTGTGTTTTAATGACAGTCTATGAAAGTAGTGTGACAATTGATCTAGTAAGATATCTTTCATTTTCCATTCTATATCAAAGTTAGTTTATGTGAGCCTGATTATAACTGCCTATGGGCAAATCAGTCTTTCACTAGTCTTACTACTATTTATAACCTCTTATTTGAAAATTAGTATGATTGATCTATGAGATTGTCTCCTAGTTATAAATACCTATGGGAAAACTAGGGGCAACATTTGTTTATCATTCATTGTCATCTCACCTTACCATTACTATTTTCATTTGACTGGCCATTTTCTAGATATGAGAACTTGTTGGGACCTAGTTGGTTTTTCCTCACCTTTTATGTTGATGGAATTAATGTGACATTCCATCATTTTAGGACCATGTAGGTCATGATCAAGTTATGTCGAGGTCACCTCAATCCCCTTAAGCCACGCTCTCACCATTTTATGAGTAACCTAAGCCAAATGCTCTCACCATTTTGTAAGAAACCTAAGCCAAACACTTTCACCATTTTCTGAGCAGGTATCTTTCCATTCTAAATCAAGTTAAGATACCTCAAAATCTATAAAAACATTCAAATATTTCAAAATCCAAAAACATTTGTCCTATCTAAGCCTAGTCAATTATCTTGAATCTACCTTACTAGGGCAAAGTTATTATTAGGATGCTTTCTTTTGATTTTGTTTTCAAGATTTATGTTTTTTTTAATTTCAAGTTATTTGTTTGTTTTTTAATTTCAATTTATTTGTTTATTTGTTTGTGTGCTTTGTTTATTCACTTTATTATTTGATTAATTTCTATACTATTGCCTTGACTCAGTTTATATGTGTTCATTGGGTGATTCCTTGCACATAGTATTATTGAGTCCATCCATATTCATACATCAGCATTGTCATCATGGTTTTTATCATTGGTGTATTGTTTTCAATTATTTATTAGATCAGGAATCAGTCATTATGCATATTTTAGGATAGTCTTCATGGTGTTCTATCATGATACATACTATCACATGTCATAGAAAAAAATAGCTTCAAGAAGATTTAAAAGCAACAAATATATATAATTTTCTCTTTGGCACTTTGAAAAATCATCCCACCCTTGATCAAATCAACCCATTGACCATTCTAGTTATATTATTTCTAATAAGGACAATTATCTCCTCATTAGCAGGTATAACTAAACCATTTATATCGATAAATCTTAATATTCTATTCATCTCTTTCATCACTTTGTACCCACTCATATTTAATCTATATTCTAGATTATATCATTGAGTTATGCTTTCTAATCATCCCTATCTGGGGCACAATCATCTTTATAAAACAATCTAGGTCCCCTTAATGATTATAACCACCTATGGGAAAATCATTATTTTAACTTTTATTCCTAATTATAACCACTTTTGGGAAAATCAATATCATTTTTAAATCAATGAAATCAAGCATTTTTTCATTTAGATTAATCTCAACCATGGGTTAATTCCACCTTTTTTCTTGCTTCTTTTTTGAGGGACTATCCATCAACAAATGTGATGGCTACTCAATCAAGGGGGCATCATCATAGGCTTCCAAAACACTCTTTAGATATTTTTATTCAACCATCATCTTATTTTTGTCATACAAGCCATATCTCCTTATTTGAGAAGACATTGCTTTGCCTACACTTTGTAACATCTTCCCAAACAGGGGAAAATTGTAGACACCTAAATCTTGCCACCAATAACCATCAATTAGGGTTTTGACCAATTTATACCAAAATGCACAACTTGGCCTAAAAACACTAAAACACATTAAATGATTTGACATAGATATATTCAAGTGCTGATTTTGGCCAAAGTATCATTAAATGGGGCAATGCAATTTATGAAGTAGCTAACTTTGATCATATCATTTCAAGTCAAAATGCCAATTTTGCACATGGGTTCTTTAGATTTCTCTTTTCTATAAAATTTATTATAAAATACATGTGCCTTTTCTATTTTGAATTGACACCATCCTAAATGGGATAACATTTCCAATGCATCTAACTTCAACTTCCAATCTAGTCAAATTTCAAGCCAATAATTTGACATTTTGATCAATTTGACTAATTTATGCACAAATTGCTAAGGTTTTGCATTAAAGTTGACTAATCATGTTGGCTAATTAAACCAAATAAATAACTTAAGCTAATTTTCCATAGAAAGTTTTGAATATTCATTTTTAAAAATTGATTGTCATTAACTACATCAAATGACATCATCCTATAGGGTGGCATCCACAAGCCATAAATCCCACAAATATCTAAATTAATGCCTCCCATACCTCATTAAGACCCTCCATGCATATTTAATACCCCTCTATCCCAAATATTTATGAGCCTATTTATAAATTTTAATTACATAATTGAATTAATCCTTAGCCACACATCTTCATCTTGAAATGGATGATTTAAGTTAATTCTAAACCATTCTAAAAATCTATAAATAGGAGGCCATCCCTATTGAATTTTAAGCTCTTTTATGTCAAAATTATAATTCCTAAATGCATTAAAAAATCCATTGTAATTAGTTTCATAATGTCAAATTATTGAGCCAAGCCAAGTCAATATCTAAACAAGGTGCCAAGGAGAAATGGAGGTATCCACACTTCATTGATGTAACTTCATGAGCATAAACTGATCAAGCCACTACAAAAATAATTTTGGACCATCCAAAGAAGGTGATGGAAGGTTTTTATTTCATGTTTTAGTTGTGTTTTTCATTTTTTTTATTAACTAAGCTCCTCCTTTGAGATAGGCTTAGGGTGTTAGTTTAGTGTGTTTTTGATTGATTTGTTTTATTCACTTACACAATACTATTCTCCCCTATTGCAATCCTATGTTCACAACTACAATATTCATTCTTAAATAATTTTCAACAACAAAAAGGATAAAAAAAGACTACAATGATAGGATTTAAAACACAAAATGTAGACACATGTTAAGTATGTAATATCTTATGCATCTGTTAGCAAATAACACTTAAGATATGCAAAGGGTGTATTACTTATAGGGTAGGATAAGGTAGGACAAGTTAGATGATTATAAAGAGGAAGGGTTTGGTGGTATGCTAGTATTTTTTTTCAAAAAATAGGAATTCTTTCAACATACATGAAATCACTTATTGTAAATATGTAGGTAAAACTAAAATGCAATTCATGAAAACTATGAAAACTTTGCATCCATTGGTGTCAATTGAATGCAAATGCCCAAATGATCCCTAAAAACCTATAACATTAACTAAAAATAGAATCTAAAATACTTTCTCTTGGTAAATTCATGAACCCAAGGTGCCCTTAAAATGTATTTAAAAACTCATTTCCAAATATAACTATAGAAAGGGATTTATAACCTAGGTACATGCTTAAAATGACAACCAATAATGAACATAGATCCAAATATCCAGTCAGTAGAACTTGTAAAACACATTATTACCTTTCATTAATAGGATACAATAAAAAACCATAAGTATTTTCCATTAACTTGAAAAAAAATCTAACATACACCAGTGTTTCAAAATGTTGCCATGTAGACAAGCTTGGTGGATTTGTTCCATGTTAGACAGGGGAGACATTTAGAGATACTCTCAGAGATTGATAATGGATGTATAAATATAACCACCTTACTTAGAGAGGAAAAATAGACACACAACCATGATCCTATAATTTGGAAGAGCCTATACTTAAAATGACAAAGACCAACAATAGTTGTAGACACCTAAATCTGGCCACCAATGACCTCCAATAAGAATTTTGACCAATTTCCACCAAAATACACAATTTGGCCTAAAAGTGCTCAAGCACATTAAATTAATTAAAATTAAAATATTACTAAATTTTGGCCAAGGTATCACTAAATGGGGCAATGCAATTTATGGGCCAACTAACTTTAATCAGATCATTTCAAGTCAAAATGCCAATTTTCAATTTGGGTGCTCTGGATTGATATTATATATAAAATTTATTATAAGAGATGTGTGTCTTTATTATTTGGTGTTGGAAACATCCCAAATGGGATAATGGATCCAACACATCTGACATTGACATTCAATTTAAATCTAGTCAAATTTTGGACCAATAATAAGGCATTTTGATCAATTTGAGTAATTTGTGCACAAAGTGCTTAATCATGCTTAAGA
Organism: Torreya grandis; assembly: GCA_037957365.1. Classification (NCBI taxonomy): domain Eukaryota; kingdom Viridiplantae; phylum Streptophyta; class Pinopsida; order Cupressales; family Taxaceae; genus Torreya; species Torreya grandis. The sequence continues at coordinate 1,243,967 of JARHVA010001156.1, read as the reverse complement.
TATAATTAAACCAAATTAGAGCCTAATTAATAATTCCATGAAAACTTGTTGAATACTTGTTTTTTTAGAATTGAATATTGAATATCTACATCATCAGGTGACCTCATTTCTTGGAAAGATATCCCTAGGTCATAAATGCCAAGATTATGGATCTCCCATGCCTCATTAATGTCCCTTACTCCAAATTCATGATAAGGATAATTATGTATTTTAATTACATAATTCATTTAATCCATGACCACAAATCTCAATCTTGAGATAGATGGTCATGGTTGATTTTGGTCATTCTTGATAGTCTATAAATAGAGAGGCCATGAACATCATTTTTAAGCTTAAATTGTGCAAAGTTACCATGTAAATTGATTTTAATATCTCTCACATGCCAAAGTTATGATGCAAAAATATTGATCCAAGCCAAGCCAAAGCCACAAAGTGCCAAGGAGAAGAGTAGATAGCCAAGCCTCCTTTGATGAAGACTTCATGAGCATAAGCCAAACAAGCCACTACAACAAGCATTTGGAGCATCCAAGGAAGGTGAAGGATTCTTATTTTTCTTTACTTTTTAGTTGTGTTTTTCATTTTTTTATTATTAAGCTCACCCTAGTAACTAGGCCTAGAGATGTATGCTAATTAGTGTTTTTTTATCAATTTGTTTGTATTTTTGGACTAACACAATACTAATCACCACTCTTGAGTAAAATTCCTAATTCACATAATGGCATGCCTAGTGGGACTGCACCCCACAAATTTGATCAAATAGCACATACAAGTAACATACTAACCACTGTCATGTAGGATCTTAGAGTATGGAAGCAAAAAAGGTGAATATTTGAGAAAAAAGCTTATTTTTAGAGCTCATAGTTTTATTCTCAAATCTAAACTCAACTAAACTTGGATGCTAACTCACCCTGACTCAGATCCCAACTCACCCTAATTCAAATCCTAACTCACCCTGACTAAAATCCCAACTCATCCTAACTTGACCCAACTCACCCTAACTCAGATCCCAACTCACCTTGACTCATATCCCAATTCATCTTAAATCAGATCCCAACTCACCTCGACTCAGATCCCAACTCAAATCCCAAAATCACCTTGACTCAGATCCCAATTCAACTATGTCAACTTGAGAGTTAATTTTCCTAAATTAATTATTTCATCTTTAAAAATGCTTCAAAGCTAAACCACTTAATAACATTTTTATTATAGGACCAACTTGGAAAATCGCTAAAATGTGTTTAAATAATCTTTTGCATGCTTTAAAATGAACTATGATCATTATTTTGGTGCTTAATATAACATTTATGTGATTAAGTAAGTTTTTAGAATTAGTTTTCAAAGTTTACAATTTTAAGACCAAGGGGTCAAATGAACACCACCAAATCTTTCATTTGGGCTTAAAATTGAACACACTTGTCAATTTTGTTTTCATTATTTCAATTAGTACTTTTTTTTCACAAAATACAAGGATGTTGTGTGTATTCTCTTCCATTTTTACCCTTTAGGTAACCCTTGGAATCAAAAGTGATTTCCTTATTTGCAAATTGCCTAGTCTAAGGCATAGAAAGAACATTGTCTAAAGCAGTCCTCCAAAAATCATAAAAGTATTGAGTGACTTTGACAATGACCCTAAAGTCTTTCTATTTTATAATTTCTTTATTTCATGTAAACTTGGCTTATGAGGGTGAAATCATTACCTCCTTTGAGTTCTTTAGAGAATATTTGACCCAAGGTTTCACCTCCTAACATTGACTTCATTTGGCTCCATATTGGAGTTGTACATAGGACGTAGTGGCACTTTGGACATCACACTACACTAAGCAAATAGTAAGATGTAGTGGTTGAAAAAAGGACTATACCTTTTTGAAATAATCCAAGTGATATGGACCCAAAATCCATGCTTTTATTTTGTATTTTTTGATGTGAAAGTCATTGTGCAATTGATTCCCCTAGAATGTTCAAAAACTTGTAGATCTTAGATAAATCCCCACTTGCCGTGGAAGTATTATTGGTGCAAGGTGTGCCTCAAGGTCCATGTCATAGTATTATTATTTGAGAGAATGGGGGTATAAAAAAATACTATATAATGCACATTTACTTTTGGATGAACACTTAAAATCCTCTCAAATGACGTATATTGATAGATTCCAATAATACCAAGCAACCTTGTTAGTTTAGGATCTAAGAGTGATTCATTATTTGATTTTTTCATAGATTAAAGTCTTGTTTGGAGTCAAAACTTGGTGTAAACAAATGATGCAAACCACACACATGGTCCTAATTTTCCTTTGAATAAAGATTTGTTATGTTACCCATGTGAAATCATCAATTTTCCTTGTTCAAAGTTCATCAAAACTTAGAGTCATATCATCCACTTTGGCACAGTTATGTTGCCCAGTTGAGTCTAGACCTTTTCCAAAGTTGTTTAAGTCCCTTATTTATAATCTAAATTAAAAATTACACCTTTATAAGTTTTTAGGGTTGATGTGTTAAGTGGGTTCACCATTTTCACTAAACTTGAGAGAACTTAGGTTCAATTTCCAATTTGGGTTGAAGGCCATTTAAGACTCATGATCATTATCACCACTTGATAGACTTAAGTCATTTCAGGCTAAAAAATTGCACTTCGAGTCTATGAACCACAACATTTTGACTCAATAAAGGTAGTGTTATGCTATCAAATTTGTGAGAAATTATATTTACCTTCGATATTTTTTGAAATAAGCACTTTGTCACATCTTTTGGGTAGTCTAGCACTGTTACACTATCCAAAACATTTCAGATTTTATTTCATATGCCCTCTTGTATAAAGTTCAAATTTGTTCCTACATTTTTAAACTAATCTGAGTATACTTTTGTGAACCTTTGTCTAGCATAGTTACGCCATTCACTTTTGTCTAGATTATTTATCAAAAGAACTAAGTTTTATACCATTATTTGTGAGAAAATAAACTATCTCTAATGCCTTTTGTTTCATACCTTATACCTATTTGACTGAGTCCATGTCTAAGAATCAAATTCATAATGTTTTTTATAAATGTTTTAAATCTATTACATTAAATTTTTCATCTATTTTTAAAATCTAGCTTTTGACACCATTTGACCAAACGTCCTAGTGCATGCTTTGTTTAAGCATAGCTTTTGATACCACATTTAGCCAAAAGACCTAGCAACTTTTAATTTTATATATTAGATTGATTTGAAACAATTTGACCTTATAATTTGTCATTTTGATTTTTATTTCATCTACTTAATCTTTTTTTTTAAGACATGTAACATTAGACACTTAACGTTGGCTTGTGTTATCACAAATCTTTGCATAAACCTTTTGATCCTTTTGATGAATCTAGGCCGAGTTTAAACATCATCTTTATAGACATTGTCCTTTTATATTTTGTATAAATATCTTCCATTTCTATCACAAATCATTGACTATGGATCCTAACATGTATTTCTACACTCGTAGTGGACTCATGTACAATCTGGGGATTAGTAATGTGGTTGTGCAAGAAGAAATGGTGCAAGACCCTTATGCAGATAATATTATTTATGAGATGGATATTTATCCCTCTTATAATACTCAATTAGGGGCATAAAGCCAAGATCCATTAGCTAACTATTTGGTTAATACACCACCTTATTTAAAATAAGACAAAGAACAAACCAAACAATACCTAGCTGTAATACTCACAGCTGAAGACCTAGTTTCTCACCAATCATGCTCTACTAATATGCTTTCCACGTATGATCTATTTTTGTTTGAGAATCATTTTTTAGAGAATAAATACAATATTTTGGTTTATTATATATAGGTAAGGGCCATGTTTCTAGTAGACTTCTCTCATGAGAATTTACCAAGCCAAGTAAGAATGCCCCACAACATAATTTATGATCAATAGGCTTCTTTTAGAAATCCTTCAGATCTAGTAAAAACAACATATCAGGACCTTAATATGCCTAATAAATGAAAAAATCTCATGGAAGACCACTTTAACCAAATTTAGATGGCATATCAAATCTACCCAAATCTAGCACACAATTTCAATAAGATGACCATGGTGAACAAATCTCTTATTAACTTATTTCCTTCAACAAGACTTTTTAGTCAAGACAATCAGAGTTTAGACCCATTCATGTAAAACACTTCAGTACCTTAATATGCCTAATAAATGAAAAAATCTCATGGAAGACCACTTTAACCAAATTTAGATGGCATATCAAATCTACCCAAATCTAGCACACAATTTCAATAAGATGACCATGGTGAACAAATCTCTTATTAACTTATTTCCTTCAACAAGAGTTTTTAGTCAAGATAATCAGAGTTTAGACCCATTCATGTAAAACACTTCAGTGGACAGCTTGCTTCATATTCCCATTATTGAAGTAGTGTATTTTGCTTTTATGTAGAATAATGAACAAAATATAGTGGATAATGTGCAAGCAACATCCAATCCAAATCAAAGTAGTACTAATGTACAAACAACTAGTCAACAACATGTGCTTGTAGTTAATACTATGAGTGGACCATCATACTAAGGAGTAGGATTTTTTTCATCCCAACCTCAACCACCTATTTCATCAAGTGTGTAATCAATAGGATTAGGTAGTCAACCAATAACCAATGTCGTGCCTTAATAGTTGAGTGTGATGAATCCTACTCCTCAACAAGTGATGAGTAGTATTCCACAACAACAGGAACAATCTAGTGTACCAATACAATAGAGGTTGAATATATTTCCACCTCAATAAGTGGAAACTAATGTTTTGCCTCATCAGGTAATGACAAATATACCTCCTTAATCATAGACTAGTGTAACAATCCAAAACCAAGGGATGACTATCCAACAATGTGTAAATATTGGTCAGTGATAGATGTCAAATATTCAACATGTTTTTTCTTCCCAATAAGTATTCATGCAACAAGGAGGCTCCCATGTTTCTCAAGTACCTACTAGACAATAATCGGTTCAAAATGTGCCACAAGTTCAAAGACAGGGTCTTGGTCCACAAGTTCCCACTCAACAACAAGGTTTAATTAGTCAGTAGTATGTCCCTTTTCAACCATATCAGGAAAAGTATAGTTATATCCCTCTATCCCAACAAAAAAATCCTCTAATTCAAACCTTCATATCCAAACCAAACCAAAAAATTGCACAATAAATGTGTAATTTCAAGTAAATCCTAATCCACGTATGCATATTCTTGGTCCATGTCCCAACCAAACCAATATACCCCAGCAAATATCTCCATCATACCCTGTTCAAAGTGTCCCACTTGTGACCTCCCAACCATCTACCCAAACCAATATTCTCCCCCAGACTAATGTTCCTTGCAGTTTCTTATCCCAAGAATTACAATAGATGAAGGATGTAATTGCTACCATTTAGGCTAGGAAACAGACTAAAAATTTTAAGTTAGAGGATGTGTGTTCTTATCCATTCAACATGGAATACTTATAGATACCATTTACTCTAGGATATAAACCATCAAAATGCGACAAATATAAAGGGAAAGGTGACCCTAAGGCCCATTTAACTGTGTTCTTTGTCACATGTCAACCAATGGCATATAATGATGTATACCTTTTGTTGTTGTTTCCAAGGAGCTTAGTTATACAAGCCTTGGAGTGGTTTTCAAAGTATCCCAAGAATTTAGTTACATTTTTTGATGATCTTTCTGATAAGTTTATGTAGCACTTTTCTTATAATCTTAAACATGAGATTTCATTTGTTGACTTAACACAAACAAAACAAAAGGCTAGTGAGAGTTTTGCAAGTTATCTATAATGATGGAGATCTTTTACAAGTCAATTCACCCATAGTTTACCAGATAATTAATTAGCCACTGTGTTTACTAAAAATTTTCATAGTGAGATAGCTTATCATTTGGAACTACATGTGCACATACTTTCAAGGAGATCATTGACAAAGGCTTGTTTATTAAGTGAGCCCTTATTAATAAAAGGATCATCAAGCTTATGTCAATTAATCAAAATCAAGGTACAAATTAGGGAAGTGGCCAAAACCAACATCCAATCCAAGTGCAAGCATCACAACCAACACAAGCCAATAACCAAGATAGACTAAAGCAATTCAACCATAATAAGAATGTTATGGGTAATGGATTAACTGAGTCACATCATGTCTAAATAGTAAAAACATCATCTACACCACATTTTTATATTACTCCTACCTAACAACCTCTCCAACCAATATTGCAAGCATAATAACCAAGACTCATGTAATAAATGCAATAACATTTACCATTACAAACCCCTCCTCCAAGAAGAACTATGCCTACATGTCATGTCTTTAGTGACCTAGGAGAACCTATTGAATCTATATTTATCAAACTTACTACTACTGATCTGATTAGTTAGCCTATACCAAATCATTAGCCATAAGTCATTCCTTATCCTGATTGGTACCATGAAAATGAATTCTGTGAATATTATTAGGTTAATGGTCATAATCTATGAAGATGTGTGCAAATAAAGCATTTGATTGAGAATATATTAGAGAATGGGGAGATAACATTATATAATGGTGATTCCACCTCCAATAAAACTCTTAGGATTTATCAAAACCCCTTTCCCAAACATAATACACAATAACAACATAAAAATTAGCAACAACAACAATAACATCGGCTAGTGTAACAACAAAATCAAAAGTATCAAAATCAAAGGCTGAACCATTAGAATTAGTAAAATCAATAATAGAACCCACAATGTCAAAATAATGGACAAAACCAAGGCTAGAATGGTAACAACTAAAAAACCTACCATGTAGTTACACATGACTACAATAGGGTTATAGGTCATATTACAAGGGGTAGCATTAATATCATCTCCATTAATCCTAGACTAAGCACTAATCAATCTAAACCATTGCTAAATAATACCACTCAACCAAATTACATGGCTAATACTTCTTTGAATTGAGACCGCACATAGGTAAACCAAAAAATTGGGACTCCCACTTTTGGACCATATATTGATAACTCACCCTTGCCCTGTGACCACATATAAGTGCACCGATAATCAAGACTTGTCCTATCTAGTTCCAAACCATTCCTAGCATTTGTTATCATTTATGGTCCAACATCTAATCTCAATGGTGAAATCACAACCTAGAGTTCAAATATTACCATCATAGGTCGACAACCATTTACCACTTTACCTATTATCCAACCAACCATTCAACCTCAAAATAAACCATTCACCATTGACCAAGATAAGAAGTTTGATATTGTGGAATAATTATAGAAGACAACAACACAAACTTCTATTTTAGATTTACTATGAATGTCAAAAATCCACAAAAACATTTTGAATGAGTTTTTAACCCAATCCACTATTTCTAGTGACATATCCCATGATAAATTTCAAGCTTTGGTTGATCACCTAGCTCCAATCCAACAATTCATATTCAACCAAAGTGATATGTCTTCCCTTCGCATACTCCATAATGATCCATTATAATAGAAGTTTATATAAAGTGGAATAAAGTGAAGCATGTCCTTATAAACAATGGATCAAGCCTCAACATAGTGTCTCTAAAGCTCATCAAGCTTCTTGGATACATAATGGTAGATCTCTAACCAAAAACAATAACTATCAAAGCCTATGATAATCAAGAAAGAGAATCACAAGGCACTATTAGCTTACTAGTTATCATTGGGCCTTTGACCTATGATACACTTTGCCATGTGCTTGATCTTGAGTTGTCATATAATATGATTCTAGGTAGGCCTTGGTTACATGAGATTCATGTAGTGTCTTCAGTGCTACACTAATGTATCAAGTTCTCCCACTCAGGGATGGAAGTGAATATTCTAAGAGATTTACACCCATATAAACACTACAAACATCTTAAGGCTAAGTTTAAAAGATAAAATTACCAATATGACATGAATTTATGTTCCAAGTAGGATAAAGGAAAGGCCATACATATTGATCCTCCATAGGATAATTGCATATATCTTAATACCTTGGAATCCCTTTCCCACATACCACATTCTAAAGCTTCCAATCATTTCACCATTTCAGATAATGGCCCAGGGGAGTATGTGACCCATGATACCTTCCATATTTCCAATCTTCCTCATAATCTAAAGACATTTGGGTAACCTAAAAATAATCCACACATGCATTGGCAATAAAATAACCAAGATAAGGGACCTATCATGTTTGTACCAACATCTGGCCTAGAACTAGACCCTCTTGAAGGGGATGATTCATGGTTGTACAATGACAACCAAGATGATTGTTATAAAAGTGCAAAGCATCCTATTACCAATAGGATCATGGAACATCAAGACTATGAAGGAAGAGGCCTTAGACTGAATCAACAAGGAACCATTAAGCCAATTTTTATGACTAAGTATAAAAGACCCTATGAACTTGAATTTAAACTGCCTAGGGGTGACCCCACATATTTTATTCGAGTTCCATCACTAGTGGATAGTGATGATGATGTTTAAATCAAATCAGAGTTTGATCATAGCCTCACCTTTGATGACCTAGCTGAGACCAACCTATTTGATAAAAATGCCATAAGTATTCTTACCTTAATCATTTATCACAACCTATTGCCATTATACTATCCCCAACTGATAGATTGGGGCTAATAAGAATCTAATTTGTCAAATGATGATTTTTAGAATGATAAGGCATTTTGTGACTTTTTAGGCCTTAGAGACAACATTCTATTGGAAGATCATAAATCAATATTCTTAATTACATTAGATCCTAAAACCTATTTTAGAGAGGTAGTGAACACCCTTAGACAAAAACAAATAAATAAAACATTGAATTCCCCAAGTGAAAACCTCTTTGAGGCACTTTATGACTAGGTAAAAACTAAAGATAAAGGCCAGTCTAGTGGTGAAAACCTGTTTCAAGCACCATTAGATGGGGGTGTTCATTCTTCTTCAAATTTAGACCAAGAAACCACCAACAATAAACTTGCCTATGGATCTAAGTTTAGTTTTATGCAACAAAATTTATTTGATCAAATTATTCAATAATTTTTTATTGTTTTTATCACATGGCCAAATCTCCCATTAGGAAAATTAGATTCATCATGCTTAGGAGATGTTAAAGAGAAAGTCCTAATAGAAGACCCTAATATAGTCTAATATTTCAAGTCTTTACCTACTATCCTATAAGAAAATTCAACCCTTATAAACAAAGATACAATAGAGGTAAAAATTTGGACTCCATCAAACCCAAAATGGATTAAATTAGGTGCATCCCTCATTGAGGAGGAACATGATGTATTTACAACTCTATTGAAAGAATTTGTAGATATATTTGCATGGGCTTATTCTAATATGCCATGTTTGGACCCCACTTTGGTTCTACACCACTTTGTGGTCAATCTTGATTCCAAACTAATGAAACAAAATCTATGTAAGATACATCCTCACATTTTTATCTTGGTAAAGAAAGAGTTAGAAAAACTCTTAGAATTAGGATGTATCTATTCTATTGACTACTCAAAATGAATATCTAATGTTGTACCTATTATTAAAAATCCTAAAGGAATCAAAATTTGTACTAATTTCTAATACATAAAAAAATTGTGTCCTAAGGATGACTTTCCATTGCCTAATATTAACATGATCATCAACTCCATGATAGGTTATGAAATGCTTTCACTCATGGATGTCTTTTTAGGATACAACCATATCAAAATAGCACCAAGAGACCAACATAAAATAGTGTTCACCACTCCATGGGGAACATTTTATTATTATGTAATACCATTTAGTCTTTAAAATGTTAGATCTAAATATCAAAGGTCCATGACTATCATATTTCATGATATGATGCATGATATTGTTGAAGACTATGTCGGTGACATATTAGGAAAATACAAAACTAGGGCCCACCATCCAACAATGCTACATAGGATATTTAAAAGATTGCAAGAGTATAAAGTTAGACTCAATCCAAATAAATGTGTGTTGGGAGTAACCTCAATAAAGTTACTTGGCTTCATTGTGTCTCATAGGGGCATTGAAGATGATCTAGCCAAAGTCCATGCTATAATTAAGATGCCATCACCAAATAATTTGAAGCAACTCCACAATTTGTAAGGTAAGATCTAATCAATCTAATGATTCATCTCTCAGTTAGTAGACAAGTGTCATCCATTTACACATCTTCTAAAGAAGGGAGTTACATTTAATTGGGATGACCACTATCGAATAGCTTTTCAATAACTCAAAGATTATCTAGTTAATCCACCTATTTTATTACTTCCTATGTCAGAAAGGTTGTTCTTGTTGTATCTATCAACAATCGATAATGCCTTGGGGGAACTTTTAGCTCAACATGATAACAATGGAAAAGAGCATGAAGTATACTACTTAATCCATACCTTGGTCACATATGAACACAACTATACACCTATTGAAAAAGCTTATCTATCCATGGTCTTCACAGCTTAGAAATTGTGCCATTACATGTTAAACAATAAGACCATGGTCATTTCAAAAGTAGATCTACTCAAGTATCTACTATCTAAAATATATTTATAAGGTAGAATGGCCAAATGGATCATGCTTCTTAGTGAGTTTGACATAGAGTACTTCAATAAAAAGGCAATCAAAGGATAGGTCCTTACAAATCAACTTGTTGAAGCACCCCTCACAAACACAAAGCCACTCACATTTCATTTTCTTGATGAATCCATAACGACCATCATTGGCACACCTCTTGGAGAGTATCACTAGAATCTATATTTTGATGTTTCATTTACTGCACATGGATTGAGGGTAGGTCTCTTATTTATTACACCATAGGGGGATCTAATCCATAAATCATTCAAAATAAATTTTCCTTGTACAAAAAACATGTCTAAGTATGAAGCACTTATCACAAGACTTCAACAGGAATTACAATGGAATATATCTCATCTAAAGGTTCATGATGATTCTCAATTAATCATTAATTAAGTCACAGAGCATTTTCAAACCAAAGATGACAAGTTGGTTCCATATAAGGCTATGGTTGATACCCTAAAGTAGTATTGCAAATATCTAATTTGAGAATATACCAAGGGCTATTAATATAAATATAGATTCCATGGCTACTATCATCTCTCTGATTTGACAAATAGACAAATCTAGAGAATATCAATTCATTGTTGAGAATTCGTTTGCACTAGCTCATGAAACTTCAACCATTGTAATGTTTTGTGATATTGTTGGTCTTAATTCTATCTGGTACTTAGAACTTTACAACTACCTTCATGACCAGTTTCTACCACCTAACCTATCTTGAAAACAAACCAAAGCCTTTATTCATCATTCCACTCATTATACTCTACTTGGATCCACCCTTTACCATTATAGTTTTAATGAAACTCTACTTTGTTGTTTAACTTTGATAGAGTCTAAAGTAGCATTAAGAGAATTTCATGGAGTATGTGGAGCTCATTCTAGTAGGGTAGTCCTATCTAAAAATCTCTTGCATACTAATTATTATTGGCCCATGATGGATTTATATGTAACTACATATGTAAAGAAGTGTGACAAATGTTAATGGCATGCTAATCTAATTCATGCCCCAACATAAACTTTGGAAACCACTTTTAACACCATATCCATTTGCTACATGGGGACTTAAACTCATTGGGAAGATCAACCCCACTTCATCTGATGGCCATAAACATATCCTTACTGCCACTGTGTATTTCACTAAGTGGATTGAAACTATACCCCTCACATGACTGGAAAGTAAATTTCCAAATTTATCTTCAACCATTTCATTTATCGCTATGGTATCCCTTCTAACATTATATCTAATAATGGAGGATCATTAAATAATAAGGATGTAGACCATCTATGTACCAAATATAACATCACACAACATTTTTCTACAACATATTACCCTCAAGGTAATGGCTAGAATAAAGCATCAAATAGAACCATTTTCAATATTCTCAAAAAGATTGTCAATGATTTTGGTCATGATTGGAACCTACAGATATTCCCTACCCTTTGGGCATACCATACCAATCATCATAGTCCTATAGGAGCCACTCCATACTCACTTGTTTATGGTACTAAATCCATCCTTCCCATTGAGGTCAAATTGCCTTCACTACACATATCTTTCAAACATGTCCTAGATGATCATGACTATCAATTAGTTCACCTACAAGAGCTAGACCTAATTGATGAAAAATGCATAGATACACTAACTCAAAGGTAACTAAAATTGATCTATCAAATTTTGAAAATTTGAACTTGGTGATCTTGTTCTTAAAGAAAACCAAAAGAATACCATAGCTGAGAAGAAGCATAAAGGTAAATTCAAGCCAAACTAGATAGGGCCTTTCATCATTACTATAGATTATGGATTAGGGGCATACAGGCTTGCCACACTAGATGGAGATGAACTTCCTAAGCTAATGAATATTATTCACCTCAAGTAGTACTATGCTTAAGTACTAAGGTGTATTATCTATAAAGACCATTTTAGTGGTGCCATTTTATCACTATTTTATTTATACAAATATCATTCTTATCCATCTTCTTAGCCTTATCCATTTTACCATTCCTTTATATTGACCAGACGTGTTCTAAATCTTAGCTTTTTTTCCCTTGGTTTTTGCCATTTGTTATGCATTTTTAGTACCAAGGAATTTGATCAGTTTCATCAATTTTTTCAAGTACTTCAGATAGAGATCATATTTTAGAGCAGTATAATAGGAGTTTTGGTAGTTTCATCCTTCATTTTTTATTCCTTTATTATCACCAGTCTTTCTACTAATTATAACCACTTTTGGGTAAATTAGTATGATTAATCTATGATGTTATTTACTATTTATAACCACCTATGGGAAAACTAGGAGAAACATTTGTTTATTAAGTCTTGACATACCAAATTGCCACTTCCTATGACATACTATGTCTTTTTACCACCTGTGCCTATTTTGTTTGAATCGACTACTCACTAGTAAAATTCCTCTATTATAGGGAAGAACTATAGTGACTTGAGGTCCTATTTTGGGACTATGTAGGTAGTGCTCGATACTTGTTGAGATCAGCTCAATCACCTTTTTTACCATGCACTCACCATTTTGTGAGAAACCTAAGTTTGAATGCTTTCATCATTTTTTGAGCAACCTACGTTTGAATTCTCTCACTATTTTATGAGCACAAACCATTTAATAACTCATCATTATTTATTGAGTCAAGATACTCTCAAAATTCCAAAACAAATTATAAAATCATTAGAAAAAACCAAAAATATTTGACCACTTCTTTGCCTTAAGGGTTCTGGGAACCCTTACTAAGTTGTAATCAAACCATTTATCACTTAGTTTCCTCATCCTTTTTGGCATTTTCTCTCACACACTTTCCATTTTTCAAGACCATTCCTCTTCTTCTATCACATCCATTATATTTATTTTCATCAATTATCACATTCTTCCCATTCCCTAAGAGAACTACATTTGGCCTAAAGTTTTTTATTGGATATTTCATCCATGGAACTATGTAGGAAGCATCCACTTGCATAGTGCCTATGAAGATAGCTCAGATACCCCTTCCTTTTCTTCTATTCCCCTATTTTTATCATTTGTTAAGTTATCACCTATTTTATAGGGGCAATGTTTGTAGGGTTTCTATTATGTTGTTTGTTTGTCTCTACTTATTTTGTTTGTTTGTCTACCTATTTGTTTGCTTTCAAGATTATTTCCTTGATTTAGTTTATGTGTGTTCATTGGGTGATTCCTTTCCCATACTTATACTTTAATCCATTCATATTCATATATTTACATCGTCATCATGGTTTCTATCATTAGTGTATTATTTTCTATTGAATATTGGATTAGGAGAGTCAGTCCTCATGTATATTTCATCCAAGTCCTCATGATGTTATACCATGATGCCTACTGACATATGCTATAAAAAACCTTAGCTTCAAGAAGTCTATTCAGTAATGGTGTCATCAACATCTCTTCAATACTGACATCTCAATTCAATCCTAATCATATCCCAAATAAAGTAATTAACCACAAAAGAATTTCAACCTTTATTAGTTCAAATGAGCATCTCCCTACTAGTAGGTTGTTTCAATTCATCATTACCCTCTATGTTAATTTATCATCATCCTTTGCTAACTTTATCATGTTTTCCATAATCTAGGTCCAATGATTATAACCACCTATGGTCAAATCATTATACACTATCCCACCTACATTTCTCAATGATTATAAATACCTTTAGACAAATCATTATTTTCTCACCATTTTAATTTTTTTCCCATACAAGGGCACAGTTTTATATTGTTTGTCTATCCTAACTGGGGTAGCTCCATCTTCTCAATGATTATAACCACTTTTTGGCAAATCATTGTGTTATCATACCATGTTGCCACTATCAGGGTATAATGCTTATAACTGCCTTTGGGTAAACCATTGTACACCATTCCACTTGCATTTATCAATGATTTTGACTAATTTTTCCAAATCATTGTGCTTTCACCCCATCATCTTTCCTTTCTTTGGTCCCCTCATTTCAATTCTTATCGAGGGACCGTTTACCAACCTACTTGTGCCAATCATTCTCTTGAGGGGGCATTATATAATTAGTTTATCATCATTGTAGTTGTAGGTATACAAGACCTTTTCATTCTTTGAGAAGATGTTACTATGCTTATATCTTGTAATGCCTTCCCAAATAGGGGCAAATGTAGATACCTAAATCTAGCCACTGATGACCTCCAATCAGGTTTTGACTAATTCTACCAAAATGAATAATTTGGCCTTTAAGTGTTAAAGAACATTAAATGAGTTGAAATTGACATATTCAAGTGATAATTTTGGCTAGGGTATCACTAGATGGGGAAATACAATTTATGGGCCAACTAACTTTGATCAAATCATTTCAAGTTAAAAGGTCAATTTTGCACCTAGGTGCTCTGGATTGCTCTTTTCAATCAAATTTATTGTGTGAGATACATGTATTTTCTATCTGGTGTTGGAAACATCCTAAATTCAATAATAGATATAATGCATCTAACATTGACCTCTAATTCTAATCTAATCAAATTTTGGACCAATAACAAGGCATTCTGACTAATTTGAGTAATTTATGCACAAAGTGTTTAGTCATGCTTAAGAGCTAATTAAACTAAATTAGAGACTAATTAAGAATTCCATGAAAACCTATTGAATACTTGTTTTTTTAAATGAATATTTAATATATGCATCATCAGGTGACCTTATTTCTTAGAAAGATATCCCTAAGCCATAAATGACACAAATATCAAGATTATGGGTCTCCCATGCCTCTTTATTACCTCCCATGACTCATTAATTTCCCTTATTATAAATTCATGATTAGGATAATTATGGATTTTAATTACATAATTCAATTAATCCATGACCACACATCTCAATCTTGAGATGGATGATCATGGTTAATTCTAGTCATTCTTGAAAATCTATAAATAGAGAGGCCATGAACATCATTTTAAAGCTTAATTTTTATAAATTTACCATGTAAAATTGATTCCAAGAGCTCTCACATGCTAAATTTATGATGCCAAAATTTTGAGCCAAGCTAAGCCAAAACCACAAGGTGCCAAGGAGAAGAGGAGATAGCCAAGCCTCCTTTGATGAAGACTTCATGAGCACAAGCTGAGTAAGCCACTACAAAAATCATTTGGAGCATCCAAGGAAGGTGAAGGATTTTTTTTTTCTTTATTTTGTAGTTTTGATTTTCTTTTTTTTTTGTTATTAAGCTCACCCTAGTAACTAGGCCTAGAGATGTATGCTAATTAGTGTGTTTTTATCAATTTATTTACATTTTTGGAATAACACAATACTAATCACCTCTCTTGAGTCAAATTCCTAGTTCACAATAGTGACCAAAATTACCAACACAATGGCCAACCACTTTGAATATAGGAGAAGCCCCCTATTTATACATTTTCAAATCTAGAACTATGGATCACAACTTACAAAATTTCAAAACAAAATTTAAAGTATGCCAAGATTCTTCTAGCTAGGTAATATTCCCTAGCCATACCTAAAATCTTCATCCATTTTCAAGAAAAATCATAACTCGAACTTCCTCTACAAGGAGTGATGAAGATTTTGAGGACATATTTTGATTTTATGGTAGGATATGCCTTTCACATAAATTAGGAGGTGAATATTCATGGTATAGGGCCAAACAAAATTTTTCATTATGTGAAACTACCTGAGGATGATTTTGACCACTTTCTTGTGTAGTTGGAAACATCTGAATAGATGCCCTCCCTCTCATGCATGCCTTCGAATAACCTAATTTTTCTATGATTCTCTAAGAATATTCTAGATCCATATTTATGCGAATGATCTTATTTAGGTGGACCACCTTGGATTTTGAATCCTATAATTTCCTTCCATGGAGGAGCTAAGAAAAATAAAGCAAATGAAAATATAACTTAGGTTATTTTTAACTTTTTAGCTTTTGGCTCCAATTTGTTTTTCACATTTTGTATTTTTTCACTTTGCATTTTCATATTTGGCCTTTTAGGGATTCCTTTATATTTTTTAATGCAAAAATGCATTAGTTTCAAATTTTGATTTACTTGGGTAAATCTTGGTCCCTCTCATAAATTTTTAATTTACAAATTGCCAAGATGTTGTTAATGGTGGAAGCTTTCACTGACTGCATTGTATAGGCTCCTTGAATGTGTCATGCATGCCTATGTGGCATCATCATGTCACTATAATCACCAATATCTTTGCTTTAAACTAACCTCAAAATTATTTGTCTCCATATTCATTTGAGCTTCATTGAAATGTCCACCTTCTAATATGGTAATGCCAGATCCTTATATGCATGATGAACACAAGCACGCCACATGGTAGCCCTGTGGGTTCTCAACATCCATTTATCATTATCTTTTATTATGATCCATTATATCTCCATTAATACCCCTTAATATAACACCACTTAGATAATTCATGGGCTTTCTTGCACCATACACAATAAATCTCTGCTACATTAGTACCCTTTCACCACATGGTTGCTCCTCATTTAGCCCAAGTCCTTTAACAAGTCAAATCTCACTCGTGCCATTAATCTTGAAGCATGATCAAACAAAAACCATCAAACTAGATCCAAAGGATCAAATTCCATTGGCCATATACTATAGATTAAATTTGACATATGCATTCCTATCATTTAATGTCCACGTGAACTCTTTGATGGGTGTGAGATCATCAAATTTAAGTGCCAATAGATAATCAACAAGCTTAATTTTGATGTTCACATGCCCATTATTTGACATCCACATGAACATTTTTTATGGGCATGTGACTGTAAAATTGAATCTCTAATATATAGTTATCATGGCTTAAATTTTATGTTTATGCAACCATCATTTGACATCCATGTGAATGTCTTTAATGTGCATACAACCATCAAATTTAATCCCTAATAGATAATTACCATGGATTAAATTTGACATCTATACACCCATCATTTGACATTCACATGACCATCAATGACATCCATATGACCTTCAAATTTAATGCCTAATTTATAATGGTTGAGCTTAATTTTGACTTTCATATGACCATCAAAGATGTCCACATGGTCACCGCATTGCTTGTTCAACTTTTTGAAAGCTTGCATATTGAGTCATAAAAAACATGAAGGTACCAAAATTGTAGGATTTTTTCATGGCATCCAAAATACTTATGCTATGTAATCCTTTAACCATGAGATTCTTTCACTAAAAACTTGAAAAAATTCATAAGTACATTGATCTTATACACCCCTCAAGATTGACATCTTTGTAATTCAAAAATTGTATTCAGGACTTTGCTAATCAGGATTTTTATCTTCAACATTCTTATTTGCATTAACTTAGTCTTCAACATTTTTGTATCGACAACAATTTTGTAGGCTTTTTTATTCTTGACACTTTTGTTCCTAGACCCTTTGTTTATCAGGATAATTGTTTCAAACATTTTATTTGGGATAATTTTCTTAAAGTATTGAACTCTCTCAGACACTTGTCCTACATTAATTCATTCATCGACATTTTTCCTAAAACATTTTCCCTAAAGAAACTAATATTTACAATTTTCCCAAAGAAATTGAACTTTACACCTTTACCAAAATAATTGACTTTTGTCGGGCTTTTGCATAAGCAAAATGCCTAAAGGATAAGTACCCTTCAAACTTTTATGTGGGAAGAATTCTTGAATGAAATGAACCTGTGGAATTTTAAGCTAAGTGTATAATAAAGGGACCAAGCTTTATTCAGACCATGATAACAAAATGAAATACACCATAGGCATTAGTTAGACTATGTAAATAAAATGAAAGGGACCATGCTATGGGAAGCAAAAGGGACCAAACATAAAAATTTTTGACTAAGTTTTGGTCATGTTAATAAACATGACCAAGCCTTAGTAAAAAAAAAAACTAAGTTCATAAAATATTAAAAACTTTCCCACTTAAAATTGCTTTTAAATCAATGGGTCTAGGCTAGGGCAATTGAAATGAGGATTTTTAAAGTACACAGACATGAACTCAACCTAGTTGTTATCTATAAACCAAAATCACTTAAAAATTGAAATTGGAAAATAAACTCAGGCATTCATACTGACAAAGACTCAATTGCTTCAGTGTAATTTTGTGCACTAAGATTGGCTCTCACCTAGGGATTCACACCCCTTACGAGTGTGTAAAGAACCCCAAAACATAAGACTAGGTGCCAATCCATTGGGCCACAGAGTCAAGACTTAATAATTTACCAACAATACTCATGAAGGCTCAAAAAAACATCGTAGACTAACAAAAATAGATCAAGAGGATCTGAAAATGAACACATGACAAAATAAATGGAAAATAAATATACAAATAAGGCCCAAAATAGAGGGGAAATAAAGAAATAAAAGGACAAAGCAATAAAACACTATACAATATATACATAGTTATGTGCTAAATTGAGGAAATGTTTTAGATATTTTCCATTAACTTATGGCTCTAGAATTTTACCATCCCTTAATCTCTTTAACTTTTATAGTAGCTTGGTGACCAAGATGAAGTAAAACAATCCTTACACTTGATTAGAGGTATTGTTGCTAAGCTATAATGAGATGACATTCTAAAACAAATCCTCTTTACATGATCTAAAATCTGGATAAGACCATACTAAAATATCTTGGTACCTTTTTAGTAACTAAAAATAATCTTGTTTCTTAGTTGTAATTAGGTAAATACAAAATAGGAGTGCCTCAAGATCAATAATGTCATTCATGTTCTCAAAGTACTGCTTAAAAGAAGACTAAAAACATTCATCCTTAGGGGCATAGAATATAACCCCAATTCCACTTTCAAGATTGGAATAAGTCCCATGAAATTCCAATTTTCAAATATCACCTTAATTGTGAAACCCAACATCAAAAACAATAGGTTTCTCAACAATATACATATTCCCAACAAGGTTAGCCAACTCCACATTTATGTCCGACACTTTGGTTAGAACACACTTTAGATATTTAATTGCATGATGATTGGTAACTCATATACTTATTTTATATTATCATCAAAATCAAACTCATATGTTAGGACACATACCTTATTGACTGCACTCCAAAACTGATCAATAGTAGCAACATTCATCATTTCTATGGAGGTAGAAAACATTCCAGGGGAGTCTTGATAATTGAACATCAAAATATCATCATCATCATCAGATGTATACTCAAGATCATCTGCATATTCATCACTTGGTTTATTAGTATCACATGGGGAATGTGAGAGGAAGCACTTGTCATATCAATCAACATCAAAATCAAAATTCATAGCATTTACTTTAGAATTTAACAAATCAAGCACTTCCATTCTGACCTCAAAACTTATCTCCTTCATCTTTGATGTAAACTTAGTGGTGAGACAAGGTTCTTAGATGAGTCACCTTTCATGGATGACCTTAATCCTTCTAGATTTATAGACAAGAAAATACTCAAAGCTGAAACTTAACAAAGCTATTCAAAATAGGCACTGATCTTTCTTGAAACTAGATGATAAAATTGGAGTCACCACTAGAATCAAAATTCTATAATATAATAGTTAACAAATTGATCATGATACATGCTAACAACATACTTTACTGAAGTTAATGATGAGTAAGATCAAAGACACTAAAATTTTTAGAATAATGTTCAAAAAGGGAAAAAAACCTTCCAACATGAAACTTTAACAACTATTTGTAAAAAACTCAATTGATGTCAAATATCAAGCCTTAAAAATTCCTATCACATCCCCATTGGAGTGTAATGATGTTGATGACTAAGATAGTTGGATTGTAGAAAATAACAAATAGAGAAATTTCAAACTTGAAATACTTATAGATCTCTACAAGTTTCCCTGGTAATGGTGCCAGTTGAGTGTTGGTAGCATTGACACAACAAAGATAGTCAAAATAACATAATAAGGCAGAGAACTTTTCAAACAAATTACTCATAGCTCTATGTAAGAGTCCATAGAAACATGGGTGACAAGAATTTCCCCCAGTAATGGTGCCAGAAGAGTATTGGTTCCTAGTTGTACACCTTGTATGCTTGACCTTACACAATTGAAGAAAATGGCAAATAATGATGAAAGACCCACTAGTATGTCATTGTAGTCAGGGAAGGGTTTGGCATCAATATTGGACTAGATGCAAAAGATGTCATAGAGGCACCTATAAAGGGTATGGTTAGTTCCTTGCTATTTTTATCTCTACTTGAACTAAGGTGAGAGGACTTATAGGGTATCTTTCTCATACAAAGATATTTTTTAATTCAACCTCCATGGGGATTATTGGCACAAAAGAACACAAATCTTACAAGAACACAAGCAAAGTCACTCACTCCACCCAAGAAGGGTTGTTACATAGAATGAGAAAATTCTCTAAGCTAGATACAAGCTATTAAAAATAAATATAGAAAGTGATTATAATCTTCATTCTTAAATAATTTTCAACAACAAAGGGGCTGAATAAAAGACTACAATGCTAGGATTTAAATCACAAAATGTAGACACATGCTAAGTATGCAATGTCTTATGCATTTGTATAAAATAACACTTAATATATGGAAAGGGTGTATTACTTCTAGGGTAGGATAGGGTAGGACAAATTAGATGATTATAAAGAGGAAGGGTGTGGTGGTGTATTGGTAGTTTTTTCAAATAATATGGATTATTTTAACATACATGACATCACTTATTGTAAAGATGTAGGCAAAAATAAAATGCAATCCATGAAAAATACAAGGAGAACTTTTCATCTATTAGTTCTAATAGAATGCATATGCCCAAATGATCCATAAAAACCTAAAACATACACTAAAAATAGAATCTCAAATACTTTCTCCTATTAAATTCATGAACCCAGGGTGCCCTTAAAAGGTATTCAACAATATATTTCGAAATATAACTATAGAAAGGGATTTATAGCCTAGGTACGTGCTCAATATGACAACCAATAATGAACACATACCCAAATATCCAATCAAAAAAACTTGTAAAACACATTATTGTATTTCATTAACAGGATAAAATAAAGAACCACAAGTATTTTCCATTAACTTGAAAGAAAATCTTACATACATTAGTGTTTCAAAATGTTGACATGGGGACAAGCATGGTGGATTTGCTTCATGTTGGATAGGAGAGACATATCGAGATGATATTAGAGATTTCTAATGGGTATAAAACTACAACCACCTTAGAAAGAGAGAAAAAATACACAAATATCCATGATCCTCGAATTTGGAAGAGCCTATACTTAGAATGACAAATACCAACAATAGCAATAAGAATGACCAACATAATGGCCAACCAACCTTGAATAGAGGAGAAGCCCCATATTTATTCATTTTCAAATCTAGAACTATGGGTTACAACTTGAAAATTTTCAAAACAAACTTTCAAGTCTACTAAGATGCTTCTAGCTAGAAAATATTCCCTAGCCATGCCTGAAATCTTCATCCATTTACAAGAAAAATCATAAATCTAACTGTCTCTACAAGGAATGATGAAGATTTGGAGTACATCTTTTGATTTCATGGTAGGAGATGACTTTCACATGAGCTGGGAGGAGAGTGTTCATGGTAAGGGGCTAAACAAACTTTGTCATTATGTGTAACTTCTTAGGGATGCTCTCGACTAGTTGCCTATATAGCTAGAAACTTCTAAATAGATGCCCTCCCTCTCATACATGCCATGGAACAACCTGATTTTACCATGATTCCCTAAGAATATTATGGATCCACAACTATTTAAATGATATTATTTAGGTTTCCCACCTTGTATTTTCAATATTTTAATTTCCTTTCATTGATGAGCTTGGACAAATAAAGCAGATGAAAATACAACTTAGGTTATTTTTAGCTTTTTACCTTTTGACTCCAACTTATTTTTCACATTTTGTATTTTTTCACTTTTGATTTTTTGCATCTAGCCTTTTATGGATTCCTTCATATTTTTAATGAAAAAATGCATTAGTTTCAACTTTTTATTTACTTGGGTAAATCTTGGTCCCTCTCACAAAATTTTAATTTACAAATTGCCAAGTTAATATCAATATTGGAAGTTTTTGCTAATTATATTGCATAGGGTCCTTGAATGTGTTGTGCATGCCTATGTGGCATCACCATGTCACTCTCATCAAAAATATATTTCTTTTAAATTGACCTAAACATTACTTATCTCCATATATGGTTGAACTTCATTAAAATGTCCACCTTCCAATATGACAATGTCATATCCTTATATGTGTGATGAACATGAGCATGCCACATGGCATCCCCACAAGTTCTTAGCATTTATTTAACATTATATTTTATTATGATTCATTAAATATCTATTAATACCCCTCAATATCACACCACTTGGATAATCTATGGTATTTCTTACACCATACACAATCAATCTCTATTAGGCTAGCACCCTTCTACCATGTAGTTGTTCCTCATTTAGCCCAAGTCCTTTGGCAATTTATCTCTCACTCACACTATTGATCTTGAAGTATGATCAAATGTGGATCATTGATCTAGATCCAAAGGATCAAATCCCATTGGCCATATACTATGTATTAAATTTGACATCTGCATTCCCATCATTTGATGTCTATGTGAATGTCTTTGATGGGTGTGTGACCATCAAATTTAAGCCCCAATAGATAATCATTAAGCTTAATTTTTTCATTCATATTCCATTCATTTGAAATATACGTGAATGTTTTTGATGGGTGCATGACCATAAAATTTAAGCCCTAATAGATAGTTACCATGGCTTAAATTTTTTGTCCATATTCTTGTCATTTGATGTCCACATGAATGTCTTTGATGGGCATGTATGTGACCATCAAATTTAGGCCCCATTAGATATTTATCATAAATTAAATTTGACATCCATGCACCCATCATTTTACATTCACATGACCATCAAATTTAAGACCTAATGTATAATGGTTGATCTTAATTATGATGTCCACATGACCATTAAAGACATTCATGTGGCCATCACACTACTAGTTCAACTTTTTGAAAGATTTCATCTTGAGTTAGAAAAAACATGAAGGCACCAAACTTGTAGGAGATGTTTAAGGCATCCAAAATAATTATATTATATAATCCTTTGACCATGAGATGTTTTTCATGTAAACTTGAAAAAATGCATAAGTACACTGACCTTCTACGCTTCATGAGCTTGACATTTATGTAGTTTGGAAATTGCATTTTAGACATTGCTCATCGAGTTTTTATCTTTGGAAATATTTTTTACATTAACTTGGTCTTTAGTATTTTTGTCTCAATAACAATTATTGTAGGATTTTTTATTCTTAGCACTTCTACTCCCTGGCCCTTTGTTTATCGAGACAATTATTTTGGGCATTTTGTCTAGGACAATTTTCCTGAATATTGAACTCTCTAAGACACTTCTCCCATAAAAATTTGTTCTTCAACATTTTTGTCTTCATCAAGATAATTTTTTTGAGCATTTTATCCAAAATAATTTCCTTGAATAAATTAAGCATTACACTTTTCTCGAAGAAATTGAAATTTACACTTTTTCCAAAATAATTGACTTTTGTTGGGCTTTTACATGGGTAAAATGTGTCCAAAGGATAAGTACCCTTCAAAAAAATTATCTAGGTAAAATTCTCAAAGGAAATGGACCTACATAATTTTATGGTAAGCATATAATAAAGTGACCAAGCTTTATTCAGACCATGCTAACAAATGAAATAGACCATAGGCATTAACATGACCATATAAATAAAATAAAAGAGACCAGGCTATAAGAAGCAAAAGGGACCAAACATAAAATTTATGACTAAGGTTTGGTTGTGTTAATAAACATGAAAAAACCTTAGTATAAAAAATAAAACTAAGTCCATAACATATTAAAAATGTTCCCACTCAAAATTACTTTTAAATCAGGGCGTCTAGGCTAGGGAAATTAGAATGAGGGTTTTCAAAGTGCACAAACATGAACTCAACCTAGTTTTTATTTTATAAACCAAAGCACTTGAAACTAGAACTGGGTAAGAAACTCAAGCATTCATACTAGATAAGGGCTCAATTGTTTTAGTGTAATTTTGGGCACTAACACTGAATCTCACTTAGGGTTGCACACCCCCTGTAGGTGTACAAAGAACCCAAAAATATTAGACCAGGTACTAATCCATTGGGCCATAAATTTAAAACTTAATGCTTTACTATCAGTACTCATGAAGGCTCAACAAAACATGGAAGACTAACAAAAATAGATTAGGAAGATCTAAAAACTAACACATGACAAAAGGAACAAAAAGGAACTATATAGACAAGGCTTGAAGCAGAGGGGTAACAAAGTAATAAAAGGATAAAGAAACAAAACAATATACAATATATACATAGTTACATGCTCAATCAAGAAAATGATTTAGATATTTTCCATTAACTAAAATCTCTAGAATAATACCATCCTTTAGTCTCTTTAACTTTTCCAGTAGCTTGGTGGCCAAGATGAAGTAAAACAATCCTTACACTTTCTTAAAGGTATCAATGCTAAAAAGTAATGATATGACATTCTAAAATAAATCCTCTTTACATGATCTCAAATCTAGATAAGACAACAATAAAATATCTTGGTACCTTTTCATCAACTACAAATAAGTTTGCTTCTCAATTGCAATCAGGCTAGTATTAAATAGGAGTGCCTCAGGATCGGCAATGTCATTCATGCACTCAAATTACCACTTGAAATAAGACTAAAAACATTCATCCTTAGGGGCATAGAATATAACCCCAATTTCACTTCCAAGATTGGAATAAATCCCATGAAATGACAATTTCTAGAAAACACCTTTGTTTTCAAAACTAGCATCAAGAATAGTTGGTTGCTTAACAACATCCACATTCTTGATGAAGTTACCCAACTCCACATTCATGTGTATCACTTTTTTAGAGCATACTTCATATCATCAATTGCATCATGATTGCATAACTCATATGCTTGTTTTATGTTATCATCATAAGAAAATCATATGTTGGTTCACGTACGTTCTTGACCACACTCTAAAACTGATTAGTAGTAGTAAAATTCATCATTTTGTGGAGGTAGAAAACATGCTTGGGGAGTATTGACAATTGAACGTCAAAATATCATCATCATCAATTGTAGACTCAGGATAATCCACATCTTCATTACTTAGTTTAGCAGTATCACATGGGGGATGTGGGAGGAAGCACTTGTCACACCAATCAATGTCAAAATCAAAATTCATAGCATTTACTTTGGCATTTAATAGATTAGACACTTTTATTCTGGCTTCCAAACTTATCTCCATCTTTGATGCAAACTTAGTGGTGAGACAAAGTTCTTAGATGAGTCACCTTTGAAGGATGATATCAATCCTTCCAGCTTTGTAGACAATAAAATACTCACAATTGAAACTTAAAAAAGATATTAAAAATAGGCATTGATCTTTCTTGAAACTAGATGATAAAATTGGAGTCACCACTAGAATCAAAATTTTAGAGTATAACAGTTAACAAACTGATGATGATACATTCTAAAAACATACTTTGATAAATTTAATGATGAGAGTAAATTAAAAGACACTAATTTTTTTATAATAATGTTCAAAAGGGGGGAAACACCTTTCAACATGCAACTTTAACATCTCTTTGGAAGAAACTTAGCTGATGTGAAATATCAAGCCTCAAGAATTCATGTCATGTCCCTAATGAAGAACTATAAGGTTGATGGACAAGATAGTTTAACTGTAGAAAATAACAAACAAAGAACCTTCAAATTTGAAATACTTACAACTCTTTGCAAGTTTCCTTGGCAATTATGCTAGTTGATTTTTGGTGGCATTGTTGTACCAAAGATAGTTAGAATAACACAATAAGGTAGATAACTTTTCAAAATAATTACTCATAACTCTTTACAAGAGTTCCTACCAACATGGGTGACAATAATTATCCCCAAAAATGTTTCCAAAAGAGTTTTGGTTCCTATTTGTACCTCTCATATGCTCAACCTTACACACTTGAATAAAATGACAAAATGATGAAAAACATGCTAGTATGTCACTATATCTAAGGAAGGGTTTAGCATCAAGACTAGACTAGACATAAAAGATGGTTGAGAGGTACAGGCAAAGGGTATGGTTAGCTCCCTACTACTTCTAGCTCTACCTAAACCAAGGTTATAATACCTATGGGGTAGCTTTGTCACATGGAGATATTCTACAATTCAACCTCAATGGAGATTATTGGCATAAGGGAACATAAATCTTAATAAAACACAACCAAAATCACTCACTCCACTTAGGAAGGGTTATCACATAAAATGAGAAAATTCTCTAGACTAGATATTTAGCTACTAAAGATAGATATAGGAGAGAAATCTTCATACTTAAAGAATTTTCAACAACAAAGGAGCTAAATAAAAGACTGCAATGTTAGCATTTAAAGCATAAAACATAGACACATGTTAATTATGCAATTTATTATGCATCTTCTATCAAATAACACTTAATATATGCAAAAGGTGTATTACTTTTAGGGTAGGATAAGGTAGGGAAAGTTAGATGATTATAAAGAGGAAGTGCATGGTGGTGTTCTAGTAGTTTTTTCAAACAATTGTTTTTATTTCAACATACATGACATCACTTATTACAAATATGTAGGCAAAACTAAAATGCAAGCCATGAAAACTATAAAGAGAACTTTGCATCCATTGGTGATAATGGAATTCAAATTCCCAAATGATCCCTGAAACCCTAGAACATACACTAAAAATAGAATCTCAAATAATTTTTCCTACTAAATTCATGAACCCAAGGTGCCTTTAAAAGGTATTCAACAACATATTTCCAAATATAACTATTGAAAGAGATTTATAACCTAGGTACATGCTTAAAATTATAACCAATAATGAACATAAACCCAAATATCCAATCATCAAAACTTGTAAAACACATTATTGCATTTCATTAATAGGATATAATAAATAACAAGTATTTTTCATTAACTTGAAATAAAATCTTACATATACCAGTGTTTCAAAACATTACCATGGAGACAAGCATGGTGGATTTTCTCTATGTTGGATAAGGAAGACATATAGAGATGATCTCAAAGCTTGCTAATGATTATACAGCTAAAACCACCTTATCAAGAGAGGCAATATACACACACAACCATGATCCCAAAATTTAGAAGAGCGTATACTTACAATGACAAAGACTAATAATAGTGACCATAATTATTGACATAATGGCTAACCAAAATTGAATAGAGGAGAAGCCCCCTATTTATACATTTTCAAATTTGGAACTATGGGTCACAACTTGAAAATTTATAAAAAAAATTCAAGTCTACCAAGATGATTTTAGTTAGAAAATATTCCCTAGCCATGCCTGAAATCTTCATCCATTTGCAAGAAAAATGATAACTCTAACTACGTCTACATGGAATGATGAATATTTAGAGCACAAATTTTGATTTCATGGTAGTATATGCCTTTCACATGAGTTGAGAGTATAATATTCATGGTATAAGGCTAAAAAAAATTGCCATTATATGTAACTACTTGGGGATGCTCTCGACCACTTACTTGCATAGCTAGAAACTTCTGGATACATACCCTCCCTCTCATGCATGTCATGGAACAACCTAATTTTACCATGATTCCCTAAGAATGTGTGTGTGTGTGTGTGTGTGTGTGTGTGTGTGTGTGTGTGTGTGTGTGTGTGTGTGCGTGCGTGTGTGTGTGTGCGCGTGCACGTGCATGTGTGTGTGTGTGTGTGTGTGTGTGTGTGTGTGTGTGTGTGTGTGTGTGTGTGTGTGTGTGTGTGTGTGTGTGTGTGTGTGTGTGTGTGTGTGTGTGCTATTTGAATGATCTTATTTGGGTGGCCCACCTTGTATTTTAAATCTTTCAATTTCATTCCATTGAGTAGCTTGGACAAACAAAGGAAATGAAAATACAACTTGAGTTATTTTCAATTTTTTTACCTCTTGGCTCCAACTTATTTTTCATGTTTTGTATTTTTGCACTTTTAATTTTTCACATATGGACTTTTATGGTTTCCTTTGTATTTTTAATGTAAAAATGCATTAGTTTCAAATTTTGATTTACTTGGGTAAATTTTGGTCCCTTTCAAAAAAAATTAATTTACAAATTGCCAAGCTATTGTCGATGGTAGAAGCTTTCAATAACTACATTGCATAGGGTCCTTAAATGTGTTGTGCATGCCTATATGGCATTTCCATGTCACTCTACTCACTAGTATATTGTTTTTAAACTAACCTCAACATTACTTGTCTCCATATGTAGTTAAGCTTCATTGAAATGTCCAACTTCCAATGTGGTATGCCTAATCCTTATATGTGTGACGAACATGAGCATGCCACATGGAATTCTTACAGGTTCTTAGCATCCATTTATTATTAGGTTTTATTACAATCCATCAAATATTCATTAATAACCCTTGAGATCACACCACTTTGATAATCTAGGGGCTTACTTGCACCATATAAAGTTAATCTCTACTACGTTAACACCCTTGTACCACGTGGTTATTCCTCATTCAACCCAAGTCCTTTGGCAAGTCAACTCTCACTCACATTATTAATTTTGAACCATGATCAAATGTAAACTATCAATCAATATCCAAAGGATCAAATTTTATTTTCCATCTACCATGGATTAAATTTGGCTTATGCATGTCTGTCATTTGATGGTCACACACCCATCATTTGACTTTCATGTGAACATTATTGATGGGTGCATGATCATCAAATTTAAGCCCAAATATATAGTTAACATGGTTTAAATTTTACATCAACACACCCATCATTTGACATCCACATGAAAATCTTTTACAGGTGTACAATCATCAAATTTAAGCCTAAATAAATAGTTATTGTGACTTAAATTTGACATCTATGCACCCATCATTTGGCATTTACATGATTGTTAATGATGTGTGTGAAACCAAAAAATTTAATCCCTAATGTATAATTAATAAGCTTAATTTTTATGTCTATGTGATTATCAAATATGTTTTCATGATTGTCACATTGCTTGTTTAACATTTTGAAAGCTTACATCTTGAGTCGAAAAAACATGAAGGCACCAAACTTGCAGTAGATGTTCATGGCATCTAAAATACTTATGTTATGAAATCCTTTGACCATGAGATGTTTTTAGTGAAAACTTGAAAAAATTCACAAGTACACTAACCTTTTATGCCCCTCAAGCTCAAAATTTATATAATTCAAAAATTGTTAATGCAAGATTTATTTTCCTCGCATTTGTCTTGTATTTTTCCTACTCAGATATTCCATGTCATTTATATTTCATATATTTGTGGATAGTCTTGCTTAGGTGTGCAATCATATGAGTTTTTATTGACCTCTCATATGTCATAGTATTTTTCTTATGCCTCATTCATTATGGGGGGTACTTTTTTGACTAGCTATTCTTAGATTGGGGAGTTACACTCTATTTTTAGGCATCCTTGAATACCTTTCATGGAGGAGTTACATCCACTCTTATTTGTACTTGTAATTCATAAATATTATCTAATTTAATGTATTTATTTGGATCCATTAACTTTTTTATTTGTAAATTAATCTTTGTTTATTCGTAATTTGCAGTTGTATGTGTTTGCCCAAATTTGGCCTTCGTGCAAATCATGTCTCACATAAATTTCATGCACTTCCATGAACTAGAAGATCTATGGCATCCCTAATATCGTATCAAATCCACATTGGTAATGTTAGTGTCTAGTTTATTTCTATAATTAGTTTTGAATTTGAGATTAATTCCTTTTGTAATACATTTTTTCTAGTTATTGTGGTATCATTATTTGCTAGTTTGGTTGTGGTTCTAGTTATTTGTTACGACAAATCCATTTTTAAGTTTCCAAGAAGATTTAAATAGCTCATTTTCATTATTTCCCAACTTTTTAAAGAATCTCCAGGGCCCTCCCAATGTCCTACAAATCACTAGAAAAATCAGACCACATTTTTTGCTCTCTAATGGAAGTTTGGTACCCCATAAGCTTTGTTTTAGGCCTAAAATAGAGTAGAAAGGCACATGGACCAGCTGAAATCCCTTGGACATAGTTTTTTTGGCCTCTAAATGTAACCTCAGATCTATGGGAGGCATTTTTGAAGGCTCTAATTGTAAAAACATCCCTTCAGCCATGTTTTTGTACTTAGTGTCCTAAAAACTAAGTTCTTTTTCTATTTGCAAGTCTTTGGTAGTTGCTCACAGCCTTCCATAACCTCCCAAAAATGTCCTAGTTCATATTTAGATTGGAATTTATCCTTTGGTGGCACCTAAAATAAGATAAACTACCATCAAAAGGAAATTAGGGTTTGGGCGCTTCATTTTGGCACTTCTCTTTGGTGGGCTCACTTCAAATCCAACGTGATATTTCAAAATTTTATTTTTTTTATTTATTTCTCATTTGATTTATCTTTGTATTCTAAAATTAGACTTTATTATTTTATAAATTAACTCATTTTTTAGAAAATATCTATAAATTTAATTTAGAGGTTTTTTAAACCTTGTATCTCTGCTTGATGAACACGAAGGGTGAAGCCCAAGTTGGCAGGAGGCCAATTCCACCTCATGATCAAAACCTATAAATTATACACTATTATTTAGTTTTTATGACTAGTTGGAAGGCTAGGCACCCCCTTAGCATTAGACATATTTTAATCATTTAGTGTAATTTTTTATTAAAAATGGGCTATTGACAGGAATTTATTTTGTTAATATCTTGTAAATGGTAGCTCAAAATTGAGTGCCATATTTTGAAAAAGTGTGTATTTTTCAATTTCCCATGTATCTAACCCATTTTTATTGTAAAACACACTAAATTATAAAGTGACAAATCTGGGGAGGGGCTTCCCTAACCTAGTTTTAGGGGGCTATAATGTGGTTTGTGATTCTGCTCTATAATTCTCTTCTTTCTACACATTTTATTTATAAAACAACAATAACACATTAATGTTAATTATTCAATGGATCTTAGCTCTTTTAATGTACTCACACCCTTCAACTACCAAGAATAGAAAAGTAAAATTACAATGGTTCTTTGGAGTAAATGGTTGTTTCACATAACTATGGGGGTAGAAACTGAGCCCATAACTAAGGTAGACAAGATAAAATTGTTTAATATATGTGATGACTCCTTTGGTATTTTATGTATTTTAGTGTCATCAAAACTCTTATTTTACATAGAGTCAGCCAAATCTCCTAAAGAAGGATGGGACACCTTAGAAAACTTATTTGGGAAAGTTGACAACATGAGGGGTCATGAGCTTGAGATTGAGCTAATTATTTTGAGCCTTAGCAACTTTGACACATTAAAGGACTTATTCACTAGATTAAGTCACTTATATTATAGTTGAAAGAGTGTGGAATCGAGAAGAAAGAGGAGAAATTAGTTCTTTTTGTGCTTATAAAACTAGGACCTGATTACTCTATATTTGTCTCTACCTTTTAATCTACCAAGAGAGCCATATGAGCTAACTCAAAAATTACATATTTAGATGCCTTCATTTTAGATTTGACTAAATAATAGGATAAATTGATCTAGATGGGAACCTCAAGTCTTCCAAACCTTCAACCCTCATTGCTAGGAATGGGAAATAGAAAACCTCTAGTAGCAAGAATAAGAAATAGAAGAGTAAGGATCTAGAGATGAAGAAAGAATAAAAAATACTATTAAAACTAGCACTAAAACCTCCTCCTCATGTTTTCATCATACCCATTCATGCACTTTTGCTCATCATACCCATTGCTCATCATACCCATTCCTATAGTATGTCTTCTAGCACTTTGGGTGATGACACTCTAGTAGTTTTTGTAGGGAGGGGGTCTATTGAAGTTGAAGGTGGAAAATTCATAAATGTTCTAAGTGTACCTTCACTATCATCTAATCTCATTTTAGTGTATTATATTACCCATATAGGGTAGGGCATGAGAGTCAAGTTCACACTAGATTCTATTGAGATTAGAGAGCTATGTAGTGACACTACAGTTACATTAGGGAAGTCTAATCACCATTACAAGCTATACACCTCCCATTTTTATCTAGATGTTTCTCCTATCACATTACTTACCCATTTAGATGGAGTTAGAAGGCTATGGCATGACTGGTTTGGCCATCTTAACTAAAACTATCTTGAGTAGTTGAGTCAATAGGACATGGTTAGTAGATTGAGTTAAATTATCTAAGGGAATTTGTGAGGGTTATGCCCTTGTAAAACATCTCAAAGAGAAATTTGACAAAGGAAAAGCTAGGAGAGATTTAATACCTCTTGAGTTGATTCACAATGATATCATGGGAAAACTTCCCCATTCTTCTTTTACCAGGGCCAGATACATCCTCACCTTCATTGATGACTTTTATAGATACACATGGGTTTACTTTCTGTACAAAAGTTTGAAGTGTTTTATAATTTTTTAGAATTCAATGCTCTTGCTAAGAAGAAATCTAGAAAGTGTATCAAAATATTTTAGATATACAATGGGGGGAGTATGTCAACCACAAATTTGAGCAATTTTTTACCATAGAGGGGATTAATCTTCAGTAGACAATACCATATAATCCTCAGAAGAATGGTGTAGTAGAATGCAAGAATCAATCCTTGAAGGAGATGACAAACTATATGATTTAATCTAGATCGTTGGCTACACAGTTTTGGGTAGAGGCCATCAATTATGCATGCTACATTCAGAACTAGGTTCCTCTCAAATCTTTAGAGGGTATCATTCCTTTTCAATCTTGGCATAATAAGAAACTATAGATGCAACATTTCAAGGTCTATGGATCACTAGTGATGGCATGTATTATAAAAAAGAAATTCAAGGCTATGGAGGCTCAATCCAAACCTTACATCTTTGTTGGGTATCCAGATGGGTTCAAGGGTTATAAGCTTCTCCACCCTACAATTCATCATTTGTTCATCAAGAGAAGTGTTAGGTTTTAGGAGATTCCCACTTATTATTTACTAGACACTTCTCCATATACATCAACTTCACTCAATTTAGATGAGCAATATGAGTATTTAGATTATTCACAGTAGGTTCTTGTAGAGGATTCTTATTCTTCTTTTAATAGTAAGTCTAATAATGAGTTTGGTAATGAGCAGAGTGATTGGGAGTCATCCTCATCCACTTCTAGGCATGTATCAAAGGATAAGGATTTAGTACCTAACTCACCCATTTTAGTTCCTCTTTGGGCTAGGTAGGCACTTCAAAGTGTAGGCACTTGGGTAGGGGATCTAGATGATGATAGATATACTCATGTAGAATTTTAGAGTGGACCAGATGCCTTATATTCTTCCACAACTGATCTATAGAATTTTAAAGAGGTATCAGGCATACATGAGTGGGATAGAACCTGGATGAGGAATATCATTCTTTGATTAAAAATAACACTTGGGATTTGAATTCACTTCCTAAGGGAAGGAAGATGGTTTGATGTCATTGGATATATTAGACCAAGTATGTTGTAGATGGGTCTATTGACAAGTACAAGGCTAAATTGGTAGCCAAATTTTTTTCATAGGTAGCTAGCATTGACTAGTTAGAGACCTTTGTACCAATATCCAAGATGACTTCAATCAGACTCACACTTATAGTATCCACCACACATGGCTGGAGTGTGCATTAAATGGAAGTGAAGAGTGAATTTATTCATAGAGACCTTAAGGAGGAGATATACATGGAGTAGCCACCTAGATTTATTCAAGATTCTTTTTAGTGTGTAGACTTAGGAAATATATTTATGGCCTCAAATAGGCCCCTTAGACTTGCTATGCCAAAATGGATTCCTTCTTTATTGCTTTAGGTTTTACTCAATGCCACCTAGACCCCAATGTGTACTTCTTGAAATAGAATGATTTATTATTGATAGTAGTTTTTTATGACCTTTTTATCATTAAGAGTTATTCTTCAGCTATCTCAATAGTGAAGAAAACTCTTTAGGATAGATTTACCATGATTGAATTGGGCCTACTACACTACTTTGGCATTGAGATCACTCAGACCAATTTAGGGATTTCACTTACATAACCCAAGTACTCTATTGATCTTTTGACATGGTTTCACATGGCTGATTATAACATATCTATGAATTCATTCTTATCTAAAGTAAAGATTGAGGCTAATTGTTCCACTCCATTGATCGCTGCTACCTTGTATTGATAACTTGTTGGTAACTTTATCTACTTGACTTACACCAGACCTAACATCTCCTATGTCATTGGAATTATTTCAATATTCATTTAGGATCCCCATGAAATACACTAAAGAGTAACTAAGAGGATCTTTCACTACATTTAGGATCACATAGGTATGGGATACACTACAGGGTTGGTTCATATTTTGACTTGGTTAACTACATAGATTCAAATTGGGCTATCAATATTGAGTGTCATAATTCCACTTTAGCTTATAGTTTTTCATTGGGTTCAAGCCCCATCAGTTGGTCAAGAAAGAATCATAATTATATTGCTCTATCTTCCATAGAATTAGAGTATAGGGGAGTTGTTAATGTAGCTACTAAGGCTATATGGCTTCAAGGGATTATTTTTGAGCTTGGTATATAAATCAAGTGGCATATAGACATATTTTGTGATGATTAGAACACCATTCACATTAGTAGGATTATAGTCATTTATTAGAGGATGAAACACATCAATATTCATATTTACTTCATTTGGGAGCTGATTCATGAGCAGGTCATTTGCTTAGTATTTTTCTACTCTTTGGAGCAGGTTGTGGATATCTTCACCAAACCCTTCACTGAGAGCAAGTTCATTCATATACAAGCTCTTCTTGGGGTATGATCTACTTTGGTAGTTTCATCATCTTTAGGGGGCCTTCTATCCTCTTCTCTTCCTCATTTCTCTCTTTTGGGGGGTGTTTTTTGCATTGGGCTTTCTCTTCTCTATGTATGAGGGATTGCATTGTACATGGGTACCTGATCAAGCCTAGTTATGAGGACCCATTTTTTTTATCATCACCCACCTAAGCTATGATTATGGGGCTGTTTTAGTGTAGGATTTATTTTCCTCACATTTCTCATATTATTTTACTACTCAAATATTTCATGTCATTTGGATTTCCTACATTTATGGATAGTCTTGCTTAGGTATGCAGTCATAAGAGTTTTTATTGACCTATCATATGTCATAGTGGTTATCTTACACCTCATTAATTATAGAGGTTACTATATTGATTGGATATTCTTAGATGAGGGAGTTAAAGTCTATTTTGGGGCTTCCCTAATAGCCTTTCATGGAGGAGTTACATCTACTTCTATTTGTACTTGTACTTCATATAGATTGTCAAATATAAATGTATTGAGTTGGAGTCATTAAATTTGTTATGTACAAATTAATATTTTTTTATTCATTATTTATAGTTGTATGTGTTTGCCCAAATTTGGCCTTCAGGAAAATCATGTCTCACATCAATTCTATGCAATTCCATGAACTAGCAAATCTATGGCATCCCTGATATAAATTTCATTTGGGACTTTACTCATTGGGATTTGTCTTTAGCATTCCTATTTTCATTAACTTGGTCTTTGAAATTTTTGTCTTGACAACAATTACTGTAGGCTTTTTTATTATAAACACTTTTTCTCCAAGGCCCTTTGTTTATCGAGACAATTATTTAGGACATTTTGTTTGGGACAATTTTCCTAAAGTATTGAAATTTCTCAGACACTTCTCTAGTAGCAATTCAGTCATCAACATTTTTGTCTTCATTGAGACAATTACTTTAGAAATTTTGTCCAAAATAATTTCCCTAAAGAAACTAAGATTTGAAATTTTCCCAAAGAAATTGAACTTTACACTTTTGTTAAAACAATTGACTTTTGTTGAGCTTTTACATAGGGAAAATGCCTGAAGGATAATTACCCTTCAAAATTTTTGTGCAATCAAAATTCCTAAAGGAAATGGACTTGTGAAATTTTACACTAAGCATATATCAAAAGGACCAAGCTTTATTTGGATCATGCTAACAAATGAAATGGACCATGGGCATTAGCTATAACATTTAAATAAAATAAAAGGGACTAGGCTAGGGGAAGCAAAAGGGACCAAACATGAACTTTATGACTGAGGTTTGGTCATGTTTTAGATTAAAGGTAAAAGCAGGTTTTGAAGGGATCCCGAAACCCTTTACAAAAAAAATAGATAAACCTTAAATCCCAGAGAAGATCAAAACACCAAACCAGGTAAAACTGGAACCTGAAAACAGCAGAAAAGACAAGATGTTTCCGCTAATACTACACAAAACGTACCGTCTATAGATAGGAAAAACTTCCTACAACCTTCAAAAAATAAATAGTTACCTTTTACACAAACGAAGGTTCATATCTAGAGGGGGGACCAAAGGCTTAGACTTCTTCCTCTTCACAGCTATCCATCCATCCTCTACCTTAGCTGCCTCTGTCATCCATACCTCAGGTAACGATGGTCCATTAAGCCCAATGGATACAGATGGCTCATCAATATCCTTATGAACACCATCCAAAATCTGGCTCCTAAGTTGTTCCTCCAAAATAGGGGGAGAAACCAAAGCCGCCATGACCACTGGCCTTGGAAGATCTTTAATCTCAGTCACCATAGGACCATCTATGGTGTCTTTCACTAGCAGCTCCTCCTCAATCATCGGCTCGGAGTGAGTGCTATCTTCTATCTCAGAATCAGCCAGGTCTTCCATAGGTTGATTAGCTATATAGTGTTCTAAGGAAGCATTAGCCCACCAAGAATGTGGTCTTCTGGGCTTTGTAATCCCTGCCAAGCAACGAGCGGCCAGATGACCCGTCTGGTGACATCTTCTGCACCGAAAAGGTACACCCTCAAAAGCCAACACCTGTGTCCAAGATCCCCTTGGGGAGTCCAAGCAAATCTATTAATAAATATGACCAAGCATTAATATCAAAATAAAACTAAGTCAATAGAATATTAAAAATGTTCCCACTCAAAATTGCTTTTAAATTAGGGGGTCTAGGCTAGGGAAATTGGAACGAGTATTTTCAAAGTGCACAGACATGAACTCAACCTTTATTTTTTTACAGACCAAAGGCACTTAAAAATAGAACTGGGAAAGAAACTTAGGCATTCATACTTGACAAGGGATATTCAGTGCAATTTTGGGCACTAACAGGTGGATGTTTTAATTGAATCCAACCTATAAGTCTTGTAAAGTTAGATGATTTAATAAAATTTAACTTATAATCTTTGTAAGATTGAGCAATGCAATCAACTCAACCCTCCAAAGGTGAAACCAACTACTGCATTAGATTGTCTCAATAATAGTCCATAAAAGTCCAACTTAGGTATAATAATATTTGAAATCTATAAAATGATGATTTAATTTTGTAATTTTAGGTACCCTTTTCATGGCATATTCACCTCATATATGTCTCAAGCTAAAATCTGGGTATAATAGTGGTATCAATGCATATAATTTTTCACAAATATGTTTAGGAATCATATAACTATGAAATCTAGTGACTATAAAATTGGTGAAAGTGTAGAGGAAATGTTTCTATGACATGCCACCACTAAATCTAGAGAATTTGAGAACTAGTGTAAATGTGGAACACATGTTTCCATAACATTCCCCCACTATAAAATGTAAATAATGAATATTGAATAAGTGTGGAGATCAATCCTTTTTGACATGCCTAGACTATAATATAAAATTATGAAAGTGTGGAATCCATGCCTTTATTTCCCCCACTAATATGCCCCCCACTTTTGAGGTGAGGGGAAGTATAATTTTTTATTAACCTTACCTCAAAAGGATATGATAATTATATAAGTTGTGTATGTATAATTTAACATATAGGGGTAATATGTATAGGTATATATAATATTGAATCACATAGTATGTGATCACATCAAGTCCTAAGATTCATGATGTAGATCATAAAACCATCTGGAGAGTAATAACACAAGCTCAACAAGTAATCAAGTACACACACAAGGGCACTCAAAAGTAATGAAAAGGAAAATGGTATAAGGAGAACTCATACAAGGGGCATGTTCAAATGCCACATAATTTAAGGGACATGACTTAGTCAAATGTCCAAAAAGCATATAAATGACCTATTCAAATGTCCAAATAGGGAAACAAAGTCACAATGGACACAATAAATGGAACATATTCAAATTTTCAAATAAAAAATATAATTCAAGATAATAAAAATCAAGGAACATGCTCAATTAAGTGTTAAAATGGTAAATTAGGATAAATATAAGTAACCATCATGAACCTAAAATACTAGTTTCTAAACACATGTGTTTGAAAACTACCAAGTACATAACATATCAAGTATATTATGGAAGTTATAAGAATGGATATAGGCATTTGTAAGTATATATAATCTAAAACATGATAATTTAAAGTGATCATAGAATAATGTAACTTGGGTGTATTATGATCAAAGAAGCAGATCCCCCAACCATACTTAGGATGTGACTAAAGGGAAATCCTAACATCTGTATGTAAATGTAACATTTATCTAGATATTCTTATATCACACTCAAATGTGTCATGAAAAATATTTTTATATATGAAAATAATATTATGTTAACTATTAACATGAAGAAAACAACATATGCATAAGAATTAGTGCAATTAGGAACATGTTGAATTTTTTGGGTATTTTTGCAATTATTTTTTTGAATTTTTAGAGCTTAATTAAAATTAAAGGATATTATTCCCCCCACTAAAAATATAAATTACTATTTTTTGGTTTTTAAAAATCATTTTTTTTCCACCATTGTTTATGCCACATCATTTCTAGTGATTCGATATCATCTAATAAAGGAATTGTTGACCAGTCAAATTCGGACCCCTATAGGTAAAAATTTGATATTTTTAGGTTTATATTGGATTTAATATTATGTAATAATGTGTTTTATATGTGATTTTATGTCATTATATATCATATTATCCTTGGTCATTAGTCATTTTAATCTTTATGTCTTTTTGAGTCATTTTGGGGGTAAAAATGAGCATTAAATGAGTTATATGGCATCTTCAAGAAGTGTGAATGTGTAAAAATGGTTATTTCATGTGACATGTGTCATATTATGGATTAATCAGCTATTTATAACTAAAAAGTGATAGGTTCTTCAGAACAAAGGGTAGTTTTCTTAAGAAAGGAAGAGATTGGCACTTGTACAACCCACAAGGGAGTATGACACATGGGATAAGGTTAGGGGATGTCTATTAAAATTCCTCATGTTCAATTACATGTTTTAAATTCTCTATAAGTGCCAATTTTTATCTAAAACTATTATGTTTTGTATTCACCTTTTTAGACACACAAAACCAATCTTTAGGTTTTACTTGGTGCAGTCAACAGAAGAGGTTTCAAAAAAAATAATCTTGGGAGTGTCTTATACACTTAGTAAGATTCCATTTTTTTTTAAATATATAAATGGTGTTTTTTACTTTATGAACCATTCTTAAGAATGTTGACTATCCATTTTGCTTACTAATTTGTGCACCCTATAAGTTTTTATTTAATTTGGAGAAATCCATAAAATCCAACTACTAATGTTGATTATATAGGATGTTGTATCTCTTATTATATTTTTTATATGCTTGGTTTCATGTTTCAAGTTGATTTGATAGCTCAAACAACTCACTTTGTAGAAAGGTGTTGATAGTGGACTTGCACTCCAATTTCACCATTTATAGAAAACCTCTTTCTCTATAATGGATTTAATAAAATGTTATATGATGTCTTACTCACTCTAAGTGGGTTATGAAAATATCTTGGTTTCAAATTTTCAATCTTAAAAATGAGCATCATTTAATTTTTAGTGAAATTGGATACATAGTCAGCTCCCAGCTCATCCTCAATCTCAGACATGACTTATGGAGAATATGAGAGTATCCACAAAATTATAATGAAATTATTAAATAATTTTATTATCTTATATCCAAATTATTAATTTATAAATATTTCATATGATTTAGGAAAGAAAGACTATTGCAGTCATGTGAAACATTTACACAGTCTACCATGAACATACTCATATAGAGGTGCCATGGAAAAGAGTATCACATGGAAACAAGCTACACATATCATTGAATCCATTAAATTTATTTAAAACACATTTTAAGGTATTAATATTGGTTTAAAACTCATTTTAGGACTATATCCTATGCTCACTTCCCAATTCTAATATTATTTCATGCACTGTGAAGATATCCAGCTATATGTGGCATTAGTAGAGAATTAGAGGTGTCATGATAAGTGTTGGACCATGAGATGAAACATTTTTTGAAGTATTAATATGTTTTATAGATAATAATATACCTATGTGAGGTGTAAGGTTGGTAATCAAACTAATGAGGAACCATTCAAGGACCCACTACCTATACATGTTAGTAACCACCTACAGGTGTTGTTAGTAGTAAGCTGAGGTGTCATATGGGGAATTTGGAGTAATAATGGAACTTATTTTGATTCATAGTATGATAGTTTAACCATGGTAGACCTTTTTTAGTGTAAAATTTTTATATGAGAGTATGGATCATATTTTAGGGGCAAATGATAGTATTCAGGGCTTCTTTCCCTAAAAGTGAAAAATAGAGTTCCTTGATATTTTGTTGATATAATTGTAATAAGGTTTCCACTTAGTTTTATGAATCTTGATGACCTTGTATTGAAGCATCCATATATGACCAAGAATATAAAAATTATTAGGGGAAAATTATCAATGGAGATCATTTTTTTGGAATCCCAAATTTGTGCTTTTATGCACTAAATCTAAGCAGTAGTATCCATAGGTTTTGAAGGTACAAAGTGATATTAACACTTCAAGGTGATCATAAGACATATTATCATGATTTTAATGTACTTATGTAGTTAAATAAACATCATTAACATTAATATAATTATTAAAATGTTTATATGTATGGTTTTATCCTCAAAATATACTTACAGGTGTCCCAACATTCAAGAATGCACACCTACAACTGACTATAGATGTATATAGTCTTTAACAAATATTTAGGCATGAGGGTAAAAAGAAATTAATATAATTGAATTATAAATTACTCATATTATTCATAAATAACATTTTGCATGACTTTCAAAGGATAATTTTGATTTACAAGCATTTTGCTTCAAGAAAGTCAACTATTATTAACTATTACAGGCAGTAAGTAGGAAATGGTACCTTTTAGTGTTGATAGTGTTTAGGGATGAGTAAAATGAATGAAAAAAAAAGGATTAAAAGGGAATTAATTAGGCTCTAAAAATTATATTTTAGGCTAATTTATTTAGGGTAACCTACAAGTACAACATCTTAAGGTAGAACACAATTAGAAGTCATACACAGTATAGGCCAATCAAGGTAGAGGGTGAGAAAAACAAAGTTTAAAAGGATCATAAGGATAAATGAGTTTTAAATAAATATAAAATTATGGATTTTATTTAATTAAATCCTCATAATATGGGATCAAATATGGAAGGTCTCTAATCAAGCATATACAGTTCACACCAAAACATTGTGCATAGTCCCCTTTTTGTGCATAGTTTGTCTTGGGTTTTTATTGAAGTTAGCGGTATATTTATAATATAAAGGGATAAAAATTG
This sequence comes from Torreya grandis, assembly GCA_037957365.1. Lineage (NCBI taxonomy): Eukaryota > Viridiplantae > Streptophyta > Pinopsida > Cupressales > Taxaceae > Torreya > Torreya grandis. Next base: position 1,201,780 of record JARHVA010001156.1, on the reverse strand, counting down.
GTATATTTAATATATAATAATTTTATAATCCCATAAAATATTCACCATTATCTAAATAAATAGGGGAGTACCCTCTATTTTGTCTCAAATAGAGGGCACTCCCCTCATGTACAAACCCTACAAATTTAGAGAGTGGGGATGAAAGGTGAGAGAATGAGCTATTTGAAACTTTAAATAAGGTTTTAAATGTTGTATTACATATAAATTAACATTTAAAACCTTACATATATGGTAGAAACTAGACATAATACTCTAAACCTTCAGAGTTGTAGTCAAGCCTAGTAGGCATGGTTAGGCCTAGTTTTCAAATGATAGGTCACTTTCATTTATAACCTTAGGAAAGATTTATAATGTATTGTATAATTAGTATTGGGTCATAATAGACATTTATAATCTTTTATAATGTAGATAAACCTCTAAAAAGTGAATTTTGGCTCAGCAACAGTCCAAGCATATAGGAAATGTGAAAACAAGCTTAATAAGGTGATTTCAAATGTTGACATCTTTCATGAGGACTTTCATGGAGGTAAAGGAAGTTTAGAAGTGTTATAAAGGACCTTTAATATTTTATTTATGTATTTTTTTTGAATTTCCAACATCTTAGCTTTATGAACAAAGCTTAAGAGGGTAAAATAGGCCTAAACCTTTGTTAAACCCTTGGAATGACCTAATTGGGAAGATGAGGTTAGAGGGATATCTAGATTGTTCAAAGTGATCATGAAATTTATTTAATATACTATAATACTCTCTCAATATACTCCCCATGATTTTAGACTATATGAAATTATATGGATGGGGTACAAAATAGGGGTTTATTGACCTTTTTGTGTGTTTTGTAGGTTCTAGAAGGATTATGAATATGTCAGTCACATGGAGGGGAAGATTAATACTTAAGATAATTCCATATTATAATTTATTACTTCATAAAAAATCCTATCTTCCCCAACAAGTAGATTCATCTCAGCCAATCAAAACTAGCATAGTGAGCATGATGGTGAGAAGTGTGAAAACTTCAAGTGGATGGGTTTTTAAGGTGTGACTAAGAAATCTAAGGCCATAAATAATATTTAAAAGTGTAATACACTCCATATAATGTATTTTAATTTAAAAATTAAGCCAATTTTGAGGCCAAGTGTGAAGGGTGACTGAAAAAGGAGTTTTTTAGACTGTAGGTAGTGATGGTTCACTTCTAGGAGATTCCATATGAGTAGGACTACAACCAATGCATGGAGAGGTATGTATAAAATCCTTCCCTATAATTATAATAATTATTTATATCCTTTTTTATCTTTTTTATGTTCAAATATAAGTGAATAATGAAGGTAATGTTTTGATCTAGTAAAGGGAATTTCATGTCACTTTTCATGAGTGTCATGACTTAGGAAGCCACTTGTCTCTTCTGACCTTGCATGGTCTATTTAATATCTCTTCCCATGCATAAGTAACTCATTTTATCAAATTTAAAATATTCCTTGTGACATTTCTATTTCTCTCTTCTCCTCTCTCTCTCTCTCTCAATTTCTATAAGAACTAGCCATTTTGGCTTTTGTAAACTATGCTCCACCTGATTATGGTGAAGCCCTGTTCATTTTCATACCATGGATCAATAAATACTAATAATTTTTACCTATTCCATGACTATTAATAGTTTATTTTAATTATATTATGTATCTTTCTTAGTTATGACTCTTTTTTCCTTATCATGTTGTCTCATTCTCTCACCTATTTACAATTAGAAATCTTCTTCTTGCAGATCATATGAAGTGTTCTAGGAATTATCAAGCTTGAGTGAGTTATCCTATTCAATATTGTCATTATAGACCTCTTTTATAGTACACATATCCTAAACATTCACCATAACCTCATAATTAAATATTTATGTGAGAAGATGTAGATTAGAGAAGTGTATGTTTGGTTAGTCCCTTGTTATCATGTGTAACATGTAGCTGGTTGGTAGTCATCAAATAATTTGGTGTATCACCTCCTTTAGGATAGTTTTATTTCATTTTTCTCTCTCCCTTTTCCTTCAAAAATTTTAGGTGTATTAGTGATTTAAAAGTGGTACATCAATAGAGTTATCCCTATCTAGATATTTACCTCATTCTTAGGCTACCCACAACCTAGAGGTGTTTCAATTGTGCCACTTGGATGAGGAGAGATAAGACATATCCTTAAAGGGTGAAAATCCAAGTGAAAATTGGAATGTAATATGTTATTTTTATATATTTATCATTATGTCCATCATGAAGTATGTGGATAAATTTCTTTTAGAATTATTAAGTAGGACACAAATGAATGGCATCAATTATTTCTTTCATTTATGTTTCCCAATATTAACCAAGGCAAAATCTGAGATTTGGTTTGGTATCCATTACCCATATGATATTATTTATAAATTTAGGTTTGAATTTTATGCATAATTAAACATATCTAAGAGATTTAGTGAAAATAAAACAATGTTATACTTTTTTGATAATATGCCCTAATAAATATATAAGTATGAGATATTACAAATAGTGTCCCAATTATTTGTATTAATTCGAAAATGTAAGAAAGAGACACCATTAATGTTTGTAATAATTTTTATATTTTCATGTTTTTAACACTTTTTAGATTGTTTTTATGTGAAAATATTGGAATTACTTGGTCATTTTTTATGTTCAAGCATAACTTATATGCACCCCTCACCTTTTTACTTACAAATACAATTTTTTAAAGTTACACATTGATTGGTATTATGGTTGATGATTTGATGGTAAGAAAAATATAGTGATATTTTTTATTAATGATTTTATTACATGATCTATGTCTATTAGGAGCTAATAATATCATTTGATTCTCAAGTAAAATAGTAATAATAAAATTTGGAACTTATTGGTTTGATATGATCTAGATAATCCATTATGGAGGATTTTAGAGGAATACACATTGTTCACATGATGTATTTTCATTTGTCCCATATAATTTTGGATTAATATTTTTATACAAGAGGGATGGATTGAATAAAAATCATTTGCATTCTCATTCTTTTATGCTTTTCTTTCCCTTGTTTGAATTTGGTTTTGTATCCTCTAGTGATGAATTTAACTTATATATGTCAAGACCTATAGGCATGAATAGGTTATCTAAAAGATGTTCAAGTGGATTCAAGCTAATTTTTTACAATTTTTCATCATTCGTATCATGAGGAAGTTCATCATCATTTTCATAGTATTATGTAACTTTTTTTCCTTGTTTCTCAATGTTAACCAATAAAATAAGCTCAAATGTTGAATTTATTATTGTTTTAGTATCATTAAATCCTTTGGTAATTATTGTTGTTATTGATGTGCATCTGTGTACCTCAATGGTTAGTGTTTTATTTGTTTCTTGATGTAATGGATTCATTATGCTTAACTCCCCCATTTCATATGTTTGTATATTTTCAATTGGCATACAATGTTGAGGTGATACCAATTTAGGTATCCCTTCTATGTCAGAATGTATCTTTTGAAAAATGTGAATGGTTCATCATTAGTAGACATTATGAATAAGGTCAAATTATGTATAAATTTCACACATAAATGTAATGTATATGGGACCACTTCCATGGTATGTATCAATGGTCTACCAAAAAGCAAGTTATAATGTAATGAGTAATGAATTACTTGGAATGTAGTTGGAACCATTTTTGGCCCCAATAACACATGTAATATGATATGGCAAATTGGAGGGATACATGAATTATCAAAAAAAATTATATGCATATCTAATTTTTAAATAATATTTGTGTTAATACCCATGGTGGTTAAGATTTACATACAAATGTTTAGGCCTAAACCATTATCAACAAACACTCTTTTGATTCCCTTGTGAAGTAAAATCAATTTTATAAACTAAGTAAAATGTTGGTGAATAATATATTTTGATGGTAAATGTTTGGATCAAAGGTAAAAATGTTTGTATTGTTTTTGAGATCTTGCATTACATCTTCAAAATAGGTTGGTTCAATATCACTTTGTACTTAGGTGTCATGTAATTTTTCATATTAAATGTCCTTGTAGATAGTATATTGATTTAAGAGTTATAATATTGAAATTTTATCATGCGTGTTTTTGAATTGGTAAATAATATCATATCATTTTGATTTGATAACAAGTTTAGGCTTAGGAGAAAATTGTTACATAGAAACAAGAGGTGGGATAGGTTTGGCACCCTCATCTTTTCAAGTAGAGATAGTGTGTACCAAAAAATATAATAGAATTCATGGGTGAATAAATGGTGTAGGATGGTATATATAATTTGAATAGGATATAAATGGAACAAAGGGTTGGTAACATGCACATTGACATCTGGATACTAAGTCTATAACATTGCAAAATAAGTTATAAAAATAAACTTGATTCTTATCTTTTCATAGATTTTGTTTAATTTAGCCATGTATGAATATAAAAAACAAGGTTTACTATGAAATATTATAAAATGAAGTAAATTATATATGCATCCATGATTAATTTATTTAAAGTAAATAGAAATCTGATTTTAAAATATTTTTAGTTTGGAAATCAAAAATCAGATAAAAAAATGAAACCCTAAGTTAATCTAGAGTTGGGAGACCAAAGGTTGGGTTCACCAAATGTTTAAACCTAAATTTAGATAAGAGGGTATCTAGGTTTAAGGGGTATTGGATTATGTTTTACACAATATTGGTGAACTAACCTAATGAGTAAGCCAATTAAATAGAAAACTTAGACAAATAGTATTTTGAATTAATACAACTAAATTTTTCTAAAAGTACTTAAGTAAAACTATTGATAGATATTATAATAAATAGGGAATAATGATACTTAATTGTTTTACTGTACTCATATAGGTCTGATCTAGAATAAATTGAAAGTGGAATGAAATGTGTTCCTAGAACAGTTATTAGATTCTATAAATATTATTTTTATGGTCTTAGATGTTTGTGTTTGTGTTTGATCTTGATAGTTGCATTGATGCAAGTGTCTAACCCTACTATAGGTATCCTATTGGAATACTAACTAGATATATATGTGACCAACTATAACCTTATATTTTTTTTGTCACCTTTCTTTTGATATATACAAATAACATGTACAGGTTGTCACTTTTTATCAAATGATCAAACCCTAGCCTCTTCAATATTAGAGTGAGTGTGAGAAAAATGGGTTAGTGAGATCATGGTTTTGAGCTACCCTAAGGACCCATATATCAATGGGTATTTCCTATATATCCAATACGTTAAACAAGGCCTTATACTTATGTATTTCTACACTATGTGTGGGCTTGTGTGTGCATAAGGATGCAATGTGTGATAAATAATTACATGCAGTGCCATGCCTTCTAACTTGGAAAATATGGCTCATGATATGCACTTTGAATGATTTATACCTTTGTGAATATTTTTATTATGAATTATATATAAATAAGGATGAATGGGGCATGTTTTGTCACTTGAATGTTTTATTGTGTTCTTGTTGGTATATTGTATTGTGAGTTTCTTTATTTGCTAGGTGAAGAATGAATGAGGGTTGATCTTGTATATATACTAATCCCTTTTAGAAATATCTCACATTAAAGTACTTAAGCAAACATTTATGATACATTTTATTTATAAATCAGATGATTTTTGTGCACTAGACAATTTATAATAATGGTGGGCACTTGCATTGATGTAGGTATCTATGTACGATGTAAGTGTCTAAGAAGCTAGAAAATAAGCACAGTTCAAAAACTAACAGTGAAGGATAATAATCAATCTTATATTTTTAAACATTAAGGCTTGGTAATTAAAATAAAAATGGTTAGACTAAGAAATAGTAAAATTATATATAAAGAGATAATGGACATTATCCTTTTAATAATGAACATCACTAAAAGGTATAACCATGGTATATATTTTTCAATTGTATAGGACTGAGGTACTACATAAATAATATTCTAGTATCTACACTTGCATGAAAGTGTGGCACAATGACTATTCAATTTCCTATGACTTTATTTGCTTGATTTATGTTTGTAATCGCAAACCTTGATGATGCGCACAAATCCAAAAATCAATCTCCTTTATCTCAAAAATTTATATGTGATTATTAGGTATATGAACCTAAAAAATGATTGAATTATAATGTGCTAAGTTGGTCTCAATCACCCTCATTTTTTTATTATCCACTACCTATGTATCCAATACTCTGAGGGAAATCAAGCCACACATAGTTCTCCCACCTAGTGTGATTATGCAATTATGTTCCTTTGTTATGTATATGCAATAAATTATTAAAATTTATGCTTGATAATGATTGATTTTACTTGTAATTTTATATTTTTATACTTGTATTATGACTAATCTTAGTGATAAGTTTTCATATTGGGAAGACTAGGGTAGACTTTTTTAGTGTGCAATAGTTTATAGGTGTGTATCAAATAAGCACCAAGTCCCTTTTGAATAAGACCATATTTTTTTATATATGGATACATTTATATAATTCCTCATTATAATGATAAAATATGATTATGTTTTAACCATAATGATGGGTTTTAGTTTAAAAAATAGGTTTTGTTAAGTGTATGCACCTAAATCTGCTCACCTTAGTAACTCTACTAATTCCTCTAATTTAACTTATAAATATATTTCCTAGCCAATTAAATAGCATCCTATTGAATATTTAATACATCCCATAAGCCTTATTATAACCTTAAAACCAATTAATCATCCTTATTATTCTAAAAACTAATCCTAATTACCTACTAACCTACCTATTAACCCACTTGCTAATTTAAAAGTACATTTTATTCATCTACCCATTTACCACCCTATTAAACTAGCTATTATTACACCCCTAATCCTTAATGAAGATTATATAATTGGATAATTCTATAATCTCATCTAATTTAACCCTTTTCCTCTAGAATCTTATATTCTATATGTTTCTAAGGAATTAAAAATTCCTTAGAAATTCCTTGGTCACTGATCTCAATGGCTCAAAATTAAATAGGAGCCATTGATTTTCCATACCATGGATTATATAAAAAATCCATGCCTCCATGAAAATTAAATTATAAATCTTGAATATAAATTTATTACTTACATCCATAAACATCCTTCTTTCATTATCCAAGCATCCATATAGCCTTATCAAAGTCACTATCAAGCAAAAAGTCCATTGGAGCCATTATCAAGCATAATTAAGCAATCCAATAATCTACTTATTTTGAACTCAAATAATTTTTTTAATCTTATAGGGGAGATATAAGAGGTAAAATTATTTTAAGTGATTTAATTATAAGCATCTGATTATCTCTTTATCCTCTCTATTTGATGTTGTTTGTAGTTTGGATTTTATTGCTAAAAATAGTAATATAGAGAGAATCCAAAATTCCTACTATATTTTTAGCAACCAATATGAGACCATACTCCATAAATATAACCTATTAATCTTGTTTTAAGTCATTTAGAATCTTACAAGTATAACTAGACAAAAAACAAAGTTTGGATTTTGAAAAAATTATCACGTACAAGAGAGTTATGATTTTGCATTGGTATTCACAATATTATAGTCATGGTCTTACAGTAAGATAAGTGATATTTCATTAAAATTATATTTTTACCACTAATATTTTTGGGTTTTTATAGGTTTCTTACCTTTTCACAATAATTTTACTTTAAAATTAGCGATATTGCTCTGATAATCATGACATTGCATGTAGAGTTGTAGTTTTGTAGAGTTTTTAGGTTGTCTTAATACCACTATTTTTTCATCAATTTATAACTTTTGTGAAGTCATATTACTCTATTTTTATATCTTATTAGTGGTTTTTATCTTTTATGTGTAGGAAAAAGTAGGGTTAGACAATAACTTGACCATTGGTGGCTCAAACATAATATCATAACTCTAACACTTGTGACTTTGACTTAGTAATTATGATATCACCATTATAAGTCATAACACTATGATTTTTAGTAAAATTGGTAAAATCTAACATTTTAGTCTCTAATATACTAGTGACAATACTTAATTCTCTATCTATAAGGCATATTAGTGATCATATAATCTCTCTCATAAGCCAATCTGACTATTTTTGACCCAACTATTTTCATTTTGGCTATTTTGAGTTTTGGCTAATTGTGTTCTTCTGAGCTTGCTATGAATGGGTTAAAAGGGAGAGGAGATATACATAAAATCATCTTCAAATTAAAAAGTGCATCATCAATCACTTTTGGTCCTTAGATGTAATATCGTTAATTAAGTAGGAACAATTTTGCAAAGTAATATGTGATTTTGCTTTGTTAATAGCAATATTGTAATTTAATCATTTTAGGAATAGTTTGGTATATTGTTTAAATTTTTAACTAGTCACATAGTTTCATAGGGCCAAAAAACAATAAGAATACTTTGATATTTATGTAGATCTATTCATATTTGCTAAATAATATCATCTACGGTCTCTTTTGTTAAAAAAATTCACAATTAAAACTTATAATCTACTCTAAGATAGTATTTTAAATATTTTGAATCATTTGGGATAATAATCTAACTATCTACATCAATTTAAAAATAAAATATTTTATAGTTTTGGACTTTTTTTAAAACTACTAATCTCAAAGTTATGACATTGCCTTGATAGTCATGGTTTTGCACTAATAATCATAGTTTTATAGGTGCATGTTTGCTAAAAATCATTATTAGCTATTTGTTACAATATCATAACTCAAAATCTACATTTTTTACCTACAATTGTGATATCATAGTCTCTAGTTATGATTTTGCATTTAACTGACTATATAATTATGATTTTGTAGGGGAATAATACTTTTGTTTTGAATTAAACTACTAACCTTTTTATGTAGGACCTCTAAAAACAAAGGCACCCCATTTTTTTTCTTAACCTTTATATTTACATGAAGGGTGTCAAAAATCCTATAATTTAGTCTTATTTCTTATATATATATATATATATATATATATATATATATATATATATATATAATTTGGTGTATGATTTAATTATGTATTTGATGCTTCCTCACATAGGTAATTAATTGGAAAAAAAAATAATCGTGTTTGCTTGCTTATTAACCCATTCAGTCTAGGATAGCATGTGAAAGTGGAATTTATCTCCACACGTGGGATTAGTCACTAGGGATTGATGTCATGGATTTCATCATCGTACATTCAACCAAACTTCATGTTCTAGTAAAGTATAAATATCAGGAACAACTATCATTAGGCTAAGCAGTTGACCCTATATAGGTCATTCGTAAAGGTAAAGAGTTAATTCTCTAAACCAAGCATTAGACAACACCCTATACAGGCTTGATCCCCATCATACCTTCATATATAATGGGAACTCCCCTAGAAACCTTTATGTAAACCTAGTTTAGGACCCTATTGATGATGAAAATTGTATCATCAACTAATCAACCCTTTCACCTATTACGAAGGTTAAGTTGGAATCATACCCATCCAATAGTAAAGTTTTAAAGGTTCAATTATGATCTTAAAGATGTGAGGAGTTTTTTAAATGTTCTAAGGAATAAAAAATAAGTTATTTAATATAATATATTCCATTATAATTTTAAAAATCCACTTTATCAAATAATGAATTAGTTTAAATAAGAATGTGTAATCTATCTTCTCTGATAGAGAAGACCTATGAATAAGACAATCTCTTGAAAGAAAGAATATGATTCAATAATGTAATATATTTCAAAGTAATATCTTGTTTCTAATGTAATAACTTCTAAATAACATCAAGATAATAAATAAGAAATATAAATCAAGATAGAATTGAGATAAATCAAGATAAATAGATTTTTTATCAAGTAAGCAATCAAACATAACTTAACACATGAGAGACACAAACTAACAACTAGAAAAATATAAAAAATTAATTAAATAAATTAAGGGATTAAGACTTAAACTAAAATAAAATAAAATAAAATAATCTAACCAAGTCTAATAAAACTAAGACAATCTAAATCTAAACTAAATCTACAAACTAACTAATCTAAATTTACATAAATCTAAGTCTAAGAAATTAATTAAAAGAGACCAATATAATAAATTAATTAAATAAAAATAGAAATAAAGAGTAATTAAAAGTAAAAATAAATATATTAAAACTAAAGGAAAAAAGAAATTAGATTAAACTAGACTAAAATCAAAGTCAATATAAAGTACAATATAGATAAAACCTACGAGTCTCAATAAAGAGTTTCATCCTAGAAAAATAGATTAGTTTTATTTTAGAAACAAACATCTTTATTTAAAAAATGTATTGAGAGATAAATTTTACAATCAAATAGGTCAATTAAAATTTGTGAACAATGAAGTTTTCATCATTATTCAAGTTTAATACTTAAATTCTGCATATATGACTACAAGGAGAAATCATCAAAATATGTTAAACTTGACAAAATTTAGATAATATTTTATAAATAATGATATAAAACTAGATATACCTATGTTGCCTAAGCAATTTACTCAACCATCAGAGAAAGTACCATTGGATCTATCTACCAAATTTATGTTATCTTAGATAAGTTTCATAGAAGAGAGAGATAAATGATTGAATTCACAATGTATAATTCTTCAATACCTGTGTTGTTCCTCCTCTTCAAATGAACCTTTGATCTCCTTTTATGCTTCAAATTTTATTAGAAAATAAGTTGTAACTAACATTAACTAGTTACTCATTTAAATTAACTAATTGAATTTTAAAAATTTAATTAATATAGATAGTTATTAATTAAGGTTTAATTAAGACTTAAAATTCTTAATGGATTAAGTATTTAAATATAGACCAGGGACTTCCTGATGGGTGGGGATCCTTAATCAATCAATAATAAAATAGAATAACATATTTCAATAAATAAATAGATAAATCAAAGTTAATGAAATTCTTATTTATATTAAAACCATAATGTATATTTCCAAAAATTACTTAGACATATATCTATATGTGTGTGTACATACATACATACATACATATATTAGAAAAGTAAAATCTATTGTACTTTCAACATATATAACCAAAATATCAAAAATCTAAAATAACAATTATCAAGTCTAAAAATACAAAGTTATACCAACTAAAAGTTCAACTGATAAAATAAAAATTTATCTTACTGACATTCAATAATCATCAAAATCAGAAAGGACCTCAATTACTAGTTTTCCCTAATCATTCACACAATCATTGTATTCCATCTCAACTGCTAGAAGATGAACCATTTTTATTCTTGAGTCACTTTTGGGATCAAATGACTATAGATTAATTCATTTAAGAACTCTAACTTCAACTATAATGTATGTATCATTTTGACTATCTAATCATTTATCTGAAGTAGTTAGATGAATTTCAAGATTGTGTTCTTGTAACTTGAAATAGGTTCCTTCAAATTTAACTTTTTTCACCCTAAAATAAGATCTCTATTAGATATTGAGGGTTTATTAAAAATAGAATGTAGGGAAAGATTAATAAAGTTCTTGGCATGGGATACTTCAATGTCTAGCTAAGTGGCTTCATTAACCTGTTGTGGCTCACTAACATGCTAAATTATTTCTAGAATAGGAGACTAAAATGACAACTAATGTGGATTATTCTACAAGTGGTGAGATAAATTACTATGGGAATTAGACCTAGCACTAAGTTTATGACTTTGAAATTCTCTATTACCTCTAAAGTTTGTCGCATCAAAGTGTATTGACATCTTGACACCCCTACTAACATACCTAGGGCCAAATCTCCTAACCCTGAAACCTTTACTTAGGAATTGTCTATTCAGGTTATACAAATTGACATTATTTGAATTTTAACTCCAACCTTTGTTATCATTACTTTTACTTGATCCTAATTGATCCTAGTTTGACATCCTATACATTTGAAATATATTCAAAAATTGATTATTTATGACTAAAAAATCAACATACATTTATTTACTATGAAACCAAACTATATCTATGAAATAAAATCATAGTCACCTATAAAATTCCATTATCAACAAAATAATCTCTACACTATCTATTGATTGTAACAAATTGAATTTTTACAACTGTATCAATATCATTTCAATATTCCATTAATTTATCAAAATATCCTTTAAAAGTGACTAAAATTTTAAAATAAAATTATATTACCATAATTTTATTTTTAAAATATCTTTACATATCTTCATGAATTTTTTATTCTTATCTATATCAATATTATTTGAGAATATAAACTGAATCAATTCTCATAATTGGAAGCAATATTTCCACAAAGTCCTATTCATGAAATGTATTTTTCAAACTATAAACCGCATATATTTTCTCAATTTGACAAAGAAACTAAACCATTAGAACCTTTCCCAAGTCATGATTATAATATAAGATCTATTTTAATACAATATTCTAAAACTTTCAACAACCTTACTACCTTTTAAAATGAAACCAAAATATTATATATTGTATTCCATTTCAATCTATATGTCAAAACTTTAATAAAATAGTAAACTCAAAAGTTTATGAATAATTTATTCTGAAACATCAAGTTTTAACCATTTTGAAACCATTAAATCTCTTGTAACTATCCCAAAAAATCATAATGAATCATTTTATTTTTACATGATTTTGAAACTTGAGAAAACAACATATAATAGTCTTCCAATAAAACTTATCAATCACCTTTCACTGTTATTTATTTCCAAAACTTGAACAAAAACCCAAACATATCCATCTATATTAATAAGATACATGCAACTCAAAAATGGTTCATGAAGATATTTACATAAAATTCCATCACATAATACTCATAATTTTTTTCTTGAATCCATTAGAATTTCAAAAGCTCATATAAAACCTCAAACCTATATGAAACTTTACAGCTTCAAAATACTTGAAAAAACCACATTTCTTATAACAAAACATTGAAACCCAAACTGAAATGAAAGTCCATCAATATCCTACATTTTCTCTATAGACAAGTTCATCATACCATATTCATCACATAACCATGCAAACTCTTTTATTCAATACCAAGATTCAGAACTGAAACTAGTGCATGAAACTTATATCTTTGAAATACTAAAGTACAGTCACATTTATATGTTTAAACAACCTTTTGACATAACTTTTGTATATCACGGCAGACCATAAACCATTTCAAGCCTTCAAAATATTTATGAAAAAAAATGTACAAAGTTTATTTTTACAAAAAACCCTAATCATGTAAAACTTTGTCACCCAAAATTTTAATATAAAAAAGTCCTTAAAAACCTTAAAACTCATCCAAGTTCTTCTTTAAAACACCACTAAAATATATATTGCTCATAAAAACTAGAACAAAATGCATATTCAAATCAAAAATTTTAAGAAAACCAATCTCGAACCAAACTATTAAATCTACATATTCTTATCTCATCATCTATTGAGATTATTTATCAAAACTAAATCCATTTCTCATCATTATCCATACAAATCAATGATGTATTCAACCACTAAATTGTAATTTCAATCAACTTCTCAAAACATACATGCACATATAGCTTTAACAAAATTTATCACGTGCAAACCAAAAACCATATTCTTTTCCATGCAATAGAAAGACTATTCAAAACAACTAAAAATATTCCTCAAAACTTATTTATTTAATTCACTACATATCTGTATGCACTTTCTTACAACTATTCTCTCACAAATATCTATCTACAACTCCAAAATCCAAACCAGCAGAGTAACACTTTCACAAGAAAGCTTCAAAAAAAGACAAAAATAATGAAAATCATGTTATTTATAAGCCAAGTCCCTTTATGTAAATATCTTGTTTATGTGTTCAATCATCATTAGTTTTATCAAATCAATACAAGTATTTAGCATCCTACCAACCAGATTGGCTATACTATTAAATGTAGTGACTACCAAAACACTTGCTAAACACTTACCAATTTGAAAGATTCTAGGCATGTACCAAATACATTAAATTTATAAAACCATCATTCATTTTTTTCTAGATCTCTAATCCTCTATCATGTCTTGCATTAACTCACCTTACCAGCCAAGTATGCCATGAAGTTTATCGAATAGACTACCAACTTAACTTGCCATTATAACATTCATGTACCATGAAACTACCAACTTAAGTACTAGCTCATAAAACCTTTATGTCTCAATAATTAACATAGCTTAGGTTAATCAAATTAACCTTTGAAACAAACCATTTATCCCATAATATTTCATGCCTCAAATAAAAACTATTTAAAATACCTTCAAAATCACCATGAGAATTTAGGGCTCAATAGATTTATTTGTATCATTTTTAAAACATTAAGATAAGTGATCTTAGGTTAGGAACTTTATTATAATGAAGCCTCAGGACTAAATTTAGAACCCCTTTAAGATGCTTAAATATCGTTAGGAAATAATTTATCCAATATCAAACTACCTTGATCATGTCAATATTTCCAAAATATTAACTATATTTGTAACCGATCACTATATGAAACTGATCCATCAATTATACTAATAAATCTATATAAAGATCAAAGTAGAATTTTTAAATGAAGTTCATGAAAACTAAATGATATATTTAATTTTTTAAACCATAATATGCATTTATTTCTCAAACTATAACAATCATGATCAATCCATCTGTATACTCAATTTGAAAATGAATTAACAGGAAAAACATATAACCAGTCAATATATCTTTCATTTGGATCAAAACATGTTGCATATTGCCATATCAAATTAATTATCACAATATGATCAAAATATCAACTAAAAACTAATTTTAAATCCATATAAAATACTTAGTTGAAGATCAATGAAGATATATGACAATCATATAATGCTTCTAATTTTAATAAACCATATAATGTGTCCCTATTTCAAACTAAAAAATGTTGTACTATAATATGATCATGAATTAACTAAAAAATAAAATGATTGATCACAAACATTCATTAGTGATAAATACATATACATATTTTATTCATTCATCCATTTATGCTTTTTAAAACCACTTAAAATATAAATACAAATTTATAAACCAATCATCATCAACTTATGTAATTAAAAATATGCATCTAAATATACTACTAATTGATTAGGTCCTGACATATTATTAAAATTTATGACTGAGTCATATCTATGGTAGGAGTATTAATTTTCAAAAACTTAAGGGGGGTGTAAAAAATAGACATAACACTAGTAACCTTGCTAGTCAGTTTTGAATAACAAAATTGAGTAGCAATCAAATTGCCTATTGATAAGACATAACATTTAAAGTGTGATCGAGGTAAATCATTTCTCAATCAGCTATACATGAACCCCTTTAATAATGAATTTCAATAAGGGATGAGATTTTTTCCTATCATGGCATGAAAAAAGGAAATGATATAGCAAAGAAGTTTGGGTTAGATGCATAAAATAACACAAATGCATTAAATACAATATCTAAAAATCAAGTATTACTCTAAAAACTAGTTACAAATCAACATATATTACTCATCTATAAAAAAAAAGAATTTATAAAAAGTAGACATCTAAAAATAATTTATACTCATAGCATAATTACAACATGTTCACATTCTTCCTTCATAATGTAAAACTTCATCTTTTTGAAACATTTGTTGATCTTTTCAGAATTAAAAGTAAGTAACAATAGATAGTAAACAAACAAACCAAAATAATAAATAATAGAACAAGATGGAAAAGAAAGAAACATAAAACTAAAATGAAAATAAAATAAAATAAACAAACAATCTGTAAAGGAGCTAATCATGAAACAATTTCAAATGATAGTTGTTGATTGAGTAACATAGCCAATTTCCATCAAGATCTTTCAAATGAAAATCATTATTTTTGAGTATAGTTGTAACTTGATAAGGACCAAGCCATAATGAATCAAAATTATGATATTTACCAAGATCTTCATGAATTTTGTCCCAATATAAAACTAGATCACTAATTTAAATTTTTTATTAGAAACCTTCTTATTGATTTTTTTTTTCAATTTTTATTTGGCCCTTTCTAATTTCTACAATGTTTTTGCTTTAGATTCACCAAGAGATATTAGATCATGAAATATTTGTTCAATAAAAATTTTATCTTCAACAACGTATTGTAAATCAATTCTAGTTGAAGAAATATAAAGTTATATTGGTAAGGTGGCCTCAGATCCATAGGTTAACATGAAAGGTGAATAACCAGTTGTTACCTTAACAATAGTTATATTAGTCCATGAAGATTTAAAAAATTTAAGATGTTAATTCCTTTTATTTTCATAAACTAATTTTTTTCATGATTGAAATTAGATTTTTATTCATTGATTCAGCTTGACCATTCCCTTGAGGATAATATTTTGATGAATGACTAGATATAATTAAATACTTATCCAAAAAATTTAGAAATCCATTTAAAATAAACTGAGGTCCATTATTAGAAATGATTTCATAAAGAAATCTAAATCTAGAGAAAATATATTTTTTTAAAAATGAGATTACTTCACCTATTATAGAACTTTTAAGTGCTTTGGCATCAAACCACTTAGTGAAATAATCCATTGTTGTTAATATATACATATGACCCATAGATGAAGGAGGATATATATCTAAAATAAATTCAATTTCTTATTTCATAAATGGTCTTTCAACTATAATAAGATTTAAAGGTATTACATACAAATTATCTCTACCAACAAACAATTGACATGGCATACAAGAATGAACTAACATATATGCATCTTGGAATAGAGTAGGCCAATAATAAACTACTTTTAAGATATTATAAGTAGTGTTTTTTATATTATAATGTCCACCATAATTTTCTTCATGATATGCCTTAAGAATGTTTTGAGTTTGATCATGGGTAAGGCATCTTAATAAAACTCCATCTCTATTTCAATAAAACATAAAATTTTATAATAAATAGAAATTTAAATATTTTAAATGAAAATAACATCTTTTCTTCTTATCAAAATTATTAGGACATACCTGATTTTGAAAATAAAATACTAAATCATAATACCAGTCATTCATTCATTTCTAGATAAAATTTAAAATTTTTAGAAAAATTAGAAATCTTTATAGTCTTTAAATGAGGCTTTGCTTTTAAATTATCATAAATTGACAAGACCAAAACATTAACATTTTAAAAATAATTTTGAACTAAATGTGTTTCCAAGTCATTACCTTTAATTGTTATAGAAGTTTCAAATTCAATATCAAATTATTGAATTTGTAATATCCACTTAGCAAGCTTTTTTTGAATGGTTGGTTGTTTTAAAAGATAAGATAAAATAGGTACATTAGATCACATAAAAAGTTTGTTTCCCATCAATAAATAATAATTTTAATCAAAGAAAAAATCAATGAGAAAACAAATTTCTCAATAAAAAGGTACCTAGTTTTAACATCTTTTAAAACTTGACTCATATAATCAATTATTTTTTTTCATTATTTTCAAACTCTTGAGTGATAACAACTCAAATTAATTTTTCACTAGCATTAACATAAAGAATGAATAATTTTTTTAAATATGTTTTAGCAAGTATTGGAGCACTTATAATGACATCTTTAACATTATTGAATGTTAAATTAGCACCTTAATTCTAAGTATAAATTTTATCTTTCTTAATCAATAATTGTAAAGGATTAGACTTATCAAAAAAATATGATATGAATTTCCTAAGTTTATTTTACCAAAGAAAAATCGTAAACTAGATTGATATTTAGGAAGAGGTAACTCTTTAATAGCTTTAATGCATTCATAATATATAGAAATGTCATCCTTATAAATAATATGTCCTAATAACTTGCCTTTGATAACACCAAATAATGATTTCTTTGAATTAAAAAATACCATACTTTCTACATCTTGTGAAAACTTCATGGAGATGATCTTTTTTTTTTTTTTGTCTTTTTGAATGAATGGTGAGATCATCAAGGTAGACCTACACAATAATTACAATAAATTCATCAAAATAAACATGTATATCTCTTTGAAAAGTAGTTCATGTATTCATTAATCCAAAAGGCATTCTATTATAAGAAAAAAAAAATTGTATGAGTAGTGAAAGTAATTTTATGCCTATCTTCAATATTTATAAAAATATGATTATAATCATAAAACCCATCTAATAAAGACATAATTTAGGATCTTACAACTTGTTGTAAAATCTGATCTATACCTGGTAGAGGAAAATTAATCTTAATGTTGGCTTTATTCAAATCTCTAAATTCAACACACAATCTAATATCACCATTGGTATTCCTAATCGATAGTAAATTAGCTACCCATTTGGAATATTTTACAGAGAAAATGACAATAGCATCAATCATTTTGTCTAGCTCTTTTTTAATGGTGTCCTCTAGCAAAGGGCTAATTCTTCATATTTTTTATCTTACAAGTTTAATACTAGATTTTATAGGTATGTCATGTTTAATAATATCATTATCATAACCTTTAAGATCTTTATATGACTAGGCAAATACATCAATGAATTCTTTAAATAACTTAATGAATTTAACCTTTTCAATTGTAGTAATATGAATTCTTAAATAGACGTATTTAACATTCTCTTCTATACCTAAATTGATAGGAATAGTTTTACCTATGATTCTCCTATAAGGTTCTTCTATTCAAAAAAATTTGGGCTGATCATTAGGTGTAAACATAGATTCTAAACATACTAAAATTAGCAGGTAATTTATTAGTACTTAATTATAAATAATCTCCACAATTTAATGTATAATCATCATGATCAAAATAATTACCTATAATAAAAATAATCTATGTGTTCATCATAATTAAAAATAGGCCAACTATCATTCAAATCAAGAGTTTTAGGTCAAAATATGTCAGCATAAAATAATTATGTGGGTGGTTCACTCTCACTTTGAATTGGGTTAGATGCAAAAATAGTAAGCTTATCATCCCTAATGCTATATTCTTTAAGAGTATGAATGGTGTTAAAAGCTTCAAAATATTCAAATAAAGAACACAATTTTTAAATATAACAATTTAGATGAGTTTGATTAGTTTTATAATTTTTTAAAACTTATCTAACAACTAATTTATAATTTCCAATGACTTTTAAATGTTTAATGTTAAGTTCATTAGTTTTTTTCTAAACCTAAACATAATACTTGAAATTATACAATATTATTATTGTTTTCAAATGATAATTTCAATGCATTATGAAAAATTTTACCAACAAGAGAAATTAATCAAATCCCAACACCATTACTTTTTTGATAACAAGATCTATCAAAATAGAGTGACCATAAAATATTTTTCTTAAAGAATTCTTCATGTTGATTTTCTTATTCATCTAAATTCAACAACTCATAAGTTCCAATTCTTGTCTCAATATAATTAATAGTGGAAGAAGTGGATGACTATATATGTATACTAGACCAATCTTATATTTTAATGAAATTAATCTCATCACTAATGGGAACCCATGTGATATCTTTTCCCATAAAAGCACTAGTTAATTTTGACCAATCTCTTCCTAATAACATAGTGTAATTACTAAGAATGTCTAAAACTTAGAAATTAGTCATGCATCTAATGCTTTCATCTTGAGAATCTTAATGACTACATCACAAAACTTACCATAACTTTTAATTTGTCTAGAATCAAATCCAATAATTTTCCTATTATCAGTTTCATAAGATATGCCTAATTGATCTACAATGAATTTAGGCATTATATTATTCAAAGCACCTGTATCTAAGATACAATTATGGATTAACTTATTGTTAATTTTAAATATAGCATAAAAAGGGGGTATATATCTTGCAATAAGATCATAACTTTGAGCAAAAATAATTTTTTGTTCATTATTGCCTTCTTGTAAGCCTACATAACTTTTAAGATTATTAACAACTTCATTAATTTTATCAAGTTTCTTTAGAGACTAGATTCTTATAATAATTAGAATCCAACTTTAATTGTTGATAAATCATCAATTATATTATAAGCTTTAACATCATATTGTCAAAAATTATTAGACTTATAATGATAATATTGATTATTATTATAACCAGTTGGTAAACGAAAACATCAAGATAGGAAATGGGTATGAAGTATCTAGAGAGAAATTTTCTATAAGGACTTTTTTATTGTCTGCTAAATCTTCAAATATAAGATCTTTCCCTTGAAGAAAATTTTTAAACTTATGGATAGTAACACATGAATTTAGATCTTGATTCAATTCAAAAACATTACAATAATAATTAATTTCTAATTTTTTATTTTCAATATTATTTCTATTAGATGAATAAGATTTATCATTTAATTGCCCTTTAATAATGACCAATTCATTTCCTAGACTTTGAATGGATTTTAAAAAATTTACGTTCTCTGAATTTAAACCTATAGAAGACATATCTTTAAATCTAATATTTTTAAGTTTATTTTCATATTCAATGCAAAATGTTATAATTTCATCATATTCTATAATATCTCTAGCCTCTAAGGCCATTTTATATTTTAAGGGTAAATCACTACAAAAATAAATCCTAGATAACTTTTTAGAAGGTCCAAGATAATGAATACTATTTTAATGCAATTTAGTGAATCTGGTAATGAAATGGTAAATGATATCACCTAGATTAAGAGAAAAATTCACAAGATCATTGACTAAGTCAAATTTCTCTTTTGCCTTCCCAAAAGATAACTCTAGCTATTCTTAAATATTATTTCATATGCTGATAACTTTAGAAGGTAAACTAATAAATGCTTGGTAAGCTTTTCCTTCAAGTGTTTAAGGAAAAACTCTTAACCATATCTTTTCATTTGTTATACCAAGAGTATCACAAACTAACCTAAACACTTATAAATAATCTTTCCAAGATTTTTTAGGAGCTCCAAAAAAAATTAGTATATTTAATACTTTAAGGGAAGGTAACTTACCAGAATGATTTTTAATATTAATTAAATTTACAAAAATCCATGGAGTTACAACTATTTACTATTCCTCTTTAGCTTCAACTTCATCTTCATTTTTAGTGAGATCATTTTGATCTCTATTGTCTTGTAGTCTATGAATTAGCTCTTTTATCTTCACTTCTACTTGATCTCCCATTAAAAACTTTAGTAGTTTCTTCTACTTGAATTAGTTAATTTTCTTGAACCTAATTTAACTGGTCTAATTATAGATTTATATCAATAGGTCTAGATAGCATAACCAAATCATCAAAAGGAAAAGAATTAGAAAGAAAATGAATTTAAGGCCTAGGATTAGCTATTAAAACCCTAACTCTATCTTCTTGAATTTGTCTATTATATTTAAAATGTTTAATTGAGTCTCATGAGTAAGATTAAAATACCAATCTATCTCAAATTATTAAATTTCTTCTTCTTCATTTATAGCTTGAATAACATGTTGAATATTATAAGTATGATTATACCATGCATAACAAGTTAGATTAGAAGAAACATCAACTTGATCATTAACAATATCAATTCTAAGTTGAATTTTAGGATGTTGTCCTCTAAGTACCATGAGAAAGAAGAAAACACAACTTAAAACAAATAATATTTCTCCAATCGAGTCATCAAATATGTTGATGATAAAAATTATACCATCAACTAGTCAACCCTTTTACCTATTGTAAAGCTTAAGTTGTAATCATACCAGTCTAATAGTAAGGTTCTAAAGGTTCAATTATAATCCTAAAGATGTGAGGGGTTTTTTAAATGTTGTGGGAAATAATAAGTTATTAAATAAAAACATATTCTATTATAATTTTAGAAATCTACTTTATCAAATAATGAATCAATTTAGATATGAATGTGTAATCTATCTTATCCAACAGAGAAGTCCTATGAACAAGATAATATCTTGAAGGAAAGAAATATAATTTAATAATATAATATATTTCAAATTAATATTTTGTTTTTATAGTAATAACTTTCAAAAAACATCAAGATAATAAAACAAAAATATAAAGTAAAATAGAATTGAGATAAATCAAGATAAATAGATTTTCTATTAAGTAAGCAATCAAATAGAACTCAATACATAAGAGACACAAACTAACAACAACCAGCAAAAGATAACAAACTAATTCAAGAAAGTAAGGAATTAAGATTTAAACTAAATTAGAATAAAACAAAATAATCTAATTAAGTCTAATAAAACTAAGATAATCTAAATCTAACTGAAATCTACAAACTAACTAATCTAAATCTACCTAAATCTAACTCTAAGAAATTAATTAAAGGAGACCAATACAAGAAATTAATTAAAGAAAAATAGAATTAAACATTAAGTAAAAGTAAATATATTAAAACTAAAGGAAAAATAAAAGGAAATTAGATTAAATTAGACTAAAATCAGAGTCAATATAAAGTACAATATAGATAAAACCTATAAGTCTCAATAAAGAGAGTTGTCTTAGTAAAATAGATCAATGTTATTTGATAAATTAAAATATTTATTTATAAAATATCTTTAAAGATAATTTTTACAATCAAATAGATCAATGAAATGTCATGAACTATGAAGTTTTTATCATTATTTGGGTTGAATACTTGGATTCTATACATAGGACTTCAAGGAGAAATCATCAAAAGATGTTAACCTTGACAAACTTTAGATAATCTATTATAAATGATAATATAAAAATAGATATACATATATCTTAAGTAATTTACTCAACCATTAAAGAAAGTACCATTAAGTCTATCTACAAAAGTCATGCTATCTTAGAGAAGTTGCATAGAAGAGAGAGACATAGTATTGACTTCATAATATATAAGTCTTTAATACCTATGTTATTCCTCCTCTTGAAATCAACCCTTGATCTCTTTTTATGCTTCAAATTTGATTGAAAAAGAAATTGTAACTAACTTTAGTTATTTACTATTTTAACTTACTAACTTTTAAAAAGTTAATTAATATAGATAGCTATTAATTAAGATTTAATTAAGATTAAAAGTCTTAATGGATCAAGTATTTGAATATAGATTGGGTACTGTAGAGACCCTTAATCAATTATTAATAAAATAGAATAACATATTTCAATAAATAAATAGATAAATAAAAGTCAATGAAATTCTTATTTATATTAAAACTATAATGCATATTTCCAATTATATTTTGATTGGATATGTTGAATGTACAATAGATTTTATTTTTCTAATATATATATATATATATATATATATATATATATATAATATTTTGATTGGATATGTTAAAAGTACAATAAAATTAAAATCTATTATAATTTCAACATATCCAATCAAAATATATATATATATATATATATATTAGAAAATCAAAATCTATTGTACTTTCAACATATCCAATCAAAATATAAAAAAATTGAAATAAAAAAGTATCAAGTTTGAAAATATAGACATCTACCAAATCAAATTTCAACTGATAAAATGAAAATTTACCCTATTGACATCCAATAATCATCAGAATCAAAAAAGACCTCAATTACTGGCTATCTTTACTCATTCACACACTCATTATATTCCATCTCAACTACTGGAAGATGAACCATGTTCATTCTTGAGTAACTTGTGGGATCATCCACCTCCAACTTAATTTATTTGAGAACTCTGACTTCGACTAGAGTGTCTGTATCATTTTGACTATCTGATCATTTATCTAAAGTAGTAGGATGAATTTCAAGACTGTGTTTCTTGCAACTTGAAATGGATTCCTTCAAACTTAAATTTTTGCACCCTAAGATAGGATTTATCTTAGATGGTGAGGTTTCATTAGAAATAGAAGGTAGGGAAAGATTAAAAAAGTTATTGGCATAGGTTACTTCAATGTTTACCTAAGTGTCTTAATTAACCTATTGTGGCTCACTAACATGCTAAATTCTTTCTAAGGTAGGAGACTGAAATGACAACTAATGTAGATTATTTTGTAAGTAGTGAGAGGAACTGCTATGAGAGTGAAACATAACACCAAATATATGGCCATGAAATACTCTATTATCTCTAGGGTTTGTTACATCAAAGTGGATTGACATCCTAACACCCATACTAAGATACCCAGGGCCAAGTTTCCTAGCCCTAAAACCTCCCCTTGGGAATTATCTGTTTGGATTCTATCAATTCACATTGTCTAAATTTTGATCTAAACCTCTATTATCATTACTTCTACTTGATCTTGATTGATCCTATCCCAACATCCTATCTATTTAAAATATATTCAAAAATTGATTATTTATGACTAAAAATCAATATTCATTTATTCATATGAAACTAAATTGTATCTCTAAAATTAAACCATAGTCACCTATAAAATTCTACTATTAGTAAAATAATCTCTATGTTATCTATTAACTACAAAAAATTGAATTGTTACAACTGTATCAAATATCATTGAAATATTCCATTGATTTCATCAAAATATCCTTTAAAATTGACTAAACTTTTAAAATAAAATTATATTATCATAATTTTATTTTAAAAATATCACGACATATCTTCTTGAATTTTCTATTCTTCACTATATCAAAATTATCTGAGAATATAAACTAAATCAATTCTCATAATTGGAAGCAATATTTTCATAAAGTCCTATTCACAAAATGTATTTTTCAAACTACAAACTACATATCTTTTCTCAATTTGACAAAGAAACTAAACCATCAGAACCTTTCCCAAGTCATTATTATAAACTGAGATCCATCTTAATACAATATTCTAAAACTTTTAACAACCTTATTTCCCTTTAAAATGAAACCAAAATATTATAGATTGTATTCCTTTCAATCTATATGTCAAAACCTTAATAAAATAACAAACTTATAATTTCATGAAATAATTTTTTCTAAAACATCAAATTTCAACCATTTTGAAACCATTAAATCCCATGTAACCATGATTAGAAAATCATAATGAATCATTCTATATTTACATGATTTCAAAACTTGAGAAAACAATATATAATAGTCTTCCAAGAAAACTTATCGACCACCTTTCACTATTATTTATTTTAAAAACTTGAACGAAAACCCAAACATATCCATGTAAATTAATAAGTTACATGCAACTCAAAAACTATTCATGAAGATATTTCCACAACATGCCATCACATAATACTAAAAACAAAGTGAACCTATCATACTTTTAAACACTCATATAAAACCTCAAACTTATATGAAACTTTATGGCTTAAAAATACTTGAAAACCCCACATTTCTTATAAAAAAATCAAAACCCAAACTAAAATGCAAGTCCAGCAATATCCTTCATTTTCTCTACAGACAAGTTCATCATACCATATTCACAACATAACCATGCAAACTCTTTTCTTCAAAACCAAGATTCAAAACTGAAACTAGTGCATGAAGCTTATAGCCCAAGTCATTATTATAAACTGAGATCCATCTTAATACAATATTCTAAAACTTTTAACAACCTTATTTCCCTTTAAAATGAAACCAAAATATTATAGATTGTATTCCATTTCAATCTATATGTCAAAACCTTAATAAAATAACAAACTTAGAATTTCATGAAATAATTTGTTCTAAAACATCAAATTTCAACCATTTTGAAACCATTAAATCCCATGTAACCATGATCATAAAATCATAATGAATCATTCTATTTTTACATGATTTCAAAACTTGAGAAAACAACATATAATAGTCTTCCAAGAAAACTTATCGACCACCTTTCACTATTATTTATTTTAAAAACTTGAACAAAAACCCAAACATATCCATGTAAATTAATAAGATACATGCAACTCAAAAACTATTCATGAAGATATTTCCACAACATGCCATCACATAATACTAAAAACAAAGTGAACCTATCAGACTTTTAAACACTTATATAAAACCTCAAACTTATATGAACTTTATGGCTTAAAAATACTTGAAAACCCCACATTTCTTATAGAAAAATCAAAACCCAAACTAAAATGCAAGTCCATCAATATCCTTCATTTTCTCTACAGACAAGTTCATCATACCATATTCACAACATAACCATGCAAACTCTTTTCTTCAAAACCAAGATTCAAAACTGAAACTAGTGCATGAAGCTTATAGCTTCAAAATACTAAAGTAAAGTGACATTTATATGTTCAAATAACCTTCTGAAATAACTTATTTATATCATGGTAGACCATAAATCATTTGAATCCTTTAAAATATTTATGAAAATAAACATATAGAGTTCATTTTTACAAAAAAACCCTCAGTATGTGAAACTTTGGCATGCAAAATTTTAATATAACAAAATCCTTCAAAACTTAAAACCTCAATCAAATTCTTGTTCAAAACACCACTAAAATATATATTGCTCATATAAAAATAGAATAAAATGTGTATTCAACAAAAAAAGCCTCAATATTTTCAAGAAAACTAAGTTCAAACCAAAATGATAAATCTACATATTCTTATCTTATCATATGTTGATATTATTTATTAAAACTAAAGCCATCTCTCATCATTATCCATGCAAAGTAATGATATATTCAACCACTAAATTGTAAGTTCATTCAAATTTCCAAAACATACATGCATAGATAGCTTTAACAAAATTTATCACATGTAGACTAGAAACCATATTATTTTTCATGCAATAAAAAGACTATTCAAAATAACTAAAAATATTCCTTAAAACTTGTTTTTTTTATGGCACACCTGTATGTACTTTCTTTCAACCTTACTCTCATAAATCTCTATTTGTAATTCCAAAATCCAAACCAAAAAAGTAACACTTCCATAAGAAAGCTTCAAAAAATGACCAAAATAATGAAAATGATGTTATCTATAAGCCAAGTCCCTTAATGTAACTACCATGCTTACATATTCAATCACCATTAATTTGATCAAATCGAGACTAGTATTTAGCATCATGGTAACCAAATTGGCTATACTATCAAATTTAATGACTACCAAAACACTTGTTAAACACTTACTAATTTACAAGATTCTAGGAATTTACCAAATAGACTAAATACATTAAACTGCCATTCAATTTTTCTATATATCTAATCCTCTATCATGTCTTGCATTAACTCATCTTACTAGCCAAACATGCCATGAAGTTTATCGAATGGACTACCAACTTAACTTTCCATTACAACATTCATGTACCACAAAACTACCAACTCACTTGTCAGATCATTATACCTTTATCTCAAAAATGAACATAGCCTAGGCTAATCAAATAAACCTTTGAAATAATTTATCCCATACTATTTCATGCCTTGAATCAAAACTATCCAAAATACCCTTGAAATCACCATGAGAATTTAGGGCCCAATAGATTTCTTTGTATCATTTTAAAACCTTAGGATAAATGACCTTAAGTTAGGACCTTTATTATTATGAAGACTTAGGAATAAACTTAGAAACCCTTTAGAATGATTAAATATCCTTAGAAAATAGTTTATCCAATATCAAATGACCTTAATCATGTTAATAGTTCCAAATTGTTAACTATATTTGCAACTAATCACTATATGAAATTGATCCATCAATTTTATTGATAAATTCATATAAAGTTCAAAGTAAAATTTTAAAATGAATTTCATGATAAATCAAATGATATATTTTATTTGTTAAACCATAAGATGTATTACTTTCTCAAAATATAACAAGCATGACCAGTCTATATGTATACTCACAATTTGAAAATAAATTAATAGGAAAAGTATATAACCAGTCAATATATCTTTCATCTATATCAAAACATGTTGCATATTACCATATCAAATTAATTATCACAATATGATCAAACTATAAACTAAAAACTGATCTAAAATCTATATAAAATATTTAGTTGAAGATCAATGAAGATATATGACAATCATATAATGCTTCTAATTTTGATAAACTATATAAAGTGTCCCTATTTCAGACTAAAAATATTGTAATATAATTTAATCATGAATCAAATGAAAAAAATGAATGATCACAAACATTCATCAGTGATAAATACATATTCCTATTTTATTCATTCATCCATTTATTCTTTTTTAAACCACTTAAAATATAAATACTAATTTATAAACCAATCATCATTAATTTATAAATACTTATGTAATTGAAAATATGCATCTAAATATACTACTAATTAACTAGGTCCCTAACATAGTTTTAAACTTTATGACTAAGTCATATCTATGGCAAAAAAAATATTAGTTTTTTGAAAATTTAGGGGGGGGGGGGTGTGAAAAATAGGCATAATAGACCCTTCATCCATAATAGGAATTTCACTGTTGGAGTCAAGATCAACTCTCAAGAAAATTTTAAGTGCAAACAAGATCGAGAGGGTTTGGTTGATTCTGTAATGGGTCACCAGCTTACAACCTCACCTATGAAGCTATTAAACATTGTAAAAAATGGGTTACACACCCTTTTTATTTTACTAAATTAGGACTTGTGGTTGAGTGTGTTTTTTGCATGTCATGCTTAAACCCATATTATTTATGAACCAAGTCAACCACTCCAACATTTATTTTGAAACACCTAAAAACCCCAAGGATCAAAACTTTTTCTTAAACTGCATCAAAATATTCATCTCATGCCATCTATTCACACCTTTTAGATACAACATTGGTCTTGAAACAAAATCTTAGTGGTCACCCATCTCTCCAATTTTCATTATCACTTTCAAATCTATTGATTGAGAATTATTAAAATGCATAACCTTGTCAATACTTTAGTCTAGCACCCATCACTACCCTATCATTGCCTTTTCATACCTAGCACCTATCCAATCACTATTTTTCTAGTGTTAAAGGTACTTGATCACTTCATCTCCTAGTCTTCTTGCTAGATTGGACTCTTGTAGGGTTTTATCTTTTTATAATCCTTGGTCATTTTAATCTTCACCTCTCTTAAAATCCAAAATCACCACACTACCATATCATCTTATTTGACCACCTTTATATTTGATTTCTATTTTAAATTTGTATTCCAAGTCATATCATCCTCCATCACAACTAATCAATTTTGCCATCTAATATGCCAATCCAAACCCATGCCCAGCTTCTTAGGATGGGATAATGATCTAACCAAGAGAATAACTTCTTTGGAAAATTAGGTGATCAAAATTAGGATCATGATGATACACATAGTGATATGTACACTCACATAAGATGATATGATTGATTCACAAATGACTTCTTCCATAGTGATGAAATTAGAGCATGATTTGATTATATATATATATATATATATATATATATATATATATATATATATATATATATATATGTTTGAAAATCATGACCAAATTCTAGCTCAAGTCATTGGAATGGGGGGAAAAATACCCTAAAGATTTGATTGTAACCTTTTGAAATAGTTATTATGGCCCTTTACATGACCTAACACTCCCCATCAACATGTCCACACTAATCAAACACCAAAAGAAGAGAAAATTATGGACCATGAACAAGAAATATAAAGATCAAGATTAATAGGTCCCTCTCCAAAATAACCATGTTGAGGCTAATAGGAGATAAACTACCCTAGAGTATGTATTGGACTAACTCATGAAATAAATTAATTCCTTAACCTCCTAATTCTATAAGCAAAATTAATGACCATCTTCCCAATTCTAAAATATCCATAACTGTAATAGACCACACATGACTCATTCCCAAACGTCCAACCCTCTTAGGGATCCTCATTTGCATAAGAAATGAAAATGATGAAAGAAACTCTCCAATAAATCAACACTTACATACAAGTGATGAAATATAAATATGAATATTTTTTCTCTTCTCCCTTAGATATGAGCATTCTACAAATTCCTTTCCCACCTCACTTTGAGGTCCCTAAATTTTAAAAGTATAAAGGGAAAGGTGATATTTGTGATTGTGTCTAGGAGTTTTATGTGGCTTGTCATGATTTTGCCAATGATGATTCCTACTTACTAATACTTTCTCAAAAAGTCTTATAAGACTAGCCCTAGAATGGTATGCACATTTGACAAACGGGTCTATATCTAATTTTTGAGAATTAACTAAACAATTTGAGAGACATTTCTCATTTAACATAGAACATGATGTCTCCATTATAGACCTCTATACCACTAAGAAAAGAAATGGGGAAAGCCTGGCCTCTTTATTAAAATAATGGAGAAGCTTAGCAAGTTGATTTTAATGCATAGTACCAGAGAAAGAATTGGATAGAATATTTGTTGACAACCTCAATGCAGAGCTAAAATATTAGTTGAATCTCCAAAGTGTCAAAAACTTTGATCAGATTATTGAAAAGGGTATAATAATTGAACAAGCACTTATTAAAAAGGGAAAAATCAAATTATACATTTGAAATAATCATAATCAACATCAAGATAATTTCTTTTTAGGCAAATAAAAAATATTCAATAAGAATAAGAATGTTATGGGAGATGGAGTTATAGATTCTAAATAACATCTTTAAACTATGCAAAAGAGGACTCCCATATATCAATAAAATGTCTCCTCTATTTGAGTATTACAAGGTAAACCAAAGCCTCAAATATAAAAATACCTCTTACCAACCTTAGAGTGTCTGTTGAAGTAGTCTTTCAATAATTGATCATTACTAACATGATTATTCTTCCTAAAATCCCACCTTTGGATGATATTAAACCTCAACTTGATTGGTATCATGAGGATGAATTATGTCAATACCATAGAGTTAAAGGTCATGACATATAGAAATGCATGCAATTAAATAATTATATTCAATATCTCATCAAAAAAGGTGATATTGAAGTAGAATGGGAGAGCACTTCTAACCAGTCAAAAATTTAGCAGCTCAGTGTTTATCAGAACCCTTTACCCAAGCATGGTCAATGACAAGGGAAGCTATCTAGAGACCAAGGTTAGGTATCCACTTATAATTGTATAGAATATCACTCTATTCCATACCAATATGTTAATACTATTAAAATATGTGGCCCCTAAGATCCCACTCCACCATCATCCACCATACTAAAAATCAACTGGGCCATAGTTGACTGCATTGTTACTACCTGATGTAATAAAATCATAGTTCTTAGGGCACCACCAAAGTACCCATATACATATACATCCTAAAATGTAAATATCTCCAATAAATTCTTATTATCTTTTGATAAGCCTTATAATATCATCAATCAACTTGAGAAGACCCCCGCTTAAATATCACTCATGGATCTTCTCAAAACATCTTTCAAGCATCAAAAAATCCTCAATAAAGTCTTAAATGATCTAAAATTCCCATGAGATATTGAAAATAGTAAGTTTCAAACATTGGTGGTTTATTTATCTCCTTCACATCAAATCACATTCAATGCCCAAGACATGCCTCCCATTGGCTCACATCATAACTACCCTTTATTCATAGAAATCTCCATTCCAACCACTACAATCCCCAGGTACTCATAGATAGAGGGTCTAAATTAAAATTATGTAATCCAGATTTCTTAAATAAATTAGGGTATTATAAATCTTCTTTGGGGCCTACTCTGATCATGATTAAATCATATGATGACAATGAATGACCATCTATAGGTACCATCTACCTTCCCATTGTTATGGGACTCATGGTACATTAGACGATAATTCATGTTGTGGATGTTGATTTGCCATATAATTTACTATTAGATCACTAATGGATCCATGATATGTAAGAAGTCCCATCCACTCTTCACCAATGTCTAAAATTCCCTCACTCTGGTATGGAAGTCACCATTCCCAAGGAAATTGAGCATTTTCATAGCTACCAAATGGGTCAATACAAATCCTCCTGCTATTGTCCTAGCATGGATAATTCCACTCTAAACCCATCAAATATCAAATATATATTTCATAATGATCTAGTACTTTCTTGTAATCTATTACCTAATGTTACACATCTTAATATCACATCTGGAGGGTGTGGGGAATATGAATATAAAACCTTTTGTGTAGGTGGCCTACCTTTTTCCCCATGAAGTTATAGGTCCCCAGATATGAGGAAGATTGATCTTGTCAGCTATCAATTTGGAATGATGGCCTTTTCTTGTGTAAAAATATTATTAGAATAATATATTGATGAATCTAATGAATCATGGAAAATTTTATAAAATGAGTCCCTCACATCTCACAGACAAAGATACACCCACATCTGAAAAATGTTACAAAATATGCATTATCAAGGAAAAGGACTAGGGAGACATAATAAAGGTATGCTTAAGCCAATAATAGTTCAAAAACATCTACAATATCTTGGCTTAGGGTAAAAAATTCTTGACAATTACTTAAACAATATCATTGTGGATACTACTCTGGTCCCTGAAGAGTCTCTTTCTGATAAAGAAGTTGAGAAAGGATCTATTTATAGTCTTTATGAAGAGCTTACTACCAAAAATCTTTTCCATGAGACCACTATCACAACCATTGACATATCCCTCCATTTCCCCACATAATTTACTAGGATCAACATTAGGATCCATCTTTTGACATGTTTTAAAATGATGAGGCTATCCTAGAATTCCTAGGAGCACGGGGTTTCCTGCCTTCTAGTGATCATAAGAAGGGATTTTATATTAATCTTTGTTGGTTAGCTTATTTTAGGGGGGAAAATTACCCTTAATCAAACCAAATAAGAGGATTCTAAAGGAGAATATCCACCCTAAAGTTTGAAAGAATTTCCACGTATTTCAGCTAAATCAAAAATTTATATTGAAATAGACATAGAGCTTGTAGAATATTTTCATTAAAAAATATAGGATTTACCATTGCGTCCCACCTATCTCGAAGATGAGTCACCCCCTCTCATTGATGAGGTCATATAAAGTTAATAACATCCTAAAATAGTCAAACTAGGGATAACTCTCACACTTGAAGGATATCAAACTATTACTGAGCTACTCAAGGAATTTATAGATATATTTCCATGGTGTGATTCCAACATGCTAGGACTTGATCCCTCCTTAGTGGTGAATTATTTAATTATTCATAAAATTCCAAACCAATTAAGAAAAAATTACGTAAGATGCACCCCAAAGTATCCCTAATAGTTAGTGAGGAATTATAGAAATTCTTAGAAGTAGGATTTATCTAACCCATTGATTAATTTGATTGGATATCCAACATTGTTCCTATGGCCAAGACCCAAGGAGGGATTCATATTTTCAATAACTTTTGGGACATCAATAAGGCATGTCCTAAATATTAATTCCCACTCTCAAACATATATATGATCAAGGATTCAATAGTAGGGTATGAAATGTTATCCCTCATGGATGGATTTTTGGGCTACAACCAAATTAAAATCATGCCCAAGGATTAACAAAAAATAGCCTTCATTAATCTATGGGGGACCTTATGTTATCAATTCATGTGCTTCGGTCTCAAAAATGTGGGTGATACTTATCAATGGGAAATGACTATTATATTCCATGATATGATGAATGACATTGTGGAAGATTATGTGGATGATATTTTAGGGAAGTCAAGACTCAAATATAAGCACCATATGGTCCTACATAGAATATTTGAATGGTTACGTGAATATAACATTAGATTGAATTCAAATAAATGCATATTTGGAATTATCTCAAGAAATTTATTAAGTTTTATTATATCCCAGAGAGGCATAGAAGTGGACCCATCTAAAGTCAAAGCCATTATGGAAATGCCTTCCCTCATAATTTAAAGTAGTTTTGGAGTCTTGACGGCAAGTTTCAAGTTATTCTATAGTTCATCTCTCAGCTCATAAATAAATAACATACCTTCACCCATATCATGAAGAAGGGAACCCACTTTAATTTTAACTCTAAATGTTAGTAGACCTTTAATAATCTCAAGCAATATTTGTTAAATCTAGCTATGTTATCACCACCAGTTACAGGAAGGCCCCTCATCCTATATATCTCTACCACACCTTGCATGATAGGTTCCCTAATTGCACAACATAATGATGAAGGAAATGAGAAATAAATTTATTATCTTAGTCACACTTTTATTTCATACAATTTGAACTATACTCCTATTGGAAAAGCTTGTCTAGCTTTTGTCTTTGCTTCACAAAAGCTTTGGCATTACATGTTAAATAGTCAAGTTTAGCTCATCATTAAAGTTGTTCCTCTCAAGTGTCTACTATCAAAATCATCTCTCACAGGATGAATGGACAAATGGATAATGTTTCTTAGTGAAGTTGATATATAATATATCAAAATGCCATTAAAGGATAGGAAATTGTAGATCAACTTGTAATGGCACCTATCATAGCGACTAAATCCCTTATCACAACCTTCCCAGATGAATCCATAATGAATACCATAGAATATAATGGTTAGAATCTATATTTCAATGGCTCGTTTACCATGCATGGATTAAGAGGTATCCTTTTGGTAACCCCATAAGGATATCTTATTCCTAAGGTTTTTTAATTGGATTTTCCATGCACCAATAACAATTATAAGTATAAGGATTTAATTATTGGATTTCAATTAGACATCAAATGGAACATCCAATAGCTCCAAGTATTTGATGATTCATAGATAATAATCAATCAATTCAATGAAGATTTGTAAACCATAGATGAGAAATTACTCCCCTATAAACAATTGGTAGACTAGTTAAAGCAAAGTTTTCAATATATTACATTTGAACAAGTGCCAAGTGGAAGTAATAAATCAAATGATTTTATGGCCACTATTAGGTCTCAAATAAAATTTCCTAAAGATGTACTTAAAGTTAATTTCTTGATTGAGCATTTTAGCTTAGTGTCCCATCAATCTATGGATCCTATATAAATTTGTGGTATTCCTAATCCTAGTATCCTTTGGTATCATGACATATATAATTATTTCCATGACAACATCCTTCCACCAAATCTTAATCACCATCAATGTAAGGAATTCATCCATCATACCTCCCATTACTCAATTCTTGGTAGTATGCTCTATTAGAGAGGCTACGATGGGACCTTGTTGAGATTCTTGACCTTAGAAGAGGCTTCTCTTGCGATCAAGGAGTTTCATAATGGTATATATGATGTCCATGTTAGTGTAAAGGCCCTAGCTAATAAATTAGTTAGGACTAGATATTATTGGCCTACCATGGAATAGGATGCCTACCAATATGTGTGAAAGTGTGTAACCTACCAAAAACATGGTAATCTTATCCATATACCCATGAAAGAATTACATCCTATTATGAGTCCATGGCCATTCTCTATATGGGAACTAGATTTTATTAGTATGTTAAATCCCATGTTATCTAATGGCCATCAGTTCATCATTACTGCTACAAAGTATTTTACAAATGGGTTGAAGCTATGTCACTTACTTATACCATAAGTCTCCAAATTTCTAAATTTATCTTAAATCATATCATTTTCCATTTTGGCATTCCTACCAACATCCTATCAGATAACATCAAGTCCTTTAAAAATCAATAAGTTGAGGCCTTATGAAATTGGTATCATATTAATTAGCACTTTTCTACCCCTTATGACCCCCAAGGGAATGGATAGGCTAAAGCTAAAAATAACACTCTCATAAATATTTTCAACAAAATAGTCAATGATGTAGGAAGGAACTATAATTTTCAATTATATCATGTACTCTTGTCCTATTAAACAAGTTTTTGAACACCCATTAGGGCCACTCTATATTCTTTGGTTTATAGAATATAATCCATCTTGATTATAGAAGTGAAGCTTCCCTCTTTATGTATCTTTTTATAGGCCATCATCACTAATCATAATTTTAGATAAGAAGAGCTAAAATAACTATATCTCCTAGATGAAAAGCATCAAAATTCCCTAAATTACCTACTGGCATATTAGAACAAATTAAAAGGCCAATATTGTAAGAAGATCTAGTCCCAAGATTTTAAGGTCAGTGATCTAGTCCTAAAATAAAATCATAAAAATACCAATGTAGACAAGGATAAAAAGGGAAAATTTGAAGCCATTTGGCTTGGGCCTTATATAATATTTTCCAAGTTTGGATCAGGAACCTACTGATTATCTACTCTAGATGGTGAAGAGCTCAAGGAGATAATGAATATAATGCATCTAAAATATTTATATACTTGACCGGTTCTAAATTACCTCCATTTATGGGTCTCCACTCTTGGAGGCATATCCATTTCCATTACACACTTATCTTCTCATTCCATTTTCCTATCCCTGGCCTTAGTCTCATAAGAGGGAATCCATTACTGAATTATATAGTGATAGGAGACCGATGTTTTCAACTAGAGCATAGTCATTACTTGTTGTGCATAGGGAATGTTTATCGATGAGTCTTATAGAGTCTCTTTATCCATTTTTACATATATAATCCATCTTATCACATCTTCATACATAACCCAATCACATCCTCTTTGAGGATTATGTCTCCTCTTAGCCTCAAGATAATCCTATCCTCATTTATCTCTTTTTGTCTATAATCCATGCTCCACACATTCACACTTTATTTATCATTATGGATGGGTCACAAATAGGTTTTAATTTGGGTTCTAGCATACATTATGCCATTGACTCTTGATTGATTATCTTAAACTTGATATGCATTTATTTCTAATTTGATTGGATCCTTGTTTCAATCTAATAATTTTGGGCACAATATACCCCATGAGCATACCCCTATCATCATTTAGACCATTTTCCATAATCATTTTACTAACATCACCTAATACTATCACCTATATATCCATTTTTCCCTATCTATAGGATAATTTGTTTTGTTTTTATCTTGTGTAGATATGAATGTGTGTATGTTTTAAATATGTGTGGTTGTTTGATTAATTATTTAGTCTTATATATGTTAATTATATTGTCTTGTTATGTTATCTTTTTATGGGAATAATGATGGTCTAAGTGACTCCAGAACTTATTTTGGGTAAAGATCACTTCAAAAATAGATTTCCCCCATGCATTGGGTGTTTAATGTGTCTTTAACTTCTAGCATGTCATTAGCACACATTTTATTTTCTAGTGTAATATTAAAATGGATTGCATACATTATTAATGGATTAAAAAATTTCCACCCATCCCATTCCCCCATAATCCTATCATCATCTAGTCTAAACCTAATCATCCTACAATACCATTACTATTTCACCTCCTTGGTGTAGGAGGATTATTATCCAATTTATGATAAATAAAAAATTAACAATTGGTTAATCCTTATTTAGCACATTAATTCACAATTTATTCCATTTTACCATTTCAAATAAACACATTCATTAAAATCACATCATTTTACATCCATATAAATATATTTCATAAGTTACATGTCATCCATAAACTCCTAAAACATCATCACATAGATAGTCATCTATCAATATCATTAAAATTCATATCTAACATCCATATAATCTATCCACATATAAATCATCATCTATCTACCATGATATCATAACTATCACATCATTTACTAAAATATATACATCAATATCTAACTACCTACTCACATCACATCATAACCATGACATCAAATCATATAGCATACATACAAATCCATCACATCATATAAATGATCTAATACATCTATCTAATCCATAAATACATCCATCTCATCACATCACATAACATACAAATATCCATTATCAATTCATAAAACCATAATTATGCATAAACATCAATGTCTAACACATCACTTCACATAAAAAATCCCATCATATATAAAAATTTCCACATGGAGTCCATGTCAAAAAATATATTTAATATATGGGCCTCATGGGACTTAATGTGCTACCAATTACAAAATCCATATATACATGGACTCATATAATCTTGGCTAGGCTCCTGGGGGTCTTTTAGGGTGTTAGTGCACTGACTACAAAGAGTTGGATTTGAATGTAGGTTCACATTGATCAACTGGCACTGCTACCTCCTATAAGTCCCTATAATATTATTCCTCACATGTCAGCCTCATAATGTTCTACATAACTCCATCCATCACCCTACTAGCATAGTTGTGTCTACCTCCTCCTTGGCCCTCTTGACCACCTACACCTCTCCTATCATATCTCTAATATGAGTCTGTATTTGATGAATCTATGCATGTAACCCAACAATAT
Organism: Torreya grandis; assembly: GCA_037957365.1. Lineage (NCBI taxonomy): Eukaryota > Viridiplantae > Streptophyta > Pinopsida > Cupressales > Taxaceae > Torreya > Torreya grandis. Next base: position 1,163,797 of record JARHVA010001156.1, on the reverse strand, counting down.
ATGTATCTTGACTTTGGATCTAGCTCTGTAGCATAAATACTTAAGCCTTTAATGTAGTAAAATTTCCCTATAACCTAATAACCTACCCCTAAGATAACTACCCATCTTATCCCTATAATTGATCCTAGATTTAGTCTCTATCCATGGTAATGCCTACTATCTCTAAGAGTCATTCCTACACCATTATCCTAAGACATGCTAGTAGAGATCTCTCTTCCTTAGATAATGGCTAATGAGATGGTCCTACACCATCCCCACTCCGACTATCTCTAGCCTATGTCTTAGTCACTCTAACATGTGTATTATCTCCCACTCCCTCCAATATGAGAAACTACCACTATGTGATCACCATTACCCCCATCTACATCTATGGCATCTAGACCTCCTTATCCATCCTAGTCTTCTTATACCGGGGCTTGTCCCCTCCTCCATCTGTGTAGCCTTGCCTATGCCTACAAAACTATCCTAACCATTCCCCTTTATACCATAGCCTTACACTTAAGAAACCTCACTAGTATCCTCTAATCCCACCATGTGGTATACACTATTATCATACCTAGCTCTAGTAAAGGTTTTTATAAATCCCATGGGATCAGGGAAAGGTTTTCATAATTTATGCATGATAAATCTATATTTACTACCCTACCCCACTATGGCCTCTATCAGTCACTCCCTGTAAATAAATGTTCCTCATTTAAAACATTGTATGGGAACCCAAACTATCTCTAAACATGGTCAAGTTTATATCTCTCTTTAATAAATTCCCTCTGACCTTTCAAGTAACACTCTATCAACATATATTGTGTCACCTTGGCCTCATCATCCTAAATAAATTAAAGTCCCCTAGAGGGCATCCAAGTGATATTCTCTAATCATAAACTATCAAAATCCTATTTGTATAACCATATATCCCTGACATGGCCTCTCTGCACACCTAATAAAATATACCATCCAAAAACAATGGGCTAATGAGGCTCTCTAGTTTCTTGAGTACTTAGAAGTAACTAGATCACTATGTGATCCCAAATCCAAATTTGTAATAATAGTGATGAACCCAGGCTCATAGTTTCCTTGTAGGCACCTAAGTGCAACTCTTGATATAAATGTGATAATAACATTAGCCCCCATAAAAACACCCTAAAATCCTAAACCATGTTAGTAACCACAACTCCAAGTCCTAAGTAAAATAAATATCTACTCTTATCTAGTAGGAATAGGCTAATAACAAGAGACATCACCACTAGTGTCAATCAATCGATGGTTCCTTCTCATATATATTTATCATCATCCACCCATCAGTCTTGCACACCAATTTGTAACCCTCCTAGCATTTTTTTAGTATCACACTTAGTATTTGTGATCACTAGTAGATCATGTCCACTATGATTGATAGTCATAAAATTTGATAGACATCCTTCAATGTCACTATCATCTCTCTAGTTATGATGTGGAAGGTACTCATCTATGAGTGTCATCACTCCACCAATGCAATAATTAGAGCATGATCAATATGCACCACTTGCATCATATCTATATAGTATAACCCTACCAACTCTAGCACACCATAGTTCATAGGGGTCAATTGATCATCTCATGAAGAACCTCAAGAAACTACAATTGAGATGCCATCACACCTAAGTCCTCATGCATGAATCACATAACCCATTACTAAACATATTCCAACATGTATTCCTTTTAACCTCTCTCACCTATTCAACTCACCTACCTATAACTCATCCATACTAACATCCCTTACCTAATCTTCACCAATCCATCCCTAACCTAACTAACACCATCTCCTACCCAATTATCTAACCTTATTTACCTACTTCATACCTATTTTAAACCCCTTACCTTACTAACTTACATCCTTAATCCACTATCTAATCTATTTTAACCAAAATAACTCTAGTCCATCTTAACCTAACTCACTTAATCCCACCCCACCTTCTATCATAAATCCCCTTCCCTAACTCACTCACACTTTTCACCCATTAACTACCTAGCCTAATTAACCTAGCTAAACACTCTATAATAACCTACTCATCCTAATTATCTCCAAATACCTACTTAACATCTAAGTCACCTCACCCCTTATAACCTAAGTTAAAACTAACTAATTCATCATTCCTTTCATCTAACTTCCAAAAACTTTAACCCATCCCTTTATTCCTACATTCCCTAACCAGCTTAACCACCCAAAATAATATCATTATTCATGAATTTGCCCTAATTAATTACCTTAACATTATCACTAATCAAGTCTTGTGATTGTACATAATCATGACTATAACCTCGTAATTATGCAAAACCATGGATTAATAACCCATGGTATCATGATATCATGAGTTGAGACTTGTGGTATTATAATACTATAATTCCATAGTTATGATATTCCAATACCATAACTCATGAGGTAATATCTCTAGTCATGACTGTAATAGCATGATTGAGGGCATTACCCTCAATCATGGTATTGCAATCATAGTGCCTCTGATGTAAACATCATGAAATAAATTCAAAAAATAAACAAATTACCAAATTAGGGGTTAGAAACATATTGGTGGTCTAGTATCCTTAGGCTTCTAGAACTCCCAAACTTTCTCATCATGGTGTGAAGCTCATGAGATTTAGTCCATGTCTTTAGATCAAAGTATTTTTTCACTAAGGTTAAAATTCAAAATGAACTCTTTTTCACTCCTTTGTCTTATTTGACCCTCCTTTTTTACCCCCTCCCCCTATCACCCCATTAACCCATAACACCCATGTTCTCTTATCCTATCAAACATGAATCTTGTTAACTTAATCAATTACCCAAATTAATCATTAATCATTATCCTTAAGTCATTATGGGCATGTATTTTCCATCTCCCCATCATCCAACCTAATATTGATTAATAACTACATCAACCTGAGGTCTCTTAAGACTATGTAGGTATCACCTATCTAGGGTTTTTTGCCTAGGTATAGCTTAGCTACTAGTAACCCCTAATCCACATCCCATACCATATTAATCACTCAGTAATCATGCATCACTTTAAGATATGCATATTATGTAAAGTGGCTTATTATCACCAATCAACTCATCTAATCACTAGTATAGGATTTCAATCCCTCCCTAGCATGTATCCTTACTACAATAATTATCCCTAGTTTATAGCCTATCTCATCTTCCCAACCAAAATATCCATCTTGGGAATCCTATCTTATCAATTAGTCTCCTTTCTTGACATTCATCATTTGTATTAAACCCATCTCTCATAATAAAACCACTTTATCCCCTAGACTCTATCCTTGGGGCATCTCAATCATAGCTACATCAATCTTAGGGTATCATAAACCCACATCATATCTTTGTCTTATCCCACCCCTATCACTTTTATTTGAGTGACCATCTAGGTTGGTTCTCCCTACATGCTCCCTCGAGGGGGCATCATATCCACTAACATCATCCATGAAATGGTTTTTATTTGAAATTCCATTACTCCTTCCATCCTATCCACTTGTAATGTTATTTCAAAGAGGGTGAAAATGTATTCACCTAAATCCACTCACCCTAATAATTCTACTAATTTAACCTATAACTATATTTCCTATCCAATTAACTAACATGCTATTTCATATTTCCTACAACCCATAAACCTTATTCTACCCTTAAAACTAATTAATCATCCTCATTAGTCTACTAACTAAGCCTAATTACCTACTTACCTACCCATTAACCAACTTTCCAATTTAAAAATATATTTGATTCATTTGCCCATCTACCACCCTACTAAACTAGTTATTCTTACACCCCTACTCCTTAATCGATATTCTAGAATTGGAGAATTCTAGTATCTCCTCTAATTTAACCCTTTTCCTTTAGAATCCTCTATTATAGAGGTTTAAAAGGAATTAAAAAATTCTTCAAATTTCCTTGGCCATTGATCTCAATGGCTCAAAATTAATTTTGAGCCATTGATTTTCCCTTATATGGCTTATATCAATAAGCCATGCCTTCATGAAAATGAACTTAGAAATCTTAAAGCTAACTTGTTGACTTACATCCATAAACATCTTTATTACATTATCCAAGCACCCATATAGCCTTATCAAATCCATTATCAAGCCAATAAATCATAATCAATCAATCCAATAATCCATTTATTTTTTACTCAAATCAATCTGTCAATCTTGGAGGGGAGATATAAGAGGTAAAATAATTGTAAGTGATTTCATTATAAGCATCTAATTATCTCTTTATCCTATTTATTTGATTTTTTTTATATTTTGGGTTTTATTGATAAAAATAGTAATATAGAGAGAATCCAAAATTCCTACTACACTAAGAGCAAGTCAGTTTCAACTAGCCTTGTCAATATTGACTAGTGGTATTGACCAGACTAGTAAAACTAACTTGTGTATAGGCATATTGAACTAAGAGTTTAGAGATGTATGTGTAGGATATTTAAAAAGTTTTAAAAATACATTTAGGTTCATACATGTGTATAACAACATAATAAAATGTTTCACTCATTAAATAACATGTAATTTCAAAAGGATGGCTAACTAAGACCTTATTTGGGTACTCAAATCATGTGTGGTAAAAAAAAATTCAAGTTTGTCATTATCAAGTAATGAATACCATATTTTAGTAACTATAGGTGGAACCACATAATGGGTTTGATATGGGCAATTCCATGGATATTGAGCATCACTAAACCTCAATGTGCATTACCTCAAAATCATGAATTGAACATTGAAGATAGACTTATAGATTCAAGTATGCTCTACACTTGAAAACTCTTTAAAATAGTACACAAGGTGTAAATGTGTATATGTGCATGAACCAACATCATGTCCCACTATATTGGTTCCAGATATAAACTATCATCATGTGCATGAACTAACATCATGACCAACTAAATATTTTAGGTAAAAATGGAGTACATGTACCTTACATGTGCCCCTAAATGTATATGAATATGTATCGATATGAACTATATTAGTCATGGAGTGTAAATTAGAGTAAATATGCCCTGCATATGCCCCCAAAATCTATTTAAAGACTATAAATAATTATCCCAATCTAATATTTGAATCACATCTTAACTCTAAAATATGTATTTTGTGCTTAAATCTGATCATGGAGGCTTTAATCTCTATGGCAAAGCCCACTGATATGCCCCATGTTTCAGGTAATGGATGGATCTTGTAAGTCACTCATATCAAAAGAGAAATGAACTGTATCATGTTATTTCTATATATGATATCATGTCAAATCATGTCAACATATGGAATGTATGTCATTATAGTAATGTATATAGCATCAAGGCATTTATTTATTATATAGAATGTAATCTCATTAATGGGTCAATGATAGATAAGAAAGTAAAGAAAAATATAAAGAATGTAATTTGGATCCGACCTAAACTTGGATGGTTTAAATTAAACTTTGATGGGGCTAGCAGAGGTAATTCAAGAGTCTCAAGGGTGGGATGTATTATTAAAGATTTTATTGGTTCTCTGATTAGATCCCTATCCTTTAAGATTTCTAATAGAACCGATAACAAAGCTGAAGTGAAAGATTTAATAGTTGGGGTTAAAATGGTAATTGACTATGGAATTTCATTTTTAGAAATTGAATGGGATTTGAAGGTGCTAATTTAAGCCTTGTCTAACCAAAGGGTAAAATCTTGGAAAATTGATAATATATTAGATGCCATCTAGCGAAAATTGGATGCCTTTGAATATTGGACCTATTTACATTACTTCAGGGAAAGTAATAAAGTGGAAGACTTTCTAGTAAATGTGACAATTGATCAAAGGATGGAAGAAAGAATAGATAATATCAGTGAGAGTTTAGAAAATTGTAGGAATTTTGACCAAATTGAGTTTTAAATTTCAATATTCAAGAAGTATTTTTTTATGCCTTCTTCTTGATGAGGTTCTTTGACTTTTTTCAGATTTAAATTCTAGGGGAAAATATCATTTTCCTTATATATTTGATTTTATTAATATGTTTTTGGAAAGATTAATAAAATGTTGATTTTTTTTCTAAAAATTCAAAAAAAATTAAAAATTAAAAAAAGGAAAAAAACTAAATTAAATTAAAAAGGTATTTTTTGTTTTTTATTTTCTAGGTGTCCTAATTGACATAATGGTGAACATGTGGATTTAGACTTTGTCAGTGTTTAATTCCCAAGTTATAAGTGATTGGACCAATCTTACCATATCATTATGGCCTTTGATATCTTTCAAGCATGTATATTGATAGAAATAGCTTGTTTAACATATGTAATAATAGCATGATGGTTTGCATATTAGTTTTGTTGTTTGGCTTTATGGCATTGGGCTTGGAGTGTTAGTAAGATGGATAATTTTTGTGTCAAGTATATAGGTTGGCCACTTGTTTTTTGATCATGAAAAGAGTATGGAAATGGGTTTTTTTGGATCTATGTAGATAACATGATTGTTTAATGTGTTTTGGATTCTAATGGTGGAGGTGACAGAAGCCATCGAGAAGATTTTAGCATGGATATTCTAGATGATAGTAAAAGAGTCAAGGTGAATTCAGATTAGGCCTCCCTATTTTCTAATAAATATGCTTGTTTATGTCATATAGATATAAATTCTAGTCCATGATTGAGATTTTTGTGTGCCCAGAATGTAAATTGGAGCTTTTGTCAAAGTTAGAGGCCCTTCCTCTTGAGTCATTTCTAATGGTCCCATTTTTAGCAAGAGAAAATTTGGGTTTCATTCCATTATCGATATTTCATGAATTAGAATTTCATTTTATAGATCTTATTTATTTTTCAAAAGAAGTGGATGAGGCTTGCTTAGTTCAATCTAAGAATATAGGGTAAAAGGGAATTTGCATGCTAGTTGTTAAATATTTGCTTAAACCTATCCCTAGAATAGAGGAGTGGTAGGCTCTCAGGAGGAATCCAAAAATATTAAAGGAAATTAAGTGGTTTGGAAAAGGTTTTTTTAGGTGAATGTTCAAATCTCCTCCTTGGTGGAAAGGCAAGAAGAAACTATGGGAAGTACTGAGACAAGCCCAAAAGTGCTTGATATTTACTCATACTAAGCAGTCTGTTGGGGGATCATCTAAATTGAATCAGGGGAGGAATGGTTCTAATTTTTAGGTAAATTCATAGACATTACATGAAAATAGTCTAAATGTGTATGGACAAGTTTCAGAAGAGAGAGCAATTGTGCCTAGTAATGGAAAAATGGTGAAATTGGTCATTTTGGAGTAAGTTTGTAGAACTAATCTTTTTTTGAAAAATTGAATAGTAAGGGTTTAATATATAAGATATAATATATTTTTGGTGGTAAGGATTTTTTTTAAAATATTTTTATTCTTAGGTTTGGTCCAAATGCCTTAACATTTCTATATGTTAATCCAAACCTAATTGGCTCTTTTGATATTATGTTAAAAGGGTCAGGGACCTATTAATTCCCTAGTAATGATAAAAAAACATATAGAATGTAAGGGTATATAAGTGGTATATAAAGATGAATGTATCAATGAAGCACGCATTATTAACTTGATTCAAGATCACCCATGGTGAAAAATCAATATTGTGTCAACCAAACATAGAGTTGTTTGTTTGTGTGTTTTTATTTGTTTGGTTACTATTTTGACATGGAAAATTTGTTGGGAGCTAAAATTTTTAATTCTTCATTTTCTTCCAAATTTTTCACTAATGGATAGACCAGTTTAATATGAGGAATTTTTATTATAAATACCTTATGTAAAAAAAATTATCATCTCTAATTGCATGTTATTGTCATGAAGAAAAACATGATTTTTTTCTAGGTTTTGAAGACATTGCAAACCACTGACATACTCAATTTGATTTAGGTTTTATAGAAGTCATTTATCATAGATAGACTTGATTTGATCTAGGTTCTTAGGGTGCTCAAAGTTACCAATGGGATAACAATTTTAACATGGTGATCAAGGTGTTGAGTAAGTTTAATGAGCCTAATAGAGTAATGATGCAAAGTGCTACAAGTACCCAAGGTACTTGATAGACCCAACAAGGTCTACATAGAAGAGTAAATAGGATATTATTTTTTCCTAATTGAGTTTACAAACCTTACATGGTCTATCATGGAAGCTATAATGTCAAGAGTCATAATATGGTGTGAAGGGTCAATTTATTCCCTCTTTAAATGGGAAAATTGAATTTGTGGTGGGAGGTTTTTTTTGTTGTTGTTGTTTTGGGACATAATAATTTTTATATTTACCATATGACATTGGATTTTGATGTGGTTTTTTCTCTTTTTTAGTGTTCCCTAGCTTGTAATTCTTGTAAAGGATAGTATGTGCATTTCTCATGAACATTGTAGTGGTTCCCAAAAAATGAAGAGACTATGTTCTTTGTGTTAAGGGTCTGTAAGTGTTTTTTAATGTTTTCTTTTATAAGCGTTTGTGCCCAAACTAAGAATAATTGAGTAATATGTTGTCCTTAAGTAGATACCATATATGTGTTTGCACCATTTGGTATTAGAGAGAGGTTTTTCCTAGTGGATTATGTGTGTGTGAATACTCCAGCTGAGTCGATTGGAAGGTTATGAAAAATAAGTTTGAATTGGGATAAGTTATATCACATAGAGGTAAAATTATTAGAAGAGGGGAAAGACCAAGAGGATCTCAGGTTTTAGACTTGGTAAAAATGATGAGAGGAATGCATGTAAGGTTGGATGTAATGAAAATAGTGAAAATAAGGGGAGATCATTATGGGGACATGAGTGAGAATAAATAATAAGGATATCAAGAGCTTGGAGTGGTGGACATGGAGAATGAAGAGGAGAGAATATTCCTTAGATTTGTGTTAAGGCTTGGTAGTAAACCAAAATTAGAGACATCTTGTTATAATGGGAGTTTGAATCTCGAGGAGCTTGTGATTGGATAATTAAGAGTGATAAGTACTTTGACTATGAGTATATGGAGGAACACAATAAGGTGAATTTTTCTTGCATGAAGCTGAAGAGCCATGCCACTTTATGGTATAATCATGTGAAGCTTGAGAGATTAAAAAAGTTAAGGAGAAGATATAATCTTGGAATAAGATGGTTAAAAAGTTGAAGGCCAAATTTTTGAATTTTATTTATCAATTGAGTTTGTTTAGGAAACTGTATAATCTAATACAAAAAGATATTAACATCAAATCATAAACCAAGGAATTATATAGACTTATAATAAGAGTTTCACATATATAGGATGATCAAGAGAAGGTATAAATATATACAAATGGGTTGCATTTTTATATTCAAGATAAAATCAATTTTTTTAAAACTAAGAACTATGGAATAAGCCTATCAAAGTGCATTAAATGTGGAAGATAATTTTTTAATAAAAAATAAGAAAACTCTAAAGGTATAGAAATGTCTTCGAGAGGATAACGATAAATCAATAGTGAAAGAGGATAATAAACCCATGGTGTAGAGGTGAGAAACTCAAAAAATCATAACTCAAACACAAGATGAGGATAATCTTCTAGGGGGAGAGGATAATTTGGAAGAGGCAGATGTGGAGGTTTTCTAGGTAAATATTTTGAATGCAATAAGTATGTTAGGAATAGAGCTTATGAGTGTCAAGAAAACCCTCAAAAATAATTTTAGGATTGAAGTGAGGAACCATGTTGCTAATGATGATGAAGAGTTTGTTGGATCCCCAACATTCAAGGAAGAACTAGAATAAGGAGAGACTATATTGATGAAAAAATTATCATTGAAACCAGCTAAGGAGGTGACTGAACCAACACAAAAGAAGAGTTTATTTTGGACTATTTACAAATTTAGTGGTAAATTTTTTAAAGTGATGATTGATAGTGGTATCTCAAATAATTTAGTTTCTTGAGATATGGTATAAAATATTTGGATAAAATAATTGGTACATCTTACACCATATAAGGTTTCATGGTTACTTAAAGGCCATCAAGTGTTGGTGAATGAACAATGTGTGGTGATTTTTCAAATTGGTTCATATAAGGATGATGTTCTATGTGATATTATTACCATGTGCGTGTGTCATGTGCTATTAGGTGGGTCATGGTAGTTTTATAGGAGATTTTTGCATGTTGGTAGAGAAAACACCTAACCATAATGAAGGATGGCAATATATTTATATTGATCCCATTGAGAGATAGAGGAGATGAGGTGGACAATAATTCATAGTGATTTTGGTTTTTGATAAAGATTTTTTGAAGGTGTCCAAGAATGAAGGGAATTATTTTCTCTAGTTCCAAATCCTACACAAGTTATGATATCCACTAAGGTAAATGATATTGTTTTGTAATTTAATAATATTTTGGAAGACTATGTTGATATTATGTCAAATGAATTATTAGAGGGACTGCCACCTATGAAAAGAATTATTCATCACATGGATATATTGATTAGATTAAGTTTACCTAATAAGGCAAACTATAAATGAATTTTATGGATAATGAAGAGATAAAAAAGGCAAGTACAAGAGTTGTTAGAATGGAGATTAATCCAAAAGAGTTTGAGCCCATGTGTAGTCCCAACTATGTTAGCACCCAAGAAAGGTGGATAATGGAGAATGGGTACATATTTATGTGCAATCAAGAAGATAATAGTTAAGGATAGGTTTCCATTACCATGAATAGATGCCTTAATAGATTATCTAAGTGGATCTAAGTACATCACCAAGATAGATTTAAAGAGAGACTATCACCAAATTTGTATAAGAGAAGGTGATTAGTTTAAGAATGAATTCAAGACAAATCATGGGTTATATACCATTAAATTTTTTTAATTCCCCAAGTACATTCATAAGATGCATGAACGAAGTGTTGAATCCTTTCATGGGTAATTTTGTGATAGTTTATTTAGATGACATTTTGATTTTTATTCATTCTAAAGAGAAGCATTTGAATAGGTTTTAGATAATTTAAAATAATATAAATTGGTATTAAACTTGAATAAGTGTAGTTTCATGAAATAGGAGTTGATATATTTAGGATTGTTAATCTTATAGGATGGGTTTAGGATGGACCCCAAGAAGGTGAGGAAAATTGTGGAATGGCCTTTGATAAATAATATGTTTGAAGTAAGAAGTTTCCATGGGTTGGAATGTTTATATAGGAAGTTCATCTAAAACTTTAGTAGTATATGTGCACCCATTATGGAGACTATGAATGGGGAAAAAAATAAGTTTCAATAGACTATTGGATTGTGATAAAAGTGGGATATCCATAAGAGCAATGTTGATTTAAGAAATTAAGCCCATTAAATAATCTAGCTACAAGTTGAATGATGTTACGAAGTAGTCATTCTATGATAAAGAGTTATATGCAATGGTACAAGTTCTCAAGAAGTGGCACACTACTTGTTGCTGGAGGAGTTTATTTTTACATGGAAAATCATGCATTAAAATTCATACAAAACCAAGGTAAGCTCAATAAAAGGCACTAAAATGGGTGGAATTTCTTCAAACCCATTATTATTTTTTAAATATATAAGTGGTTAGTCCAATAAGTTTATGGATCTTTTAAGTAGGCAATATCTTCTTGTAAATAACCTCTAGGTAGAGGTCATTGGGTTTGAATAAATGAAGGAGTTTATTTCAACCTTTTAAGACTTAAAAAGTATAAATCCTATGTTTGTTAATAGGATAAGTAGACTAAATCAAGGTAATAATATGAAATAAATATAGCCACTAATTTGTTATAGAATTGACTAGTTTTGACCTTTTTAAAAATAATAATGAATAGTGCAAATAAGAACTTAGTTGGAAAATAACTAAGATGGATGATTTAGAGACTGAAAACTGAGGTAGAAGTTGGTTTGAGTGTCACAAATAGGACCCTAGTATCAAAAAGCCTCCTAAATAGTATCACCATAATTGGATAGTAGTGTAATTATTATAAATTTGATGGTAATATCCTTATATTAGTAGTAGTGTCATCTATGCAGGATTATCCCAAGCTTCTAGGTGCACCTATGTCTAGATATCTAAGATTTGTTCCTATATGCATGAGTTATAAAACCATATATATTTATTATTTTGAATAAATTTTTTTATCAAACCTTAATCCTCCATGTTTTTAGGGTACCCAATTGATACAAGATAAAAAGTGTGTATGTTAATGGGGTAGAATAGGAATTGATAACCTTAATTATGTATAGCTTGTTTTGAGTTTGAATGTATATTTTGCATATGATTTCCATCTAGAGGATAGAAGGATAAAATTCATGTATATATACCATTATGATTCATGTGTGGGTGTTAAAAGAGTTCTAAGCCAACCCTAGGAGGTTTTAGATTTGAAAAGATATATGTTTATGAAAAAGAGAGGGAGAGGAAATTAACACCATTATTGGGACATTAGTGCCATGTGGCACTAGTGTCATTATTATGGTACTAGTGTCTAAATGGTAGAACACTAGGCATGAGATGCCAAGATTTAGAAATGAGGGTTTAGGAATACTTTAAGGGGATGCCTATGGCCTACATGAAGGATGAATATGTGTGATAATAGGCTCTAGGATAGGTTTAGGGCTAACCTAGGGATAGGTAGTCTTAAGTAGCACTCTTAACACTCATATACCAATTTTAGGTTATTGTATTTTCCCCCCTTTATTCTATAAATTTAGAAAAGTGAAATGACTAAGATAAAGGAAAAGTACGCATACCTAGACTTACCTAAGAGGTGAAGCCCATGAAGTTGGGTCTGAGTATGTGAAGCATGATATAATGTATGTCCTTAAAGTGAAATATGCATAAATCAATACTTACATAAGAGATATCAAAATTAAAGACTAAATTGAGTAAATAATTAAAATTGAGTAAAAACTAAGTAAAGAGATAAGAGAAAGGAAAGAGACAAATACACCTTACTAGGTGTATGAACCAATGCATAAACCAGGTGATAACCTATGTGTGTGTTGTATATAGTGATCAATCTAGGAATATCTTGGACTGAGTTGATGGCTTGCTCAATCCTCATGTACTGGTGGCTCAAGAACTCAATCCAATTTTGATTCCATCATTTCCCACCCTTGTTTGGTGGATCATTACCTATGAATAGCTTATATTGGATTGATGGTGTGTCTAACCCTCTCATGTAGGTGGATAAATAATGTAATTAGGCTATTAATCCATCATTTTTCACCCATGTGTAGTATATGCATATGAAACTAAAATTACATGTTGTAACTAGAAATGTCTAACTAGGTATGTTGGCTTTACAGCCACTCAGATATATTAGGTAGCTCTAGGGCATTTAGGAATTCCAACCACTACAAATGGAGTAAGGAATGAAACTAGTGTGAAACCTAAAATATGATGTCATATGTATACAAGAGAATGAAATGGAATATTTCATTCCATCTAATCAACCAATATATAAGTGAGCATATGGAAATAATGTGTCATACACACACCCCCAAATCTGATGTTTGAGCATATGGATTTTGGATTGGGTTATAATAATCTATAACTAGGTATCTCAACTAAATATGGTAATGGTCATATCTTGCATGATGCCCTCAATATGAGAAAACTAGTATGAATCTAAGTTAAACTAGTATGAATATGAGCAAAACTAACAAATCTATAACTAAATTTGTACAAACCTATAATGTACCTATTAAACCTTTTTGGTCAATCTAGGTTTTTTTGAAACTAAGGATATTAAATAGTAGTTTCATGTCTTAGACAGTAACATCATTATTGGAAATGTGGTCCTAGTGTCCTAATTTTGGTACTAGTATCCTTTTGATCTAATTATGTACAACTTTGTTGATCTTTATGTCATAATTTTTCCATTGTGTTTACCTAAGTCTAATTTCTATAATATGAGCTTGTGTGCTAAAAATGTATTATGAATGCATTATAAGAGCCTGATCTCTATGATAAACCCATGTGAATTCCCTTTATTTTGAGGGGATTTGTTTAAACTATTGAAGAACTATCCTCAAAATAAAAATATCTACCAAATGAGAGTTAGACAAAACATATATGATATCTACATAATAATCCAATATAATGTCCATACATATCATCAAAATGTAAGATAATTTGAGCATAAATTGGTAATATAAGATCTATATCATGTCTAGAATTCATAAGGATGTTAAGATAAATATAACAATGTATGTAATAATAAATCTAAGTAAAAAATAAGTACCTACCTAGGGGGATGGGCATGATGTCCATCATGGCACCCAAGTAGGAAGGGGAGATGCATGAAGTCCCTCATGGAATCTAAAAGTGGAGTGTTTAACAAAAAATATACAAGTGTCATGGTTATGATCTATATAATAAATTATACATACAACACACATGAGGCATTCAAAGTAGGCTAAGGGGACACTATACAAGGGACATGAGAACATATCACTAAATAAAATAAAATAGGACATACAAGGACATGTTCAAATGTCCACATAGACAAGCAATAATAGTTTTGTCTTAGATCCACATATAAGGACATTTTCAAATGTCTACATACACAACTAGGAAGGCACACATAAGGACATAAGCACATGTGCAAAGCATACATATTATGAATAAAAGTGGCATAGATCCAAAGAGAAATGACATATTTAAATGCCTTAGAATATAATAAGCATAGAGATGAAATCAATTATATACTAGGAAAACTAGAAATGAATGTATGCATGAATATGTAATACAAATCCATGTAAGAGATAAGATGTACATATATTAAGTCTAAAGTAGTAGTAGCTGAAAAAAATATAAGTGTAGCATGATCAATATCAAGATATAACAATGTTAAATTTGTGATATAGAGTATATAAAGATATAACCTGGTAATCAAATTTGTGTATAAGGTTCCCCTAAATGGTCGAATGTGTCAAATAAAGACCCATGTATTTATGTAGATTCCCCTAGTGGGTAGATAATAACAAACCTAGATCAGTGTAGTGAGCCTAAATCCTATATAAATATATAATCACTTGACAGTAATAGGTGAATAATGTGTGTATGATAAAACCAACTATACTAAATAGCTAGCATATTTAGTATTTGGAAAATATAAGAAATGTAAACATAGCAATGCATGCAATCTATAATTTTGTGTTTTTTGAGTAATTATTTGAATGTTTTTTGTGTTTTTGACATATTATATTATATTTTGTATTTTATATATATAATTTGTGTACAATAAACATGAAAAAAAAATATGTAAAAGGAACAAGAGAGAAGTAAAGTATGTCTAAGTAATTACTAGAAATAAATGAGATAGTTTACAATCAAAGTGAAATGTCTCTATAGACCCAAGAGCACATCCATGGGATGTGGAAAATCAAATGGTGGATTACGTGGGAGGTTATTCAATGTCAGATACTAGATGTATCTAAACTCAAATAAATCATCATCATGATCGTCATACTATTTTACATGTATTAGTAGAGCCTTATCTTTGGTGTTAGTCTAGGTTCTATGCATTTGAATAGTGTGTTGCTCTACTATTCAAGTTGCCTCATGTAAAGTCACAGGGTAAACCACATTGGACCATAGATTATCTATATGTAACCTATGGTTCTCATATGTGCCATCATGTAAAATGTGAACCATGTGTCCCTCATGACTGAATGTCAAGCATCTATCTGATTGATCAACTATGGCATCCATCACCTATAACCATGTAATTCTAAGTGTAACCATTACATGGGTGACCATACTCACAATAAATAATAATGTGTTGGCCACCTTAGGACCACATGCAACTAGTAGTGTGATATGTCCAATGGAATCATGATAATGCATGGCATGTTGTAGCTCATTTTCTTGATATCATATGTGTTTTAAAAATTCCAAAGTGTAAGTATTAGGATTAAAATCCTCATCAAAATCCACATGGGGGATGTATCTATCCATAATAACAATGTAGGTAGTCGATGGATCATTACATGAGTATCTATGTCAATAATGACTCTATCATGGTGTTTATATCTATAGAGGTGGAGGTTCTATGATTTGAATAGTGCCCTAAGCCTTGAATTTGTTCAAATTATGTTGTAATGTTGATCATGTGTCAGTATCATATCTTGTATGTCTATGAAATTTACAAAAGATTTGACCTTCTTATTGTGATAATCTATTGATGGATTCGTGAATAACTATGGTTAATATCATCAATCCTCTATCAAGTAATATATATAGAATCTAGTGCAATCTATCATGTGAACTCCCTAATTGAATATATATAACTAGATCTATATCTATAGATGTAACCATATGTACTGAATGAAGGGAAGGATCTTCCACTGAATGTAATTGATTAGGGGAACATATAGTTATAGGATTATGAACTAGTGGTGATGCCAGTGTAGGAAAATTTATAAGTAACTTAGAATCATATCTATACTCTCTTGGGCCCATTGGTGTGAAACTTAGTCCACATAAATAGTCATCAATGTCAATAGGTGTTAGATTATCCTCTATGTGTTGAGCATGTTTTTGAGATGCATTGAGTTTCATTGATTTCAAGGTGATCTAAGTATAACATGCATTAATGAAAAAGTAATAGGTTCTAATTGGATTTGAGAGTGCAGATCATGTGTGCAAATATTTGGTATGATAGATAATGTTGTTGATGTTATATTACTATTATAGAGGTCATATGAGATGTTATGAGTGTTTAGAGTGCTTGTGGAAGTGAAAGGAATTCATTAGATCAGTTATATGAATGTCTAGGTTCTCCTAATCATCTTTTAAAATCAATTTGAGTGAGTAGATTAATAAAATTAGAATTATCACATGTGGTAGTATTAGAAGGATTTGGTCACATTGGTTTTATCAATTTTGTCCCAAGTTTCTATGGTTCAATTTTTTGGTCTTGATATGGTGTCTAGAAAAAGTTAATGAGGTGCAAAGTTAGCCTTCTAAGTAGATTGTAGTGTTTCCCATAGTTATCCAAATTTGCAATATAGAGTAACCTTTATAAAACTCTTCCAAGTTTCATAATCTATCTTGATTGGATCAATCATTCAGATCAAGGATCAATGGCATGTAGGTGATCATGTAGATGAAGGTATAACAAAATTTAGGTGATCATGGAGATGGAGATATAATAGTAAACACAAGGTCAATAATTCAAAGGATCCTAAGATTACATAGGGACTGATAAGTGGCATTATCATGTTTTAATATTGAGAACAAGGTACTTAGAATTCATGTATGGCTACCAAGTGGTGTAAGCACATGTAAATTGAGAATAGGGTCCATAAAAGACATGTGAGGCTACCAAGTGTCACAGTCTCATAAGGACATATAGATAATCAACAACCAATGATTAAAAGTAAATACTAGATGAATTATGAGGATATTGATGGAGTTTATTTGATCTAGTTGTTAGGGACATGAGATGAAGACACATGTTTGAAGCTTCTACATTACACAGTTTCCATTGGAATTAAAATTAACAAAGGAAAAATAATATGTATTATTTGAGCTATAAGTTTTGATGAATGATGAATTTTATGGTGGTATAAAAATCAAAGTGATAGAGAACTCCAAGGTAAATCCATAAAATTGTTTAGAAAGTTTGACTATCCATATAGTTGTAGTTATTGCACTCCAAAGTTGACTATGCATTTGACCATCATCTCCAAGTGATCTAAGAAGGATGTTTGAGTTTGTATTGATGTTTTAAGGTGATTTATCTATTAGATAATGTTTTAGACTCCATGAGGACCATATGTGTGAATTTTGGAGGTTTGAACAATCCATATTTAGTATGAATAAATGCTTAGAAGTTGAATATTTATTCATTCATGGTCTTCTTGTTTATAAAATTAATGTTTGAGTAGATTATAAATATATAAAGGAGTGTAGTGATGGATGTAATCACTTGAAGGTGTATTAGGAGTCATTTATAGTAAAACTATAAATTTCTAAGTAGTCTTGTGGTTCTTATTTTCTCAATGAAGTACTAAAAGAGTGAATAGGTTTTTGTGAGATATATAAGGGCTATTAAGGCCTAATTGAAAGGTGTAGTTGCTTAAAGGTGACCCATGGATGCTATGTTAGACATATGAAGGTGGTATGCAGATATTTATTAATGTAATATATTCCTTATGGATTAAGGCAAGTCTGATGGTTAAACAAGAAGATGATATTCATGAAGACTTTATAAAGAGTGAAATCAAAGGTGATGGTCTCTAGAGAGTTGATTAGTGGAATAAAGAGTTGTGAAGAAAAGGAAGAAGAGAGTGAGTGGGCTGAGTGGATGGATTAAAGAGGAATTAAGTTTTATGATTGTATTTATGACATGTAGGTCATAATTCTAATGTCATAATAGTGTACTTATAGGATTGAAGATTGAGGATGAGTGAAGAGGTCTAGAGTGATCCAAAAGAGTGTGTTGGTTACATTACTTGTGTGTGAAAACTTGAGAGAGTGAAGGGTTGAAAGAGAAGTGTTATACATTATTTATTCATCATATTGAAAGGTAATCAAAGTTATGGAGTTGTTTATTTCATAGGTGTTGTGTGAGTTCTTAACATCTAGAATAAGTTGGTGTTTGTTCATGATCAAGGGTAGGTAATCCTTGTGAAGTGGGTGCTTCACTAAAAGGTCTCATTTTTGTGATCATCTTATATGGTAAGTAGTCCATGTGTTTGTAATCTTGAGAGTGGGTTATATTCCCCATGAGGGTTTTCCATGTAATTCATGTGTTATGTTTTTGATCTTGCATCATCTTTCTTTTTCACTATTATGAATTACTTGTATGTTTTATGAATGCTTGTATTTATTGATTAAGGATTGTAAGGATTGAAATTGAATTTTGGATTATCTTGCATCATTGATTCACCCCCCCTTAGTGATTGTACCTCTAATAATTGGTATCAAAGTTAGACCTTATTTACAATTGTAACCATTTGAAGGTGATCCAAGGTATAATATGACAAGTCAACATATGTAGGATTTCTCTACAAAGCAAGAACCATTGTTCAATAGATCTAATTATGATTTTTGGAGTGAAATAATGACAACATACATCATGTTTCTAGGGTTTAAAATTTAGAAATATATTATGGATGGTTATACTACACTAACTACTCCTCCAACTAGTACAACTGATAAGAGGCTAAGTGAAAAAAATTCAAATGTAATGAATGCCATTATTTGCGATCTTTTAGAGACTAAGTTCACCAATGTTGTCCATTGTAAGTCTACCAAGGAAATTTGGGTCAAATTATAAACTATCTATGAAGGAGATTCAAAATCTAAGTTGGATAAATTATAGACTTATCGAAGGAAATTTGAGGGCCTCAAAATGAAGGAAGAAGACACTGTTGCATCCTATCTTCTACGGGTTGATGAGATAGTAAACATGATCAGAGGTCTTAGAGAGAAGATTGAAGAAGTTACTATAGTTCAAAAGGTATTAATGTGTCTCACTCTCAAATTTTATTCAAAAGTATCTGATGTAGAATAAAGTCATGATCTTACTCAGATGAAGATGGATAAATTGCATGGGATCCTTACTTCCTATAAGATGAGAGTCAATGACGATAGACCTCCTAATAAGGAAGCATCCTTCAAGGTGATCAAGGAGACAAAATCTATAAATAAAAAATTAATCCTTGAATACTTTAACCTTAATGAAGATCAACTTCAAGCCTTAATTGCAAGGAAATTAAATGTAGGAACATGTAAGTATGAAGAAAAATTTCCTTTTAAATGTTTTTCATGTGGTAAATTTGGTCATTTTGTAGCTAGATGCCTAGATAGAGGCAAGTCTAAACATAAAGAAGCTCATAAAGAATATCATGAGGATGAACAAATGAAATATAAGGATCTTAACAATTACATAAAGCTATTTAATAAGAAAAATGGAAATAAGGAGTCATACAAAGTTATTTTGAGCCTTTATCATGAAGAAGATAGTAACTCATCTACAAAAGAAGAATAAAACACATCAGATAATGATGATTCATTCCATAAAGAGGATAAGGAGACATTGTTCATGGATATTAATGATGATGAAGGTGAATGTTCTTTAAGCATAGATTTATTTGGAGGAGATAGCTTAGAGGAAGGATATGAGAAAGTCACTCTTGAAGACAAATATATAAATACTATGGAAGAAATGAAGCTACTACAAGGCAAGAATAGAAAACAAGCTTCCTTGATCAAATCCTATGAGGACCAAATTAGCATTTTTGAAGGAAGGTTGAGTAATGAATTCAAGGAGCATGATGAAATAACTCAATAGCTTAAAACTCAAGTTTGTTTTCTTGATGAAGAGGTAAAAAGTAAGGATTAATAATGTATCATGTATTAATAAAATATGGAGTTTTTGTAGATGAAACTAAATCAAGTTATGAACAATATTGAAACATATCAAATATTAGAATCAAGTAGCTCTAAAAGAGATGATCTTATGACAAAAAAATATATAGATGATGATTTAGATAATAAAGAAACTAAGGTAGAAAATAAGGCTAAATTGATAAATCCTGTTGAAAATCTGAAGATGAGAATAAAAAGAAAAATAAGATGATGTCATAAATCAAGAACTATGAGGATTATTTTAGTATGTTTGAGGAAAGAATAAATGATGACACTAGGGAACATGAAGATACAATCAAGTATCTCAATACTCAATTGGAAACTTTGTCTACAAGTCTAAAAACTAAAGAAAATGAATACTTCAGGTATATGATTGAAGTTGAGTCCTTTAAGGTTGAGTTGGAGAAGACATATAGCAAGGTAATATTTTCTTTTGATTTTAAAAGAGTTATAATGATCTTAGAAACATTTTGATTAGTCAAATATCTATAAGTGATAGATCTAGTCTAGGTTTCAAAGAAGAACAAAACATTGTAACTCAAGAAAAATAAAAGGATAACATGAACAAAGAGAATCAAACCTTAAAATTCAATGATCATTCAAGGAATGATTGTTTTAAAAGATTGAAAACTAATCCTATCAGACAACTAAATGCTATGAGGTATGCAAATTTCAAGGGTTAGTATTGCTCCTATAGTTAATTTGGTCATAGGTAAGGAGAGTGTAAAAGACCCTCAAAAAATGAATTTACTTGGAACTATGATATGAATCATAGATCAATAGGTGTAAGTGAATTTTAATGCTATAGTTAATATGACACGAGGAACATTATAAGATTTTGTCATAACAAGGTAAGAAATAATGAGTTTTTATTAAGAAGTATGGCTTGATATAAGTTATTCAAGAGAGAGGTCACATAATATGGTTTTGTAAGAATGGTCAATCTCTTAATTTAAAGAAAATCAATCCTAACATGAAGAAAAGAAGCTATAATGAATGGAGACCCAAGGAGGTGAATGGGTTCTTTGTCATGATAGAATAGGAAACAAGTCCAAGAGTCAAAGAGCAATCCTTATCTACCCAAATGGATAATAAGATCAAGTGGGACTCTGAGTTAAAAAGAAAAAGTGAAGTTAAGGACTCATTCAAAGCCATTTTGATGATGAGGTAAGACTACAAGTCAAGTAAGAGCATGAATATGTGGGAGTCTCCTAAATTTTGGGATGGTTAGTCTCTTATGACTAATGGGTGTCTCTATCTATGCTTCTTAGGAGACATTTGTCATATATATAAGTAAGTGTGCATGGTCTAGGTGATGAACCAAATGCTACTATCAGTATAGAATGGGGAGAAACAAGTTCACAAGCTTGCTCTAGTGGTTGGTGTTGAAATGTTTCAAGATACCCATTCAATACATTGGTTCTAAAAGTAAAATCTAGTTGAATTTTAATTCTTGGTTAGATAGGTAATATCATAAAGTATAAAGAGATGGTCTGAAGGTGCTCAAGAGGAGCCTAAAGCTCAGATGACTTAAAGGGAATCCATCTTAAGGGGGATCATATGTGAAATGTTTCAAATCTAAGGAGTTTGTATGGTTGATTATGGTTTTATAACATGTTATATGAGATGAGCATGATGTTTGGGGGAGCTTTCTAAGATCTGTGAGTGATTTTTCAAGTCCAAGGATCAAGTTGGAAAGTTAAGGAAGATACCTTTGTCATTAATGTCAAAGGGGGAGAAATTTTATAATGAAAGATTTGTTTACTTTGGGTGAAATCATTTTAAAAAGTGTTTTCCATCAATGACAAAAGGGGAGATTGTTAAGAATGTTTTTTAGATGCATTTATTATCATTAATGTTAAGGTTATATGAGTACATAATGCATTAACGACAAAGTAATAGGTTCTAAGTGGATTTGAGAGTGCATATCATGTGTGTAGGTCTTTGGTATGATAGATAATGTTGTTGATGTTATGTTTCCATTTTATAATTCATATGAGATGTTATGAGTGCTTAAAGTGCTTGTGGAAGTGGAAGGAATTCATCAGATTAGTCATATGAAGGTCTAGGTTCTCCTAGTCATCTTGGAAAATTAGGCTGAGTGAGTAGATTGATGACATTAGAATTAGCACATGTGATAGTATTATAAGTATTTGTTCATATGGTTCTAATTAGTTTTTTACCAATTTTATATGGTTCAAATTTTAGGTCTTGATATGGTGTCTATCAAAATATATTAATGTGCAAAGTTGGCCTTCCAAGTAGATTATAGTGTTTCCCATACTTAGCCAAATTTTCAATATCAAGTGACATTTATATAAGGCTTCCAAGTTTCATAATATAAATTGATCATATCAATCATTCAGATCAAGGATCAATGACACATGTGTGATCACGCATATGAAGATCTAAAGACACGTGGGTGATTGCATAAATAGAGATCTAATAGTGAGCATAAGGTCAATAAGTTAAAGGATCTTACGATTTCACATGGGACTAAAAAGTGACATTATCATGTTCTAATATTGAAAATAGGGTACATATAATACACATAGGCCTACCAATTGGCATAAGTGCATGGAGACTGACAACAAGGTCCATAAAAGACATGTGAGGCTACCAAGTGTCACAATATCAAAAGGATGGATCAAATATCAATGGCCAGTGATTGTAAGTAAATACTTGGTGAATCATGAGGATAATGATGGAATTTATTTCATCTATTTCCCCTCATTTATAAAGTTTTAGCATTACATAGTGACTGTTGGAATTTAAATTAACAAAGAAAAACTAGTATATATTGTTTGAGCTATAACTTTTGATGAATGATGAATTTGATGGTGGTATAAAAATAAAAGTGATAGAGAAATCCAAGGAAAATCCAAAAAAATATTTATAAATTTTGACTATTATTATAGTTTTAGCTATTGAGATTCAAAGTTGATTGTGGATTTGACCATCATCTGCAAGTGATCTGAGAAGGATGTTTGAGTTTGTATTAATGGTGTCTTGATGTCTCAAGGTGAATTATCTATTAGAGAATGTTTCAAAATATAGGAGGACTAAATGTGTGAATTTTTTATGTTTTAAAAATCCATACTTAGTATGAAAAAATGCTTACAAGTTAACTATTTATTCATTCATGGCGTTTTTATGTACAAGACTAATGTTTGAGTAGATTATGCATATACAGAGGAGTGTAGTGATGGATGTAATCACTTGAGTTAAGTCAAGTCTGATGTATAACCAATAATATGATATTCATGAAGGCTTTATAAATATTGAAATCAAAGTTGATGGTTTCTAAAGAGCCTATTAGTGGAATAGAGAGTTGTGAAGAAAAGGAAGAAGAGAGTGAGTGTGTTGAGTGAATAGATTGAAGAGAAGAGTAGGTTGAGGATTGTGTGTATGACTTTTAGGTCATAATTTTAATATCATAAGTGTCCTTTTAGGATTGAATAATAAGGATGAATAAAGAGGTCTATAGTGATCTAAAAGAGTGTTTTGGATGAACTGCTTGTGTGTGCAAGATTGAGATAGTGAAGGGTTGAAAGAGAAGTGTTATACTTTTTTTCCATCATATTAAAAGGCAATCATAGTTCGGATCTATTTATGTCATAGGTGTTATGTGGGTACTCAACATCTAGAACAAGTTGGTGCTTGTTCATGCTTAGGGGTGGGTGCTCCTTGTGAAGTGGGTGATTCACTAAAAGGTCTCATATTTGTGATCATCTTATAGGATAAGTAGTCCATGTGTTTTTAGGATTGAGAGTGGGTTTTATTCCCTATGAGGGTTTTCCATGTAATTCATGTATTATGTGTTTGATATTGCATCATCTTTCTTCTTCACTATTATGAATGTATTATATTCTTTATGAATGCTTGTGTTGATTGATTAAGGATTTCAAGGATTGGAATTGAAGTTTGGATTATCTTGCATCACTTATTCACCCCCACTCTTATCGATTGTACCTCTAACACTATGGTGGCCTAAGAATATATATCAAAGTTATGGATGTATACTTATTCTTAGTTGACAATTTATGGTAATTATGTTTTTAAAATATCATCATATAATTTGGGTGAGGATATTTTTACTTTGGGAGGCTACTCCACCATCATGTGTGAAGGTAACTATGTTTTAAGAAGATATATAAGAGGTGTAGGAATAATCTTATTGGATTCCCTAACCTCATTTATTTTCATTTTCTCAATTAGATTCTTGTGAGGTGGGGACTGTATGATAACATGAGGAGTCCCATCTAAATATGTACTCATGGTAGTAGGCTTGGTGAGTCTATAATATCTCAAGGGTTGATTATCTTCTAGATAAGTGTATAAGTATTCATCATGTAAAAATATGATGCATCTATGCAAAGTAGAGGATACAACCTCCATAAAATGTATCTAATGTCTCTCAAGTAATAAGTTCTAGTGAAAATGATTAAGCATCACTTGAAAGTGTGTGCATAGGGTTTTGGGCCCTACCATAATATCTAGTGTAATATAACATAATGTCTATCTAGGAATATCATCAAACCTCTAATATTGTTATGTTTTCTAAATATATGTTATATGAACCCCCATAGTATATAGAAATGTGAGGTTTCATATATTAAATCCTAAACCACTATCAATGAGAACTCATTTAATAGTAGTGGCTTTGATTTGTGCTTGAATGAAAAGTGGTAAATTTTGAGCAATAATTGATTATGATAGAAAATCCTCATTGGAAAAAGATATAACATATTCAATGTCCTTGATAGTTTTCGTGATAGAAGTAAATTAGGTTTTCACTATGTCACAAGGTAAAGATATATGATTGAGTGTTTGAAAATTAATATATTTGAAAATAGTTGTCTTTTGAAGTAATTTCATTATGGATATCTTACCTGGTGTGTTTCTTAACTGATCCACAATATCAAGTGCTCTGTGTTCATATTTGGTTTCTATTTTAGTGTGTTGGGGATGAGGAGGGATTATGAGATTACTTTATTCCTATAAAGGTTGAGGAGGTACCCTATTCCATCTATAACAAGTTGAATCATAGGATATACTATTTACTGAGGGTGAGTAGTAGAGGCAGGATGGGAGCAAAGATAATCAACTAGTATGAGGTAGAACAAAAAGATTCCTTTAAGCCCTCTATCATCAAGTTGTAAATGAAGGTAACTCAAAGTGATCCATATATCAATGATCTTCATAATAATGGGACTCATAAGAGGGAAGACAAATGTGTTAAATAAGCTTAGCTCTAACATGATCTATGAGAAGAGTGACATATATGTGCATTTTTCTACTAATGTCTAGTAATAAGCATGCTAAGAAAACCATTAGACTTTCTACCATAAAGTATAAAATGAAAATTTGCATGATAATCATGATGATAGGCTACAAACTAAAACCTAATTAGATGTTGTAAATAAGAAGGGAAACCCTAATGGTGTAATAGGGTTTTGAAATAATGTGCTCAAAATAAGTCATGTTCATCAAATGTTTTAACCTTTTAGGACTTAACAAGTATAAATAACATGTTTTTTAAAAGGCTACGTAGATTAAATTAGGGTAATAATATGAAATAAATACAACCACTAATTTTTTACTAGATTGACTATCTTTGACCTTTCTAAAAATAGTTCAAGTAAGAAATTAGTTGGAAAAAAACTAAGATGGATTATTTAAAGGCTAGAAACTAAGGTGGAAGTTGATCCTTGTTCACCATCAATTTGATCAGTATGATTAAACATGATCCATTGATATATTTGGGCTTAGTAGCCTTATCATTTGATGTATATCATTGATCTATCTGATAAGTACTTGAGATCTTTACACTTGTCATTGATGTGTTAATGCTAACCTTTTGACTTGATGCTCATTGTTGATCTTTGATACATGACCAAACACTCACCATTATATCTTTGGGACCTACTGACATCATATATTTCCCACTTACCATTAGATTTAATATTAGCTCCTAAGATTTGGACACTTGTTAGGTCTTCATTTAACCTTGAAACATTTTAATTCAAATGGATATTTATTGTATCTTTAATTTGATGTTCTCATGCATGTTTCACTCTGTAATTCTTAACTTTGAATATTTATATCTTAAGATAACAATCTCATCAAGACATGAAACTTGTAAAGGATGTTCAAGGCATGAAAAACATCATGTATGTGAAATATTTTAGCTTGAGAGGCCTCCCAAGTGCATCTATTAAATTTTCAATTAAATTAATGTGTTTTCTTCTAGTTGACATGTTGATGATGATTTGGTTGTCTAAGATCACCAAATTCATGATTTAAGCTTGCTTAAAGTGTTTAAAAATCTTAAAAATTCTATTTGATCTCATCTTGAAGTTCATATTCTTATTATGACATTGGGTCACTCTTCAATCAGGGCCATGTTTTGCCTCTTATCCTAGATTAGGCAAATTTTGGTATGTAGGCCAAATTTGGCCAACATCTTTGGCAAGTCAACTGGGTATCATGCCTACTATGCTTGAGAACTTGGACCATTTACATGAATTTTGGAATCACAAATAATGACAAATTTTATTCATGGCTATAAACAACCCTCTAACTTACAAAGACAATGAATTCTACCAAAGTGGGGAAGGAAACATAGAAAATAAGGAAACTAAATAAACAAAGCAAAAGAAAATAAATAATGTGCTAATACAACACTTTTAGGAAATACAAAAAAACTATGTATAGGGAAATTCAACCTTTAGTATCAATGTTTCAAGTGTATCCCATTAACTAGAATAGGATGCTCCTCGCCATCTATTTTTTCAAGATGGAAGGAATTATGGAATTTGTAGTTGGACTTATGTGTCGACCACTACAAAGAGATTAAAAATTTATATGGTTTTCTATCTTATCTATACCCTCATCCCACTTGAAGACCAAATCTCCTTCTTTGAATCTTCTTGAAGAAGTTCCTTTGTCAAAGACTCTCTTCACTTTTGCTTGATTCCTTTCCATGGCTAGCATGGACTGATGTCTTATCTCTTTCAACTCTATAATCTCAACATATCTAATCTTCATAGGTTCATTCTCTAATAACTCATGTTGATGCATCATTTCTAGGATGGTAAATTCAAGACAAATAGGCATTCTTGCTTCCTTATCATATACCAGTTTGTAGGAAGAGTTGGCTATTAAATTTTTATAGGTGATCTTATTAGCCTATAGATCTGACTTCAATTTTAGATTTCATAACCTTTGATTATATTCAATTTTTATTTTTATGATTTTTAATAGGTTATTATTAGTGGACTTAGCAAGGCCATTGCCTTGTGGATAATAATTTGATGAAGTGATGAGAAAGACACTATGTTAAACAACCCATTGGTTGATTCTAGACCCAAAAATGGCCATAATATTATCAAAAATAATGGTCAAAGGGACTCCAAATCTAATAATAAAACCTTCATAGAAATCTATAACATTGGTCTTATTTACTTCCTTTAATGCCATTACTTATGTCCATCTAGTGAAGTAATATGTAGTAGTTAGTATCCATTTATGTCCTAAGCTTAAAGGAAGATTAATGAGACCAATAAAATCCAACTCCCATTGGATGAAGGGTTGTTCTACTAAAATTGGTTGGAGAGGTAAGGATACAAGTTTTACCTTGCCTACAAACATAGCACATTGTCTACATTTCCCCACCCATGCATGACAATCACCAAATAAGCTTGGTCAATAATACCCACCTTTCATGATCTTGTGGGTTGTGGTCCTTGATGAATAGTTCCCTCCACCATGTCCATCATGGAACTGGTCAAGCTATCTCTATGTTTTGCATGGCTCTATACACCTTAGTAACATGGCATTGATATCTTTCTTGAATAAGTTACTATCAATAAGAATAAAAGGAATTGACTACAATCTAAAATATCTTATTTTATAAGGGCTTAGATGAGAAGGATAAATACCATCTTAGAGGTATCTTACTATGTCTTAGAACTAGCCAAAATGTGAGGTGTGATTAGTTTCAATTTATTTATTAGTTGACACCTTAACTACCTCATTAGCTTCTTGTAAGTCTTGGGATAGATGCTCACAAAGTCCTTTGCCTCTAACCAGATTTATGACCTTGATATCTAAATCATACTCCATTAATTTTGTTATATAACCAACTCTTTTCTCATTTATATCCTTGTTTAAGAGAAATTATTTGATACTTGGATGGGCAACCATCAAATGTATCTTATTATTAGACAACAAGTATCTAAACTTATGGAGAGACTTAATAATATAAAGTACATGATTTTTAATAAAAGAGTACCTTGTTTCATATTCTTCCAAGCCTTAACTAAAGAAGGATATTCATTTTTCTAAAGCCTCATGTTTCTACTATATAATAACACATGAAATGGTGTCAATGTTAGCATAGGTGTACAAAATGAATTCCTTTGAGAAATCTAGGTTCATGACCATAGGAATACTAGCCATATCTTATTTAATTTATTCAAAACTCTTTAATCCTTCCTTAGACTAGTTTAATCCCTAATTATTCTTTAGCATGGATGTAAGTGGCTTAGATAAAGTGGCAAAATCTGAGATGTATCTTTTGATAAAATTGATCTCCCTTAAGAAACTTTTTGCAAATCTCTTTTGTGCTTTGGGCAAGGAAAGTGAAAGAATTAAAGTTGTCCTTTCAGGACCTATGCTTAAACCATGATTTGAAATTATATACCCAAGGAGCTTACCTTCATAAACTTATAAGACACAAATTTTGGGATTTAGGGATACCCCAAATTTCCTACATTTTTCAAACACTTTCTCAAGGTGAACCATGTGCTCACTTGCATTCTTTGAAAACAATGTTATATCATCCAAATAGACCAGTACATACTTATTAAGAAGGACCTAGAATGCCATATCCATGGCTCTATAAAAGTTTTTCCATCATTGGATAGACCAAATGGAATCTTTCTATATGCAAATGTCCCCCACTTTATGGTGAAAACTGTCTTGA
Organism: Torreya grandis; assembly: GCA_037957365.1. Classification (NCBI taxonomy): domain Eukaryota; kingdom Viridiplantae; phylum Streptophyta; class Pinopsida; order Cupressales; family Taxaceae; genus Torreya; species Torreya grandis. The sequence continues at coordinate 1,134,515 of JARHVA010001156.1, read as the reverse complement.
ATTGGTCTTCTTCTTTGACCAAAATCTAGTTATAATCACTATAGCCATCCAACAAAGAGAACCTTTCTAAATCTAAAACCAACTATAAATATGTTACATAGATGGAAGTGGCTAGTGGTCTTTAAGGGAAACCTTATTCAAGTCATAAAAGTTAACACATAGTCTAATTTCACCATTCATTTTTCATACTATAACAAAGTTTGACACCCAATTTGAGTTCTTCATTATAAATATAATAGCTAACTCAATGAGTGTATGAAGCTCAGCTCTCATCAAAGGCTCAAGATTAGGATTAATATTCCTTTGTCTTTGTATTACTAGCTTAGTTTCATCTTCTATCTTAATGGTGTGTTAATCTAGACTTGGGTCAAATGCCTTGAGATCACTATATTTCCATGCAAATACATCAGCAAAATTTGCACATAGCTCAATGAAATCTTCCTTTTTTGAATGAGTGCATACCTTACCCGAATTTACGTTATTACTAGGTGAAACCTCCACATTGGCATAGTGGTCTTCTTTTGTTGACAAAGTTAACTTTTCTTTCCTTAGGTCATCATCACCACTAAATATGTTCTCAAATGTGACCAATCCCTTGGGCAAATTTGACTAATTTTTTGAGGAAAACTTAGCCTTTTATTGCAAGAATCTAAAAATTTAATTGTCAGATTCAAACACTTTCCAATTATTATTATTATTATTATTATTATTATTATTATTATTATTATTATGATTATTATTATTATTATTATTATTATTATTATCTGGCATAGAATACCTTAAAATAACCTTAATGTGTGACTGGACCTTTTCATTTTTTACAATAGTTGTGATACTAAATTGCACCCTAATGGCATCCAACCTGTCTGTATGTTTTTTCTCATCTCTTGGTATTGCCTAAATGTTGAAAGCCTAAAAATATTCAAGTAAGTCCCATAACCTATGATTATAATATTTAATCAATGGGTTTTTGTATACATTAAGACCATTCACTTGGTGAACTACTATTTCACTATCACCAAAGACTTTTAAGGCATTGACTTTAATCTTCGTAGCCCATTGTAAACCATGAACTAGTGCCTCATATTCTACAACATTATTTGAAAAACCAAATTGAAACTTAATATATGAGAAATAACTTTGATTCTTTGGAGAAATAAACGTCATTCTATCCCTTTTACCATGCTTATTATTTTAGCCATCAAATTATAATTTCCAAAGATCATCGCTAGACTACTCATCCTTCATCAAGAATGGAATCGATACATCTTTCTCATGAAATAAATAAAAACCAAGTCCATATTCTTAAATTAGGTTATAAGGATCATATTAATGTGAAATAAAGTCCCAATTATCAGTGAATAACTATATAATCCTATATAAAGGTGATTCAATTTCTTCTACACTATCTTCTATCACCTCATCTGAGATGAGGCAATTGGTGTTCATAACACTTGGCATATATGGATCTAAATGAAACCATGAAATAGGTTTAAAATTTATGGTTACCTTGGTACCATACCTGGTCTTGAACATAAAATATGTCTAATTAGTTGATAATTATCCTCCAATATTTGAGGTAAAGTCCCTTGACAGACACATGGCAAAATAAGGAGGCAAGTCCACCACAACTACATCTTGCTAAATGGTGACATTGAGACAAGCATGTAGTGTCAAATTTAGATAATTAATGATGATTAATATATTTTTTGGTGAAAAATACAATTTAAACACCCATTTAACATTTGGTTTATAGACAAGACCAAGCTTGTCTATTATTTTTTTAGGCATGACAATGTTACTGGCTCCACTATCCACAATATAGTTATGAACTAAATAGTCACCAAATATCAAAAATAGGTATAAGGGAGGTTTTTTACTTGAATTTACCTTAAATTTTTCCACTTTTACCATTTCACGTACCTATTATACTTGATGTTTCATTTTCTATTCTGAATTAGTTAGGATAACTCCTTATTTCTCAACTAGTTCTAGAGATAGTTTGAGAGCTAAAAACTCTTGGATGAGCATATTTTTTTGTCCTAGAATAGCAATGGAATCCCACATGATAATTATGAATTTGTATTTATTCATTTAATCCACTATGTTTAATTAATCTCCACTAACCTTTGGCTACACCTTTTGAACCACTGGTTGTTCACAGAAAAGAAGTATTTGAGGGACCTTCCCAACCTCTACATTCTATGATTTTGTGTTGTAAGAGTAGCAAGATGATCTTTGGTGTTTTTTGTTATAACTTGACCACTTGAACTAATATTATCACCACCATGATTTAAAATGACATAATCATCCATTTTTCAATTTACATTAATGGCATTAGGCTGCCCTTAAACTTGTTAAGCCTCTCTTTGGGGTACCAAACTTGTCTCTTGATATTGACCTCCTTGAAGAGAAAACTCTTTTTGTGTCATTTGTGGCATAGTAATGTTCTATGATACCAAGGATTGGTTATAAACATCATTGAGGTGGTAGGGATGCCAATTTTAGTCATGCATCAAATTATTTTTAGGTGGTGTAGGAACAATAGATTTTTAATTTGTTGGTACATTAGGGTTAAGATCTGCATATGGTTTAGCTAGAACTATGGCTCCTTATGCCTTGTAGGGTGGTATATTTTCTCTAAATATTTGATAATGAGGTCTTTTATCTCTAAAGGGATGATAATTAGTCTAATTTTGTTATTGATAGGGCCTATTAGCCTAATATTGTTACCTTTTGAGTTGGAATATTTCATTTCCAAAGGATTAAAGTAAACCTTTAAGCTCACCAAACTCATTGGTTTGACTAGAAGCAACTATAACTTGAGCTTAAGGAGGTGGAATATGGGCTAATGATGGAAATTGAGGAACTTAAGGGGGTGGAATATATTTCAACTCTGGTAATATATGCATTAGAGGCCTTAGAGTAAGCTTACGACCTTGTATTAAACTATTGTCTTCTCTTATTACAATCTCATAAGCATTTGGCAAGGTATGGCCACCCATAGACTATATCATCACACTAATATCAGAATTAAGGGATCTTAAATAATACAATAAATCATATTCATAGGATGGTCTAATCACTTTAGGTATTCTATTCCATGTTTTTTGTAAACCGAGGTTAAAATTAAACATGAACTCATGAGGAGCTCTCTTTAAGTTGGTCAGTTATTCAACTAAAGATAGGTGATCAGACTTGTCTTTAAATTAATTGACTAAGGTTTCACCTAATTCATCCCATGTAGCTATGTAATTTAATGGGAGATTTCTATACCGCTATAGATCTTTTCCTTTGAAGGAAGTAACAAGCAGTCTAATGGCCACATTATCTTGAACAACATTATGTATTGAATAAAGGTTAGCAACATCCTAGATGTGCTCAATAGTAGTTTTTTTATCTTCTTAAAAAAATAATGGGATTATTTTAAGATCATACTTAATAATATAATCATAATGGTCTAAATTCAATTTACTACCCCTATTGAATGGAATAAATACTTGATTTATGATGGCCATTTGAGTAGGGGGATTACACTGTTTGAAATAATAGGATCAAGATGAATAATGTTTTTAGGGATAATGTCTTATCTTTTTATATTATATGAAATAGAAGGTATCTCAATGAATTCAAGGGGAATATCTTTACTATCTAACCTTGTAGTAACTTTTGGCATGAGAATGTTGTCTAAATGGTGATATGAATTATGTAACTCTAAAGATATTTAGATCTTGATAATGATGGATCTCCTTTTCTAATGTATATTATTTTCCTTATCTCCAAATTTATTTTCTCTAGGAGACCTGGTTCCATCAAGTGTGCCATAACTTTTGGTGTTCTTAGGTTACACCATAGCTGAGAAAGGGGACTATTCAAGTCTTCCTTTTCAAACCTAGTCCAACATGGGAATGATCCTAGGTTTTGGGTCACCTAATCTTGGGTTAGACCTCTAAAAAATGTTGGCTTCATTCTGGGGCTATCACCTCTACTAAGTCTAAATTAGCTTCTTATCTGGAAAATGGGAAAGATATTGACAATAATTCATGAAAGCATGTAAGAAAGAGGTGATGCACCAAATGTTTTGATCCTTATAATTGCATAAGACACATTATAATACACATTAAAGACTAATAAATATCACTTCATTCACTCTTCAATCAGCTTCCACATAATTTTTTCACACAAAGGCATGAACTAGCTATCAACCTAGTATGAGAGGGCAATTATCCACTTCCAAACTGACCAACAGACTATATATGCACTTAGGATGACATGTGAAAACTATAAAAACATTACATGAAGGTGATGAAACTTAGATAGAGGTAAGGAAAACATACATTCACTTAACCACATTAATGAATTCATGAGACACACTTTAATTTAGATGGAAAATGGAGGAATTCAATCTTTATTACATCAAATAGGTGTTACAGTACAAATCTTGGTAGAGTCTAGTCATGCCAAAGAGATGGATCCTTTTCAAGACTTACAAGCCTATATTTATAGTAGAATGGGATGAGAGAGATGGGGGTCATGTGGAAGAATAAGGATAATGGAGCATAATGACCTAGATTTCCCATCATTTTTGCATTGATGCCATTAAAAAAGATCACTATATCTAAGAATACTTCTATAAAGTAGCTAGAACAACCATATCAATCCCTTTCAATCCATTTTTGGTCTATATTGATTCTCCTTATATTTATTATAGTGGAATCAAGTCATTTTCAAGATAAATTTCAATGTTGAAGCTATTATAATGGCTAGATCAATCTTTTATAATCTCCTTCTAGTATTGATGTAGTTACAATAGCTTAATCAATCCATTTTAATCTTGTTCCAATGTCGATTTCTCCTTACTTGTTCATTTTGGCATGTAAAAAGGGTCATAATCATACTTCTAGATTTGGAAATGAACCCATCAAAACTGATGTGCCTAATTCCATGGATTTTCTTTAAAACATTTACACTAGTTTGACTTTGATCATATTTGGCTTTGACTTTTGATATTGGCCCTTGATCTTCATCTAGGTTTCTAAAAATGTGCTATTTTTCATCTACACATTCATCCTTAGGATCCTACTATCAATCTATCTACTATTGTGTTTATACCACATGGTGGCCTCACATTTAATATGAGATCCTTACCCTATGCATCATTGATCTTCCTTTACATGGCTCAAATGTGTATCATTGATCTATCTAACTTTTTCCATAGTTGTGACACTTGGTAGGAGCTCATTCATCTTTAAGATCCTTTGAATCTTTGACCCTTACTCACTATCGATCTAATTGGTATGATTAAATGTGCTCTATTGATCTCTTTGGCCCATTAACATTTTTAGTCAACACATACCATTGATCCATCTAAAAATTACCCAATATCTTAACACTTATCATTTACGTGTTAACCCTGACCTTTTGACTTGATGCTCACCATTGATCTTCAATGCATGATCAAATGCTCACCATTATATCTTTGGGATCCACTAACACCATAAATTGATTATTTGTCATTAGATTTGATCTTAGACCACAATATTTGGACACTTTTCAACTCCATGTTTAACCTTAGAACATTTTAATTCAAATGACTATTTGGCATAGCTTTAATTTGATGTTCCCACAGAAATTTCACTTTACAAGTCTAAATTTGAAGCTTTATATCATGAGATAGAAAGCTCATCAAGACATGAAATTTGTAGAGGATGTTAAAATCATTAAAAAAATCATGTCCATGCAATTTTTTGTCCTAAGATACCTCCCAAGTGCATCTATTAAATGTGTAATTAGATTGACTTGTTTGTTTCTGCCTGACATGTTGTTAACAGTCTAGTTGTCTAAGATTACCAAATTCATGATTTAAACTTACTTAAAGTGTTTCAAAAAAATTAAAATGTTAGTTGATCTCCTCTTGAAGTTCATATGCTCCTATGACATTGGTTCACTCTTTAATTAGGACCCTGATCAGCTTCTTATCATGGGTTAGGAACATTTTGGTATGTAGGTCAAATTTGGCCAAAAATACCATTATAATTCTTGTGTCAATTCTAAAAGAGGTTTATGCTGACCCTAGGAGATTCTAGATTTGAAAATATATATGTTTGTTAAAAAGAGAGGGAAAAGACATTAGCTCCATTATTGGGACACTAGTACCATGTGGCACTAGTATCCAAGTGGAAGAACACTAGAAACAAAGGGACAAGATCCATAAATGAAGGTTTGGTACTGCCTTAGGTATGACTAAGGACACATGTGGCCTACAAAAAATTTGGATAAGTGTGATAACAGGCTTTAGTATAGGTCTAGATCTAAACTAGGGATAGGTAGTCTCAATTACCACTCTTAACATTTAAATACCAGTTTTAAGTGATATAGATTTGTATAAATAATAATTTGAATATTGAGATGCATGGATAATGTGCATAGATATAAAAAATATGGACAAAACTCTATGGTTGGAGTACATGACTCAAGATGGATTATTATTCAAAGAAATGAGGTTATGCATACCTCAAGGCTCCATGAGAGAGAACCTATTTAAATAAAAATGTAGTGGAGGTTTAGATGGTCATTTTGTGTATGATAAGACTATGGCATAATTGAGTCACAAATACTATTGGCCTCAGAATAGTATGAATGTGAAGAAGTTTATACATAAGTGTAGATTTTACCAACATGCTAAGGGTAAAATTCAAAATATTGTATCAGCCATTTCCCATTTTGAATAGACTATGAGATGCATTGAGTATGAAAATTATTCTTGGATTTCCAAAATTCAATTGGGTAATGATTTGATATTTGTTATTTTTGATAGATTTTATAATATGGCTCAATTTTTAGCATGTAATAAGACTAGTGATACCAAACATATTGTGAATTTGTTGTTTCAATAAGTTTTAATATTTCATAGATTACCAAGAAGTATTATATCATATAGAGATACAAAGTTTGTTGGGCACTTCTAAAGGATGGTATATAATAAGTTGGGCATGAGATTAGATGTTAGTTTATCCTATCACCATCAAATGTATGGGTAGATGGAGTTTATGATTCATAATCTTAGTAATCTTTTGAGATGTTTAGTTTGTGACAAGCCCAAACAAAAGGATTTTATGTTGTCACATATTGAGTTTACTTATAAGGTTTGATTCCTTTTCAAATAGTGTATGAGAATAACAATAGAGGTGTATGTGATTTTAGGAGTATATCTAAGATTAGTATAAAAGTGCATAATTTGATTACTATGCTCAAGATTTGAATGATGTGCACAAGGAATTCAAGAGAAGACATGAAGAGAGTGCTAGAAAATTTTAAAAAAAAAACAAGCTAATATGTGAAGGTGAGAGTTGATTTTTTAGATTAGGGACTTGGTTTTGGCATGTTTTCACAATGAGAGGTTTACAAAAGGTGAATAAAATAAGCTCAAGTTGAAGAATATCAATCCTTACAATATTTTGATGAAGTTCTCAACAAATGACAATGAATTAGAGTTACCATATGGGTTAGGCATCTTGATAGTCATCATTATAATAGATTTATACCCATATGTTTAAGGAAAAATAAATGATAACATGGATTTTTTAATCATGTTTTGGAGAGATAATTTTCCATGCATATCTAAAGAGGGGATGGAATCCATCCTAGACATTTGGATTATAAATAAGATAAGAGTTAATGAGTACTATGAGTACTTGGTCAAGTGGAAGGATAGAGCAATTGAATATGTGACTTTGATAAATGCATTTGAATTTGAAAAACATGGTAAGACTATATAAGATCTCACAATGAGTTCATGAGTAGGATCATCAATGGTGAATAAACAATCTTGCATCATCTAAAAATAGAGTGGTATGTTTGTGTGTTTTTATTTATTTTTTTGTTGTTTCAATATGAAGTTGTTTGGATTTAGATTTTTGAAGTATATTTTATTTAAATTTTTAAACTAATGGATACAATGAGTTTATATAATAAATTTTTATTATAAACACTTGGTGTAAAAATTTGTTTTAATATCGCTAAATTTAGGTTATTATCGTGAACAAAAACAAGATTTGATCTAGGTTTTGAAGATGTTGCAGATTGCTAACATACCAAATTTGGTCTAGGTTTTATATGTGTTACTAATCATTGATAAACCCAATTTCATTAGGCTTTTGAGGTGATTTAAGTGCTTAAATTACCTAATCAGACCATTGGGGAAGTTTGATGAGACTGATAGAGTTAGGATGCAAGCTGCCACATGTACCCAAAATACCCAATAGAGTCGATAGGTTTTACATGAAGTAAACATGAAATTTGTTTAATCTTAATGGAGTTCACAAATTTTATAGGGTTTATCATGTAAGATAGAACATCAATAGTCATAAGGGGATGTGAAGGGCCAGTCCATTCCCTTCTTAAATGGTGAAATGACATTTGTGGTGGGAGGTATTTTTTTTTACTATTTTTAATGACATAATAATATGTAGGTGAACTAGTTGATGTTAGATTGTGATGATTTTTATTTGTATCCATATTAGTGTTCCATAACCTATAAGGTTCATAGAGGATAATGTGTGAATTTATCTTGAACATTGTAATGTTTTCTAATAAATGAAGAGACTATGTTCTTTGTGTTAATGTTTTGTGAGTGTATTTTGATTTGGTCCTTTATATGTTTGTGTACCCAAACTAAACATCACCGAGTAAGAGGTTATCCTTAATTTCATATTATGTTTGTGCGTGCACCATAACTAAAATTGAATATGACTACGTAGTAAGGAAGTTAGTTTATAAATCACATCACCACATTGGTTAACCCTAATTTGATAAGATAAGTGTTGGGAAATAACTTAATCAATTATTAAGTTAGATATTATAAAATTACGACAATTAAATAATTTAGATTTACAATATTTTGATAAATATTCTAAAATTGAGAATATGCTAAATATATAAAAATATAATGCCAAACAATATTATGAAAGTTGAAATACAAAGGAAAGATACTACTTATCATATTTAATGATGTTTAGGTAGATATAACAAGTACAAGTTTAGAAGAATAAAAACTAATGTTCTAACTTGATTCATCATATTCTATTTATTGGCTTTTTTTATCCTAGACATTACCATCAATGTTTTTATTCTAGTTTCAATGTTTTTATCCTATTCAAGATACAATTTTTTTAGAATGTCCAATTTTTCCTATTATAGACACCCAATTCTTGACACAATCATTGTAAATTAAGCCTAGGAATCACTAAACATCCTAAATTTAGCTTTACATCATTCATCAATGCTTAGAATCATGTTGAGGCATTCCTATTTAGAGTAATAGCCCATATTCAACAAAAACCTCTCATGAATTCACCCCCAATCACTTTTTGAAACAATAACTATTAATTTGTCCTATGGATCCATTAAGTAAGGCACTTAATCAAATCTTAAAAGACAAAAAAGACTAATCAAAATCAATTAATTAATTAAACAACATTAAATTCTTAGTTGAATTATCCACTTTTAATTGATGAATATCTAAAAATGGAAATTCCAAAAATAAAAATATCAAGCCTTTCATCATTACCTTTATGACTTGTCAAAATATCTAATTTGAGAAATATGACTAGTAACTAAAAGTCATAATTGCATGGAAACTTTTAATCAATTAGAGTTAGTCTTAACTCAACCTTAACTCACCTTGGATGTGAGTTAATTCTTGAGTCTATAAATGCAAGGCCATACCCATTGATGTTTAATCTATCTTGATATAATGTTATGACTCACAAATAGATGCAAATAATCCTTGCATGTAATGTTACCATGCCAAATTCATGAGCCAAGTAGCCAAACCAAGGTGCCAAGGAAAGGTGAAGCCAATAAATTTCCATTGATGAAGATTTATTGATGCATAAGCCAAGAAATCCATTTATATAGTCCATTTGGATCTCCAAGGAAGGTACAAGAAGGTTTTGTTATATGTTTTAGTTGTGTTTTATAAGCATGCTTATTACTTATGCTCTCCCTAGTGTCTAAGCTAGAGGTGTTAGTGTTTAGTGTGTTTATTTAGATTTGATTTTATCTTACTAACACAATATTAATTTCCCATCTTGGATTCCTTTTTCACATAATGGCATGTCTGGTGGGACTTGATTTCACACCCCACATCTTTGTCTTCTTCCCTCAATTCTTCTCTTCCCTTTTATTTCATTAAAAAAAATGGTTGTTAAAATACTTGTAATTTTTAATTCATTTACTATTTTTTTTTAAATTTTTAACAGGTTATTCTTAATAATATTACCCTAATTCTCTAAAAATTTCATTGAAATCTGATTTGGAGTTTATAAGTTGACTCTTTTAGTGTCTGTCTATTTTTTTGTGAATAAACGGTCATTAAAACAATCATATTTTTAATCCAAAAACTGTTTTTTTGCTGAATTTTTTATAGGTGGTATAATTTTGTGTATATTAATTTCATCAAATTCCAACTTATAATTTTTTATATATCAATATTTTACTAATTGTCCCTTTTTTTGTTAATTTTTGTTTTAGTTAGTTTCTAATTTTATTTTAAGTTTAAAAGTTTTTTTTGTATATATATTTTAACTTGCAGGTATTTGGTATTTGGTATTTGGGAGATTTCTAATATTTTGATTTTGTAGGTTTTGATTTTCCAATATTACCCAAAATTTTTAAAAAAAACAATATATATATATATATAGACAACCCCCTAACACTTTTTTCAAGACCTAAAGACTAAGAAAAGACAATTTTAAACACTCTAAAGTTGCAAATATTGATTGTTTGAAAATCCTAGTCTTCTAAATCAAGTTTGAAATTAACCTTAACAAGTTCAAATCCAAACATTGATTATTTTTTGCCTATGTCATTTTTAATTTTGGCTTAGACATCAATCTTTCACTTGTGGGTTGGGCAACTTAGTTAATTTCTTTTTCAATTTGAAAACTATTTTTGTGCCTAGATTTGGGGAAGTAGTTTATCTTCCATATGCCTAAAGTTTCATGTATTTTTCCAAATTATAAATTGTGTCTAAATTTGAATGTCTAGTTTGTGTCAAAATGCTTCAATTTTTTAAGATTAAATCTCTTACCTTTTAGACCTTATTTTGTTTAAAGTCTAGTTTTTGTGCCTTGTTTTCCAAAATACCTAGCAATACCTATTTTGAACTTAGCTTTTGTTCCTTATTTTCCAAAATACTTAGACACCTTTTTTTCCTTAGACCTAGTTTAGACTTGTTTGAAACACTTTATACCTAAGTTTTGCATTTTGGTTTTTTTTATTCAATTGAACTTTTTGTGTAAGATATTTGACATTAGACTATTTTTACCAAGTTTTAGCACTAACCATTTTGGAGACACAACTCCACTTTTAGACATAATTATATTATGTTTAGACCACTTGTCCTTTGGACCTTATTTTTGAGAGTTTATAGAACTCTAATTTTTTTTTTGAAACACTCATCATTGATTTGGATATGTCACATTACACTTGTAGCTCTAGCTATGTATAATTTTGGTTATGATAATGTGGTCACACAAGATGACTTTATTCAAGACCCCTATGGTCATGACGTGGTTTGTGATATAGATCCCTATCCTCCTTAAAATCCCAAATTTGGGGATTAAAGCCAAGATCCTCGAGCACAATATGTGGTGATAACTTCTTTGGTCTGATTAATGTACCAAGTCCACCCTTTCAATACTAAGGATACCCAATCCCATACCTATACCATTAACCCTCCTTCAATATATTTGAGCCCACAAGCTCCACAAAAATCAAGTATTACCATCCTAGGCCTTTTTCCTTTGGCTCATGACAGTAACCAAGCTTTGCAATTCCCTGCCATTACTATTCTAAGACCTCATCTTTTCATTCATGATAGAAACTAAGCTTCAAAACACCCTACCATTACCATTCTAGTACCTCATCCTTTAGCTCATGATATAAACCAAGATTTTCAATGCCTTACCATTACCATTCTAGGCCCTTTCAATTACGGTAGCTCATTATCCCAACAAGTTTATACAATTACAACTAGGATCATAATTACCATCCTATACTGGTAACCAGTATTTTTTAAGCCTATCTTAGATGATATTATTTACAAAGAGGTAATTATCTAACTTTAGGCCATTATTCATTCATGTCCAACCATCCCCCACTTTATAAAATTGATGCTAATCTTCAATCAACAATAGATCCAATTAGTACCTCTCCAATAAAACCAATCATTCAAAGACCAAGATCTGTTTAAAAATAGTATTTTACAACTACTTGTAAACCAAGGCCAAGAGAAATAACCAATCCATGATGTTTTTTTTGAAACACCTATTTATGATAAGTCAACCTATGATGAATCACTTTTTGATCCCTTACCCATTATTGAGGAGTCTCACTCTTACAAGTTAGTCTTTGTTGAGTCACTTCTTAATGATTATAACCACCTTTAGGTAAATCATTATCTCAACCATTGTATTATTTTTAAAGAGCCTCCCTTTGACAAGCTAGTATCTATCAAATTATCTCTTGTCCTTTTTCCCATTTTTGAGGATTCTCACTTTTATAATCCAGTCTCTATGAAATCCTTCATAGTTGAGCCTATTTTCAAGGAGCCCATTATGACATCATAGGTTGTTACTTGTTCAATACCAAACATGAAAAAAGACATTATTATAGCAACATCCATAATTGAAGAAAAATTATAATTAAAGTTAGGTTCTATTCTTGAACCAACATCAAATTTAGAATTAGAAGTGGACTCAATGTCAGTATCAACATCAGATTCAAAGTCCCTTAAGTCAAACTCAGCTTCAGAATCAAAATACATTCATGGATATTACAATATTGGCTATGCATATCTTATAGATCAATTTGAATATATTTATGATCCTTATATTATTTTTGAGGATGATTACTTCAGCATCAAGACAAATTATGCTAGTATATTCAATGAGGATTGTGTTACCTCTTTCCATTCCATTACCATTGCATATTCCATTACCATTACATATTCCATTAACAACCAACCTAGCCATTATATTGGCATTCCACCTCCCACAAGTGTCGATTAGTACCAATAGAGTCGTACCTTATTCAAATTAATCCATGGTGACATTTCAATCGAAGAATGTTAGGGGAACTAAGACCACATGCATGCAAAAGAACAATATCCTAGTGAGAAATTTTTGGAGGAATTGGGAGACAATGAAAGTCTAAACTCAACATCTTATAGTGAAACATTTTTGAAGTCACTAAAATACAATTAGGGTAAATCAATATTTCACTTTGTGTTACTAATTATAACCAACTATTGGAAAATTAATATCACTTACCTATGTCATTATTTCCTAATTATAATTGCCTATGGGTAAATTAGGAACAATACCTTTTACCATACATTATTGCATCACCTTGCCATTACTATTATCATTTGCCTTACCATTTTCCTAAATCTAAGATCTTATTGTTATGGGGTTAGATCTCACCATCTTTTGTGTTGTAAAGACTATAGTAACTTGAGGTCCTAATAGGACTATGTAGGCCATGCTCAATTCATGTTGTAGTCAACCTTAGTCACCACCTAAGCCAATGCTCTCACCATTTTGAAAGCAACCTAATCCAATTCTCTCATATTTTTGTGAGTGGTATCCTTTCAATCTCTAATGAGTTGAGATAACTTAAAAATTCCAAAAACATTTAAAATATTTCAAAATCCTAAAAAACTGAAACTTGACTTACCATCTTCTAGAGAGATATAAAACCTCAAAATCCAAAAACAGTTGTCCTATTTAAAGCTAGTTAGTCATCCTCAATCAATCCTACTAGGGAAAATCCATCATTAATTTTATTCCATTCCATTGTAATGGGGTGTGTGATCTTCCTTTGCATGTATCCTTTCTTGGGGGCACCACTTGTTTATTATTCTAGTGAGCCTTCATGCAAAAATATTGACTCGGTTGAAAATAGTATGCTTTCTATTACTCTTACTTTCAAGATTTTAATTTATCTATTTACTTACTTTCTTGTTTATTTATTTTTTTACTTGTTTCTTTGCTTTCATTATTGTTCATTGACTCAGTCTATATGAATTCATTGGGTGATTCCTTACACATTATTCTTGAGTCCATCCATAGTCATATGGAAAAATTGACATCATGGTTTCTATCATTGGTGCATTATTTTAAATTGTTTATTAGATCATGTGTCATTCCTTATTCACATTATGGCTAAGTTGTCATTGTGTTTTATATCATGATGCATATCATCATGTGTTATAATAAAAATTAGCTCAAGAAATATTATAATCAATGATGTTGTAGAAGTTTCTCCTTTGTAACCTTGGTAAATACTCCCACCTACCTTGATCAAATTAACCCATTGACCATTATATTTATATTAATATTAATAAATATGATCATATCTACATTAGTAATTATAACTAAATAATTCACATAAATAAATTCTTGTTCTTCTATTCCTCATTCCATTTTACCTGTGTTTGGATGAAATACATTGGCTTGAGGTCTATTTTGAATATGTAGGTAATGTTTAGATACATGATGTATCTTGGGTCAACTTGGCCACATTTTTTTCTTTTGATCATTTTTTTCATCACTTTGTGTATCCTTGTGTCCCTGATTATTTGTGGCTTCTTCATTTATTAGACCATCACATCTATATTCGCACCCGCTCATCTTTAATCTATATGATAGGTTATATCCTTAAGTTATGCTTGCCAATCTGCCTTATTAGGGCACAACCATAAATCATTATTCAATCTAGGTCATCTTCATGATTATAACCATTTATGGGCAAATAATTATTTCAACTCATCTACCCTACTAGGGTATGTGCCTATGCTACTGATTATAACTGCCTTTGGAAAAATTAGTGTCTCAAACTTTGTTACTAATTATAACCACCTTTTAACAAATAATTAATTTTAAATTTAGTGCATAAAAGCATTGTCTTGATTGGATTAATCTCACCTATAGATTAATTTCATTCTTTTTCTTATTTCTTTTTAAGGGACCATCTATAATTCATATGTGTCAACCGCTCCCTTGAGGGGGCATCATTATAGGCTTCCCAAATGTTTTTTGGAGCTTATTCTTCAATCATTATCCTCTTTCATTCTTAACAAACTATTTAATTATTTTATAATATGTTATTATGTGTATATCTTGCAATGCCTTCCCAAACAAAGGTAAACTATAGACACCTAATTATGGCCACAACTAGCTTCTAACTAGAATTCAGACTGATTCTTACCAACCATTTTAAAATTAGCCTAAGAATCATTAAACATCCTAAATTTGGTTGTGAATCATTCATCAATGCTCAGAATCACATTGAGACATCCCTATTTTGGGTACCAACATGTATGCAATAATCACCTCTCATGGATTCACCCCCAATCACCTTACAACACAATAACTATCAATTTGGACTATGGAGCCATTAAGTAGGTCACTTAATAAAATCTTAAAATAGAAAAAAGGTTAATCAGAATAAACTAATTAAATAAATAATATTAAATGCTTAGTTGAATTATCTATTTATAATTAATGAATAGCTAAAAATGGAAATTCCAAAAATCAAAATATCAAGCCTCTCATCATTACCTTCATGAGTTGTCAAAATATCTCAAAATACCTGAAAATATATAATTTTAGAACTATGATTAGTAACTAAAATTCATAATTTCATGAAAATTTTTAACTCAACTAAAGTTATTCTTAACTCAACCTTAGCTCACCTTGGGTGAGAGTTAATTATTGAGGTAATAAATATAAGGCCATACCCATTGATGTTTAATCTATCTTGGTATAATGTTATAATTCAAAAATATATGCAAATAAGCCTTGCATGTAATGTTACCATTCCAAATTCATGATCCATGTAGCGAAACTAAGGTGTCAAGGAAAGGTTAAGCCAATAAAGCTCCATTGATGAAGATTTATTGATGCACAGGTTGAGTAAGCCATTTATATAGGCCATTTAGGGCTTCAAGGAAGGTAGAAAAAGGTTTTATTTTATGTTTTAGTTGTGCTTCATATGAATGCTTGTTACCTATGCTCACCGTAGTGTTTAAGCTATAGATGTTAGTGTTTAGTGTTTTTATTTAGATTTTATTTTATTTTACTAACATAATACTAATCTCCCCTCTTGGATTCCTTGCTCACACCTATTATGGTTCATTTTCACCTTAAAATATATCAATTAATATCATAAACATAAGTTCCTAGAGTCAATCTTTTGATCAAATACCTAAGTCATATGATTAGGGAATGTCACCTTTTCAAAATAGGGTTTAGTGGGATCATGAAGTCAAGATAACCTCAAAGACTCCTATATCAGTGAGCACTACCTGCATAGCCATATAATTTGAAGAGGGCCTCAAAATGATGTACTTTTCCCCTTATGTGGGATTATGTGTGAATAATTGTGTAATATGTTATATGTGAGTTCATCTAGTAATATATCTTGTAACTTTATAAATATTGCTCATGGGTTTCTCTTTGAATGTTTCATACCTATAAGAAGACTACTCCTAAGACTGATTTATAAAAAGGGAAGAATAGGGAAATATAACTTAGTTGTTAAAATGATTTTAAATAGTATAGCATCAACTTAGGATGTGTTTTCTTAGATCTTTCTTCATTTATATTAAATGACTTTTGATTTTTATTTATATCACCTCTTAAAATTATCTCATGGGAGGGTTCACTAAGACAAATAGGTTGACCCATACACATTGAGATATTTACAATTTTATCATTTGGAAGGTAGGGACACTAGCATCAAATTTGGGACACTAATGTTGATGCTAGTGTCCTAATATTAATAGTAGTGTCCTATAGGGTAAAAAATTTCTAAGGATTTTTTATTAGGCCTGATATCCTTGTATCTGAAGGCACATATGTGATTGAGTGTTTTATAGGGGGGAAGTAGGATAAAACATATGGGATAAAGATATCCCCTTGTTTATTTTAGGGTTGATGCTAGTTCATTCTAAAAATTGAGTAGTTTAACCTCATTTTACTTAAAGAGTAGTAGTTATTACCACTGAAGTCTCAATATATGTGTGGTTACACTTAGAATTCATTACTAGTCAAAGAAACCCTTACTTAATATTGTATCTATACCAAGCTTTACTAATTTTCTAAAATAGGGGAGAATGTTTTACTTCCAAAAATAAACATAAAAAAGAGGACAAGGTAAGGCATAAAAGGAGGGGTTTCTAATTCATAGATTTTTAATGCCTAAGAACTAAAACATACCAAGTCATAGTACACCATAGTGTGTGTTGTTCAATGTTTCCATAAACTCTATCCATTCAGTGGGAAATCTTCAAACAGACACAAATATGAATACTTTAATTATAGGTCATCCATAGAATGTAAACACTCAAAATATTTATAGTAATTGACACCTAAATATTTTGAAACACTTTATAATTGAAATTAAATAAATCATAAATTATTCACAAAATATTCAAAAGAACATACAAGGGGTTATACTAGAAAATGCATAATTTAACTACCATATTCATATCTATAACATGGGACATAACCATTCCTCATGCATATACATTCACTTAAAACTTAATAAATAATGAACCACATTCCATGAGCAAAGATTCAAGATAAAGAAAATAAAAGCATTATGTTGAATTTTTAATTGATTTTTTGTACACAAATTACCAATCATTACAAAATATTATAGTTTACAATATATACAGGATGGGGCTCACCTCTAAATAACACGAGATTCCCATCTTTGGATAAAATGGCCACTCAAGGTTGTTATAATTACCAAGATTAAAAAATAACTTAAATATTCCCCACTCTCCCAAAATATGCATTAGGGGGTACTCATTTGATCTACTAATGAGTTGGAAAATATCCACCTCCCAACTACTTCGGTCATACCTCTTTAGATACCAATGCAACTACTACCAAATCAAACTGTTGATGTAGCTTGGACAAGTTCATAGGTGGCTTTTAAAGTATCATCTTTACATGGGTCAATAGTCATTGATGTACTTGTAATAGAGCCTCCAAGCACACTTTCACTTTAGAGACCTAACTAATGCTTATAGTAGACTGAGTTGAGAGTTATAAAACTACTTTAGCTCTAATTCTATTGGCCTCAACCACTTTTATCTTCATGAACTAGTCAAAATTACCAAGTTAACTTTAAACTCACCTTTGTTTAGTAGGGTACCATATGAGTGGAATAGAATAATGATGTTGACCTCTCTGAACTAGGTCAATATCCTTTCCTTTCTCTCTTCCATAAGTCCTACAACTATTTATGCCAAGTCCATTCATTCTTCAATTTAGGTCCTCATATTCCTAACATAGGTTTTATAAAGACTTAGGTCTGAGGTAGGCATGAGTTTAAACCTATAGGAACATACCCTTATGGATAATTAGAACAAACTTTCTATCTTGCTATCCATGAGAGTAATTATTTTTAGGTACACTTGGGCTTATTGGATATGTTCTTTACTTTGAGTTAGTGCTTAAACTACCTTGTTGAGAGCTGAGAAGAGTTGTATGAGGGCCTCTGTAACCCTCCTAATCAATTCCATAATGAAGTTGCTCTTCACCTACACCTCAAGAATCTAGGCCTGATCCTACATGTCTTCTATGAGCTTCTCTAACATCTCATGTATGGCCCAAAGCATAGAGACTAGATCCTAAGCCACTATCTCTTCTCCTTTAGATGTACATATTTTAGTGAGAGAAGAGGTTTTGTTGAGTCCTCCAGACTATGGGGTATCCTCCTTAAACAAATTTCTATGTGAGGATCCTCCTCATGTCCTTTGAAGTCCTATCAAACTCCTAATGCACTTATGTATCTCCTTAAATAATCACTTTGGGTACCTATGACACCATGGCTAATCTTAGTGTAAAAGGGGGTGTTAGTGGGGTGGTATAAATGGAGGTGACAATTAAAGGCCTAGGTGGAGGAGGAATGGATGAGGTTAATGGAATGAAGGATGATAACAATGGAGGAGTAGGAGGTGTAGATAGTGGAAATATGCACACCATAATTTTGAATGTTGAGGTAGCCTTTGATCACCTTGGGAGCCTTTTAAGATAAATATAACCCTTTAAACCCTAACTAAGCTCACCCATAGTTATTTTAACTCAATTTAATTAACCATACCTTTTATCCCTTTTTATCCCCTGCCACTTAACTATCGATAGTTAGGTTAACCATCAATGGTCAGGGTGCACCTCCTCAACCAAGATCATGCAAACTACCCACTTTGCTTTTCTAATTATAACTTGTCTAAGTCTTATTACAATCCTTGACATGGACAATTTACAATTAGACATCCTATTTTAACCTTCACTTCAACCTCTTATTTTTTCTTATAAGAAGAGAAGAGCCTAGAGGTGAAAAACATTAGTAAATCTATAATTGTTATTAAGATCTTTGTGCATCTAGGAGTTTCTTTCTTGCAAGTCAATCATAATCCATCAATCTAGAAATCATATCAGAGAGTAAATTTTCCATCACCTTTCCATCAAGCCTTAAGCTACCATTACTTACCAAAATTGAACTATATTCCACTAATAGACCACCTACCTCAACCATCCATCTAATCAACTTTTGATAAGACAAGTATTTGTTCCTCAATATTCATCTACTTTATTTCCATTTCATAATCAGCCTAGAGCTTATCCATCTCTCAGAATCCATCTTCTAGATCTCATCAATCAACCAAAATACTAACCTAGATCCTCACATAGTAACCATCAATGGTTGACTCAGTCATCGATGGTATGCTCAACCATCAACAATCACCTTGACTACCAATGGTTAGCTTAACCACTAATGATCAGCCCAAACATCAATGATCATTATGGCAGTGAAAAATAGTAAGCTAATTCTACTCACCTACACCCAATCAAACCTAATTTTCTATGTTTCTACCTATTCATAGACCCCTCTTGGATTTTTTTGAGTTTGATTCCAACCCTCTATCATTAGTATTAATTTTTTTAACACTAATTTAATCATTTCTAGTCTATTTTCTTAACAAGCAATCATGTATTCAATTTCAATATCTTTTAATTCATTGATGCAAGTACTTTCCTATTCTAATTATAAGCTTAATTTTTTAAAATATGTGGATTGATAGCCCCTAAGTAAGCTCTCACTTCTAGGATCTAGCTATCACTAGGAAATCCACCCAATTTTTATATCTAATAAACAAGTTTTATTCAATGCTTTGTTATCTATAAGTCATCCTCCCAAGCCAAAGAGGAGCTCTTCATAATATTTTGATTTCAATGTGTGCATAATCAATCATGTTTTTCAACCATACTTAGTTTCTTCTTTTCCCTCTTTCTAATAATAATCAAGAAATTCACTTCAACATTCTGGCACACCTAGTGGGACCCTTTTGTCTTTACTTGGGTTCTTATTTGCTTGTATTCTCTCTTTATCATTTGCACATTAACAGAATTGAAATTTTCTTTTGGGCTTAAAATTAAGTGTATACATCAATTTCTTTAAATTTTAGTTCATATAGCTTAACTTAAAGATAAATTAATATATCATAGCTTCACTCATTATTGCACACACCTAACCAAACCACTTTCACTAATTAAACATCAAACAAGATTGAGACAAGGCCAAAATAGGATTTCATCACCTAGAGATAACCTTACCTTTTCTTGGTGATCCTAATTGGAGGTTGTTACCAAGGGGAGAGTATAATATTTGGATATCAATATATTTTGGCTAAGTACCCAACACCCTTATCATTGTGATGTGTAAAGTAAGGGGGTAGGCCACAATACCAAGCCACGTATTGATTCTAATACAAATTATTTTTGAGTGCCTAAACACAACCTAAAACCATCCATAGAGTTCATCTTTAGCACCCGATCTACAAGTAAATTTTAGCCACACACCTTCTTAAGGCATAAGCCAAAAGTGAGATTAATTAAAACTATAGGGCTTAACATATCTCTTAGAGTGTGATTGGATTTTTGATATTTTCTTGTATTCTCTTTGTTTAAGTATTGAGGATTTTTTTACTTTATATCTCCCTTATCTCATATGGTTCTCACTCGCCAGTACCAAAGAGACCTTGAAGAGCAAAACTTATCACCAAGCCAACCGACCTATTCCACCTCTTCATCCATGGACTATACCTCTGAACCAATAGACTCTCCTCACCCTTTCAGAAGTCTTACCTTCCTTTGGGAGGTTCCTCAAGGAGATTCATATTTTGTTTCTTTCCTTGATAATAATCTGTGAACTAGGAATTTGACTCAAGAGAGGTGATTAGTATTGTGTTAGTCCAAAAATGTAAACAATTTGATAAAAAAACACACTAATTAGCATACATCTCTAGGCATAGTTACTAAGGTGAGATTAATAACAAAAAAAATGAAAATCACAACTAAAAAGTAAAGAAAAATAAGAATCTTTCACCTTCCTTAAATGTTCCAAATGATTGTTGTAGTGGCTTGCTCGACTTGTGCTCATGAAGTCTTCTCCTTGGCACCTTATGGCTTTGGCTTGTCTTGGCTTGGCTCAATATATTTTCATCATAACTTTGGCATATGAGAGCTCTTGGAATCAATTTGACATGTTAACTTTGCATAAATTAAGCTTAAACATTATGTTCATGGCCTCTCTATTTATAGATTTTCAAGAATGACTAGAATCAACCATGACCCTCCATCTCAAGATTAAGGTGTGTGGTCATGGATTAATTGAATTATGTAATTAAAATACATAATTATCCTCATCATGAATTTTGAATAATGGACATTAATGAGGCATGGGAGGTAATAAAGAGGCATGGGAGACACATAATCTTGATAATTATGGCATTTATGGCCTAGGGATGTCTTCCTAAGAAATGAGTTCACTTGATGATGTAGATATTCAATGTTCATTCTAAAAAAAAATTCAACAAGTTTCCATGGAATTATTATTAGGCCTTGATTTAGATTAATTAGCTTTTAAGCATGTTTAAGCACTTTATGCACAAATTACTCAAATTGATCAAAATTCCTTGTTATTGGTCCAAAATTTGACTATATTAAAATTAGAAGTCAATTTTAGATGCATTGGATCCATTATCCCATTTAGGATGTTTTCAATAAAAGATAAAAAAGTAATGTGTCCTGTATAAGAAATTTGATATAAAAGAGCAATCCAAAGCACCCAGGTGCAAAATTGGCATTTTGACTCAAAATGATTTGATCAAAGTTCGTTGGCCCATAAATTTCATTACCCCATTTAATGATACTCTATCCAAATTTTTCACTTGAATATATCAATTTCAACTCATTTAATGTGCTTTAGTGTTTTTACACCAAATTAGGCACTTTGGTGGAAATTGGTCAAAAGTTTGGTTGGAGGTTATTGGTGGCTAGATTAAGGTGTCTACACAATCTTATAGCCTTGAAACACTACCTTACAACCACATCTTACCATATTATAGCCTTGGCCCCATATATAGATCTACCTTATGGCATGTCTCCCCATCTCATGGGGAATACCTCCATTTCTATGGTTACTACACAACCATTGACTACCCAAGCTTCCTCATCAACCAACAACCCCTTTGAGACTACCATTAAAAACTAACCAACCAAAAATACCACCACCCTTATACCTTATACTCTTAACAAACACTCCTCTACTATATGAGTGCTTACTTTTAGCACTACCAACCTTCCTCTAGCTATATTCAACCCATCAACCAATACTCTACTTCAAAGCCTTGTGGTGGCCATACCCTCTACATTGCTACCGATCAGTAAAAGGGTCCCCACCCTTTCATTAGTCACCAACCCAAATATCACTCCTATCCAACAAGCACCCCTTAGACTAGCCTTTGGCTACATCCCTAATCTGCAAGGGCATATACCTACTACCAAACCACCTACCTCTACCTACCCTTATGTGTCTTCCACCCAGCCATTAACATCCACTTACTCATATGTGGTAGCCTTCCAACATCCACTCCTTCACCTTCTATCAACCAATCTAATTCCTCTAGTTCCTCAAAGAAAAACCTAAGGAACCAAACTCAAAACAACCAAAATAAGTTCACTCCACTTGGAGAATCCTATGCTTCCATCTTGGAGAAGTTATTAAAATCCAATATCATTAAAATTCCTCCTATCAAGATGCCCCAAAAATTTGACTCCTCTCATCATGCACCTAGTTGGTACAATGATAATGATCTATGTTCCTTCCATCGAGTTATAGGACATGATGTCAGTAGGTGCAACACTTTCAAAATCCTTATCTAATCCCTCATTGACAAAAGGGAGCTCATATTGGATAACCCCAATGTGCCATCAGACCAATCTCTTGATATATTTAGGTAACCCTTCCCAAACCATTCTCCTATCAATAATGAGAGCAAAAATATTTAGTGATCTCATGATACCCATATAGTTTGTCCTTGATGCACTCATTGTTGAACCATATAGTATCTAATATTTTGATTCTCCATAGTCTATTAAGATAGTGGACTCAACTACCCTCCCTATAGACACTTAGACTAAATAAATACCATCCTCTCTCCCTCCACTTATTGAGGTATTGGATCCACTAGCTACCCTTTTAACTGATATACCAGAACAACTAACCATCACCGCCTCACCTTCACCTTTAATTACCAAGAAAACCACTCCCCCTTTAAAAACCATTCTCAAGGAGAAAATCCCTATGTCTACTCCTCCCATAGAGGATTCACCCACCCAATAATCACATCCTTTTATTAAGTAAAAGGATAAGGATACCATCCCTATATCTCCACCTGGGGGTTTATTTTTCAGATTCACCATTCAAGGAATCAAACCAACCTATAAACCCTTTTTGAAGCCAGTGCAGAAATTGGAATTTATCTCCAACCTTGACATGGATTGAGCCACCAATTGGTATCAATTATTCCTCCCTTATATTACCCAAATTGAACCTCCAATGCTTTCTCAAGAAGACCAACCTTCCACTTTCATTAACCCACCTCTTACCATATCTACCTAAACAACCAAACCCTCTAACTGACAAACTAAAACCTCCACCAAATTGACCAACCTTTAAACATCTAATCCAACCTAAACTTCAATAGCCAATCCCTCTCCTATCATCTCAAATAGGCCTACCAATAATCTTGGTATCATCACTACTCTAAGCCTTAGTCACCCATGTATGAAAGTGGACCTAACCCCCCCAAGCCCAACAACAAAATACCAAACCAAAGCAACCAAAGAGGTGAAACTATAAAAAATCCATAAGGCTTGAATTTTGCCTCCCTCAACCTTGCCCTCTATTCTAGGGCCTCATCCCTCTACCTTGAGTAGGAAACCTATTACCTCTACCAAAACTTCACCACCTCTTTTCATGAAGCCTTCATAATTTCTCTTTGATGCACCTCTTTTCACCACACCAACAATACCTAAGATACATACCTTGTGATCTTACACCTCTATCTCATCAACCTCCTTACCTGAACCAAAGCCATCAACCAAGTGTACCACCTTACCCAAGGCACTTGCTACTGAACCTATTTATAAACAACCTCTTACCTTAACCACCAAAGCAAAAACTACTAAACTTTTACCATCTTTGACCAAATCCTACTCAACCATTATCCTTAGGTTATTACAAAGCTCTTGTTTATCCCTACCTCCCATCAGACCCTTTGACCCTCTAACTTCAAAACCCACCTGGTATAATGATCACCAAGTGTGTGCTTATCATAGGACACTAGGCCATGATATGAAGAACTACGAAGCTCTCTAAACCATCATCTATCAGTGATATGATGAGGGAAATCTATTATCAGATAAACCTCTTATGGTCCCTATACCAATCTAACCACCCACCATATCTACCCAACACTCACCCACTCCTCCACTCTCACTTTAGAGTGAATATTAATTTGACCAATCCTATATATTAACCTCTCCTTCTATCCATACTATCAATGTGATCATGAGAGTATAGTAGAAGGATAAAGGGAAGGCTAAGGTGTCCATTCCTTTGACATGCCCCTCCTCAAACTCCCAATAAGCCTATACTTAACTGTCTTCATCTTCAACCAAACCCAAGGTGTCTATCATAGGTGCCTCCTAATCTAACCCCTCAAGGTCCATCTAGTGATTTATCCTCAAATAAATTCATCAAACCTTAGTGAATATGAGCTTATATGAGTTAATATCTACTTTTCCCATCACTACCAAACACTAACAGAGGCTTTATAATCCATTGAGGTCTAACCTAAGGAAACCCAACCTCTAGTTGTTATTATTGATGTTATTTAGATTTCCAATCTTGTTACCTTTAAGGATTTGGAAATACCCTCCATCAATCTTGAGGATCCATATCTTCCTCTCTTTATCACTACTTACATCAACTAGACTCACATCAAATGGTTCATGACTGATGGAGGAGCTAGCATAAACATCATCTCCTCTCACACCTACAACTAACTCAACTTGTTAGATAATGTTAAGTCTAGATCCTCTATCATTTTTTCAATGATACCATGGCCACTACCTTGGGAGCTATCATCTTTCACATCCGTGTAGGACCCCACACACTACCAAAACTATTCTATGTTGTAGAAGGTGAATTATAATACATCTTGTTAAGATGACCTTGGATCACACCATGGGTTACATTCCCTCTACCCTCCACCATTACATTAAGTTTGAACATGAAATCCATGTCATCACCATCTAAGCTATCCCAGGTTATTTATCAACATGAAACATGACCTACCACCCCAATGATGTCCTCATACCCCCATCTAGCACACCCTCAATGGCTAAAACCCAACCTTTTACCACCAAAGTAGATATCATATCCCCTTTTACTGATGAGGAATTAATTAGTTCCTCTATACCTTCACACCAAATTCCTATCATATACCCTTTGGAATCAACATTCTATCACCTTTCACTGGGGGTATCACCTTCTTGACCTTGATGTTTTCCCTATTCCTTACAAGTTTGGGAAAATTACCAACCAACTAGAATATGACCCCAATGTCAAAATTGTCATTCTATTTGGATCTCCTAATTGTCAGACTTATTTTATCTATGGGGGACTCAACAAATCCCTTGGTTATTCTACCACCTCTCTTCCACTTGAAGTATTCACCATCAATTTTTCTTACCTAGATAAAATAAGTTTTCACCAAGACATACCTCCATCAGTGTGGTTAGAAAGGTTTTGATCTTGTATGATATGAGCATGTTCCACATGAATTGGTCACTATCAAAATTAGGAAGCCACATGAGAAGCATGGACTTGTTTTCATCTTACCTAATAACAAGAAATACAAACAATGAAAAACTACCATTATTGAGGAGGATGTCCCTTCCTCACTGACCTCACCTCCACTTGCAATGAGTATGATGACAGCATCCCATCTAAATTTTTTTTCATCAACATGATCAACCTTAGACCCTTGACTTATTAGAAGGAGGGGAAAACATAAACATCCATTTAACCCATCCTAAGATGATAGGAGAGGACTCTCCTACCATTAACACTATTCAATGTTAGGATGATGATTCTATCATCACCTACCTTAGTACCCTAGATTATTTGATACACAAATCCCTTCCTCTTGAGTCTTTGACCATGTTGAATGAATCCACTATGGATATCAACTTGGGTACTCTAAAAAACCCTTGTATTGTCAAACTGGGCCAACCATTGAACATCAAGGAACTCTAGGACTTCCCTTCTTTCCTTCAAGACCATAATATAACATTCACTTGGTATTATAGTGATATGCCCAAAATTGACCCCACCATTGTTACCCATAATAGAGTCACTCATCAAAATGCTAAATCTATCAAGAAAAAGCTCTAATGAATGCATCCCCACATATCCATTCTCATCAAAGAAAAGCTTCAACATCCCCTATCTATCAACTTCATTCAACTTATTAACTATCCTCAATGGGTCTCAAATGTTTTACCTATCACCAAATCCACAAGGGGACTATGCATTTGTGTGGAATTTCATTACCTCAACCTCACCTACCCCAAAGATGACTTCCCTCTACCCAACATTGACCAGTTTGTTGATATTATACCTAGACATGAGATGTTATCTCTTATGGATGAATTCTTGGGATACAATTAGATCTTAATTACCCTCGAAGATTAGCATAAAAATAACTTTACAACCCCATGGGTACCTTCTATTATAGAGTCACACCCTTCAAGATAAATAACACTAACATAACCTACTAACATCCATGACCTACATTTTTCATGACCTGATCCATAATATTTTAGAGCACTATGTGGATGACCTTTCAAAGAAATCCAGACTCTAATAAGATCACTTGGTTGTTTTTAAGATCATCTTCAAATGCCTCATCCACTATCATGTCCATCTTAACCTAAAGAAGTGCATTTTGGGGGTCTTATCAAGAGATCTTTTAAGATTAATTATCTCTCTTCATGGAATCAAATTCAATCCTACAAAAATGAAATCAATCCTAGACATGCTCCCTCCTACCAAACCTAAGCAACTTTTAATAACATGCTAATTAAAATGGTTAGTGCATCTAGTCAAAATTGGCATTTGCATATCCCCTTCACCTTGTGGTCTTATTATACTAACATTAGAACCCCTACGAGTGCTACCCCATTTTCTCTTGTATTTAGATTAGATGTTGTCTTACCTCTTGAAATGAAAACCCCCTCTCTTCACATATCTTTACAAGAGCTTGTTTTAAAGGATGATTATCATCAACACCATTTAGCCCAACTTGAGCTACTTAATGAGCATCACCTAGAAACCCTAACCCACCTTCATGTTTATCAAGAGCATATCATAAATCCCTATAAAAACCACTTTAAAGTGTAAGAACTAAATATCAAAGACCTCATCCTAAAGGAAAATTAGCATGTCACCAATATGGAGAAAAGCAAGCAATGCAAGTTTGCTTTCAATTAGATTGAACCTTATATCATAACCCATAAATATGGATCAAGAACTTACCAATTGTCTTCTCTCAAAGGCCACCTAGAGCCTAAGCCCTTTAATTCTTCACATCTACATCCATTCTTTTGTTGAGAAGTATCATGTTCACCCATTGTCTAACTTAAGCTCATCCCTTGCTATCTACCTACATTCCATCTCCCTATTTTAGGGTCAATCAATTTAGACTAAATCATGTGATTAACTATCACTAGCATATATTTGTCTTCAATAATGGGTATCACAACTCTACCCATGACATGGTTCTCATGGTACTTTCCACAACTTCACAGAATGGATTCCCATGGTCGTTGTCACCTATACCTCTTCACACCTAATCAACCTTCTTATGATTATAGTTTTAACTTCATCTAGGTGAACCACTAAGCCAGTCTAAGTAGGTCTATGTAAATAAAAATTAAAGAAAAATAACAAAAATCCTATAATTATCAATCATGGGTTGCTCCTAGCATTCATAGACTACTCCCTCAAAGGATAGTTATTAAAAACCTCTTTGAAATTTCCATAACATAAGGTGGACTACTCCCTTAAAGGATAACTATCAAAAAACATTAAACAAGGCACATAAACTTGGACCACTCCCTTGGAGGATGGCTAAGTAAAGCATTTGTTAAAAGCATATCAATTTCTTAGAATCTTCCCACATCGATCAACTTCCCATATATAATAATATAGTAAAATACCTATTATCACAATCACAACAAAAGCAAACTAACATTGAAAACCAAAATTAGCTCTCAAAAAAAAAAGGTGAAATATGCAATTGGTTTTTACAAGTAGACTTCTTACATCGATCAGTTTGCACAAATTTAGCATAGGCTTATTTATCCTGGTTCTTTGAATACCTATAAAAGAGGCAAGTTAGTCTCATAATAGGGTTCCATTTTCACCTACCTCCCATTTTTCCACTATATGCAAGGGATTTTTGAGCTTACTCAACATTATGTGGTCAAGACACCTTTTTAACTAACTAATAACCACCCATGTGAAGCATTTAAAGGGCTTATATTCATTAAGTCAATCTAAATTCAAGTTTATTTTAGTCCTTGTCATTGAAAAAATACCATGCTCTCTGCTCACCCTATCATGACTAGCTGATGTTTTCATTATGGCATTCACCTCTTGATTATATTCTCTATTCTCCTATCTAGTGTTGTTAATTAAATTATCCCATGCATTTTTATCATTAACATTAACAACAAAGAACCATAAGCATAACCATATCCATCTGCATTATCGTACCATACATGATAATCAAATCCATAAGAATAAAATCAATGTTAACATGTCTAAATATAATGAAATCTAAAATACTCATTAAAAATTACCATGTCATAAGCATAACAATGACCAGAATCATAAAATAATAAACATCCACAAGCATTTACATAATCAACCATTTTCCACCACATGTCTAAAGTCAATTAATTTAGTATAAAATTTAAGATTTAGCATGTCATAAGCAAAACCATAAATATAAACCATCTCATGCCTAAGATAAACATTCATAACATAATCATAATCCATGATCACATATAAGCATCACATCATTATTAATACACATTAACATCAAATCATACACCATGAATATGAACATAAATGACACATATATAAGCTCATAAGTCAAATGATCATAGCAATGTGTACATATAGATAGATAGAACTCTATCTCAAAAATGTACATCTCTTTACATCATCTCATAGGTTGAAATCAAAATGATATAAAAAATTCATACATATATCTAGCTATATCTATACCACAAGGGCACCACTAGCTCTGAGAGCACTACTAGATCCTGGTGCTTGTCCACCTACCATACCTATCGATCCACCACCTATCCCCATCTATCCAAGTATAGATGTTACCCATTTCCCTAGTGTCATTAAACTATCTCCCCCTTCTGAGTTATCCCTAAACTCACCCCATCAAATCTCATTTATATATGATGCCAAAACAATAGCCTCATAGTACCATAGTCCTCCATTGTAGCTAGGTACTATGTTGTAGGGGTAAAGCTAGGTGGTGCTACCTATTCTACTACTATTCCTCCCCTTCTCTACCATAGAGAGTCCCTCTCTTAAGTCACCAAGCCCAGAGAGGTCTTAGCATGATCCCTCTCACCTATGATAGTAGTAAGTTGACCTTATAAGGTCATAACTCAACCATGTAATATGATAATCTAGCCATACAGTGTGGCCACCTATCCCTATAAAACTTATACCTATCCTTGTGTTACAGCCAAAGCCACCCTTACCTATCCATCATGGCTATTTAGATCCATGGTCATCAACCTCACACCTTTGTCATCTTCCCTAATGGTTATATATGTGTATATGGATTGGTACCATGCCATGTACCCATCTACAAAATTGTCATCATCTATTATATCCCTAACTAGAAACTCCTCATATGCACCATCTAAAATTGTAGGAACAAGTTATGGGTCTGACAATAAGATCTTAGAATCCTCTCTCTTATACCTATGGAATGGGCCTAAAATGCCCTGTACTAGACCAAAATATAAACATACCCTATCAAACGGAATAAGATCCACCTCTCCATTTTTCCTATTGAGTATCCATATATAGCTCTGAAGGGAGAGTGTCTATGTCTTATACCCTGACCATATTAAAAATTAGATTTATGGTCTCCATGTGATATCTCATATCACTAGTATACCCTTAAACCAATCCATGTCATGAGTACTACCACCTACACTTGATGTATAAAAATCACCACTCCATCACATGAACCTAATGGGGAAGTCAATCTATGTGTAGCCAACCCATGGAAATCCCACTGGCCTCAACACCCAAATGTGCTCATAGGCCTAGCAATAAATAACCAGGCCTACATTGATGCCATATCTCCTTGGACCTTAAACCCCCATATCTCCATATATATATATATATATATATATATATATATATATATATATATATATATATATATATATATATATATATATATATATATATATATATATATATATATATATATATTTTATGTATGTATGTATGTATGTATGTATATGTACCAGTAAGACAAGAACCCACCCAAACACCATCTGACCTAGAAGTATCTCGACTAGTACCCCCATTAGCAAATGAGGAAATCTCTTGCTACTCATGTCGAGAATCCCAAAACATGTCACTATAATCATGAGCATGTTCATAAGTCTCATCTTAATAAAATCCCTTTGATATAGTGCCATATACATGAATCCCCTATCATGCCATTTGACTTGATCAATCTCATCTCCATACAATATTTTGACATGATCATATCACTCCTCATCCTCAATATGGTAGATTAGATTTCCATGTAGGAGAAGTTGGGTGATCTTATATATGTCCTCAAGTAAATGGTCATCTCGTTGGTCAAAACCAAGAAGGTGTTCATAGTGGGATCCCATCTCTTGATGAGTGATACAACCATAGATGCATCTTGGGGCACATGTTGGTAGTGCCTCATAGCTCCCAACCCCACCTCATCCATATGGGCCCAGTTGATTGGGATCATCCCTTGATGAATATCTATAAAGATCTTAGGGACTTGATCCCTCATCTAGATTTGCTCTCATGCCTACAAAAATAAAGGTTAGCATGTGTTAGCATTTCTCAATTTAAAATTAATGTCTTTACCAGCCTATACTAACCTAAATCAACCTTTCCCCCTAACCCACACACATTATCTACACCACCTTACTTCTCATCGCCTCACCTACTAAAATTTTTTGATACCTACACTATCTTAGCTAGCTAATACCTTGTTACTTTTTATGCCTAATTCCTACCTTAGCCCAAGCATTTTAAACCACCCTATCCTAGCTTATGCTCAATACTCTAACCTTTAGGAAATGTATTATTCCCACTTGATAATTACACTAGCCCACCTTATTTTTTGCATTTTATCTACCTCATGCCCACCAATATTACCCTCTGGACCCACCTTACTCACTTAGGCCTAACATGTAATCTTTCAACTTACCCTAACCTTTTGAAAAACTTAGCTAAAATTTCCCTACCTTATCGATCAATGATGGTCATGGTGACCACCAATGGCCAGACACCCACATTTTCTAGGGTGTTGACTATTGATGGTCAAACCTAACCATTGATGGTCACTATGGGCATTTCATGACTATAATGCCCAAAACATATCTACCCTAAATTTTACCCAATCAACAACTAAAATACCTACTTAGCTACCCACCCCCTATAACCTAACCACCCTTTTAATTACTGAATTTACCTACCCCATTACCCAAATTTTATAAGTAACCTAACTAGGGAAAATTAGACCCTACCTAAGTAATTTTAACATACCCTAACCCCCCTAACTAATGACATTGAAAAAATTAAACCATCCTATCAAATTCAAGACGCTATCTACCTCATTCCTCAATCTTTGTCATAAATTGAGACCTATCCCACTACTCGACCAAATCTATGTGTTCCCTACATCTTGGTCTTAGGAAATCACCTCAAGCACGTGCCTCCAACTAATCACTAGATACTAACATATCTAAATTCTTGGTCAAATCTCTCATAATAAAATGCCAAATAATTGAGATCTATATCTCAAAGTCTACCCACAACACAAGCAAAAATTGGTAAAAAGAGATTCACTTTTCACTTTTTACCCTATGGATTTTTAGGGTTTGTACCCTGACCATCAATAGTTTCCCCTGAGTACCCTAATAATAAATTATTAAGATACTCAATTTGTTACACTCATCTTGGCATACCCCTTTTTTAATAAAACCAACCTAGTTTTACCCTCCTATAGAGGCTATCTTCTCCACCCACCTCAAACATCTCATCACCTCACCATTAGTCCCTTTGGCCTAACTCATGCTTATCCTATGACATGTTTTACCTAGTCTTTTGACTATAGTGAAAATATTACCACATTGACCCTTTTTGAATTAGTTCCACCTTATGCTTACTTGGCCCATTTATGTCTTTTAAGAGCACTTCCTACCTCAGATACCCACAACACTTGACCTATTTATGTTTTTTTATGGGAAATTTTCTTGCTTTGGATACCCATTAAAACACTGACCTTATCTAGGAGACTAATAGGTGTACCCAATCATCTCACCTAAATATAGTCACATTGTACACTGGTCACTTATCCCTTAGCACTAACCATTATTATTATCAACCATAATAATCTTATCTTTGCATGATCTTGGCTATCACATTATTTGTCGCATTGTGTGTGCTCATTTGTGATTTAGTGCCCAACCTATCATCTACCCTTGTTTCCATCCTTGTCAAACCTATACCTAATTCAATTTTACCTCAATGTCTCTTAGTTTAAGGGAGAACACCTCCTCTTATACTTAGGGCAACTGCAAACCTTTGATCAACATCATTTTTTTTGGTTGGTTGATTCTAGGTTTCACAATAAAAAGGGGAAAAATATAAACACCAAAAATATACACACCATAATTTTTAATGTCAAGGTAGCCCTTGACTACCTTTGGGCCCTCTTGGGATTAATCTAACCCTATAAACCCTAACCAAGCTCACCCATAATCAATTTAACTTAACTATATTAACCTCACCTTTTAGCCCTTCTTACCCCTTAACACTCGACCATAGATGGTTAGGTTGACCATCAATGGTCACCGTTACTATCGATGGTCAAGGTACACCTTCTCAACCAAGAGCATGTAAACTACCCACTTTGTTTTTCTAATAATAACTTATCTAAATCTTATTGTGAGCCTTTACATGGGTAATTTATAATTAGATAGCCTAGTTAAACCTTCACTTTGACTTCTTAC
The DNA here is from genome assembly GCA_037957365.1 of Torreya grandis. Lineage (NCBI taxonomy): Eukaryota > Viridiplantae > Streptophyta > Pinopsida > Cupressales > Taxaceae > Torreya > Torreya grandis. The sequence continues at coordinate 1,100,688 of JARHVA010001156.1, read as the reverse complement.
TTGTGTCTATAAGAAGAGAAGAGCCTAGAGGTGAAAAACATTGATAAATCTACAATTATTATCACGAGTTATTTGCATCTAAGATTTTCTTTCTTTTAGGTCAATCACAATCTAGAAATCTAGAAATCATAGTAGAGAGTCAATTTATCACCGCCTCTCTACTAAGCCTTCAGATACCATTACTCTATTAAAATCAAACTATATTTATTAATAGACTAACTACCTCAAGCATCCATCTAATCAACTTCTGGTAAGATAAGTATTTATTCCTTAGTATTCATCTACTTTATTTCCATTTTTCAATCAACCTAGAGCTTATCCATCTCTCAGAATCCATCTTTTGGATCTCATCAATCAACCAAAATACCAACCCAAATCCTCACATAGTAACCATTGATGGTTGACTCAACTATTGACAGTCTGCTCAACCATTGATGGTTACCTTGACCATCGACGGTCACTTTATCTATCGATGGTTAGCCCAACCATTGATGGTCACTGTGGTAGTGAAAACTATCAAGTTAATTCCACCCACCTACACCCAATCAACCCTATTTTTTATTTTCCTACCTATTCAAAGACCCCTCTTAGATTTTCTAAGATTGATTCCAACCCTCTAATATTAGTATTAATTAGTTTATCAATAATTTAATCATTTCTAGTCTATTTTCTTAGCAAGTACTCTTGTATTTAATTTTAGTATCTTTTAATTCATTAATGCAATCACTTTCTTATTATATTTATAAGCTTAATTATTTAAAATGTGTCAATTAACAACCCATAAGGAAGATATCACTTTTGAGATATAGCTATAACTAGGCAATCTACCCAACTATTTGTATAATAAACAAGTTTTCTTCAGTGTTTTCTTATCTACAGGTCATTCTCCTGAGCTAAAGAGGAGCTCTTCATAATCTCATAATTTTAATGCACACACAATCAATTAGGTTTTTTAACCATACCCATACTTAGTTTATTCTTATCCCTCTTTCCAATAATAAGCAATAAATTAATTGAAACAAGAGGTATGGGGGTTTAAAGAGGTAGGATTAAAGGGGAATCCCATGGGAATATATGGTCCTACCATTAGTTCTAGATCAAATTAACCTATGGGGTAATGACACTAGGGAGAGAGGCATTTAGTAAGAAGGAAAAACTTGGATGATTAAATTCAAATCCTTGGGCACTTAGGATAATGGAAAAGGGAGGCCTAGAAATGATATGGGGAGAATTAAGGGGTTCAAGAGGAGTTACTTTTTGCTTCTGCTTAGGCCTCTTGCCTAGATTAGCTTGTGATGTTATAGTGGAAGGAGCTATAGTGGAAAAGGTGGTATGGGAAAAATAAGGATCTTATTGAGTGACTATAGGTGTCACTAATGTGACCAGGGCCAATTGAAATATGCATATAAGTGCACTTATTTTTTGGGATACCAATATACCTATTAAGGAAGGAGTACTTAGAGGGGACCAAACCTGTGAAAGAACTAGTAAAGGTGATCTTGATTTCCTTATGGGTGGAATGGATTAAGTATATGTAAATTGGGATGTTATGATACTATACATAGATAAAGTTAGAGGAACTCAGGTGAACTACAAATGGGGTGAAATAGGGAAAAGGGGAGGCACAAATTGAGTGGGAAATTATAGGAATGGGAAACTTGGGGTGGGTCTACTAGGTTATTGGGGCATGGTGGGAGTAGGGGAAGGGATATATGGGTAAGCATGTCATTATTAAAACTTGGGGATCACCTATGGGATACTAATAATATCAAATCATAGTGCCTATATAATTTCTAATTGATTAAATATAACTAGATGAGGTGGTGGAGGTGGAGGATAAACTCATGGAAGAAAATATTGGGGAAGAGAAGGGGTTGGGACTCCTTATAATATTCTAATTTAAATTTAATTTCTCTAAACATCCTCCCTAGTCTCAGTTGATGTAAAGGAGGCAAGTCCACCTTGGGTGGATGGCATATGTTGAACCTATTTTCCTTTATTTTTATTTCTAGCCTCAATTTAGGTAAGCACCTCTTTTTCATCTATGGGTTTGAGATGGACTTCATCTTCCTCACTAGGATGGTGGCCATAATTTATGTTGAGTTAGTATTGATACCTACTCACATAGGCCTTGATGATATAATGGGGATCCCAATCTCTATGTTCTACCCTACCTAGGGCATAGGAATACACACCTAAAACCATCTTCTACAATAGAAGTAGACATCAGTATATATGATACATAATGGTGATGGGTAAGGCTATGAAATATTTCTATTGGTGACTATTGTAGTGACCAAATATGCCCTCAACCAATTAATATGTTATCTCTTACTCTATCAATTAGTGTGGAACTTGGTATGGTAAGTGAAGTGGATCATTAAGGGCATTATCCACTCAGATGATGGTGTGATCCCTATATTACCAATAATCACCTATGTGGGTAAGAGGTTACCTTATTTCATTGGAGAGGTTAGGCATGGTTGCCTCATTTATGGCCATATAGACCACTAAATATAAAGACTCACAAATATCCTAAATGTGGTTCCATTAATGGTGGCCATATAGTTTATAAAAACTAGATGGACCACTACACCTCTAGTAATCCATAGTGCAAAGGTGGAGGGATTAAATATAATGGTTACATAAACTACATCCACCAAGTATCTCATCATATAAAAATTGTCTCTACCTGATCACCTGAAACTATCTTGACAAGGTTGAAGTTGATCACAAGTCTAAGGTCTAAGACCTAATATCCTTTAAGGATTATATACATCAAAGGAAACCATATGAGATTGACATGCAAATAGTTAGAAACCCTTAATAGTCAATCTATCATGATGATCACTTATATAAATCCCTTCTTTGAAGGTGTGGATTGTGTAGGAGTCTATATCTACCTTATTGACCCATTTGGCATTTGGGTTCTCCACCTAATACTTCAAGTCATTGTAAATTTGATACACATTGCTCCACACATCAATTATGGTCAAGCTATAATATATTGTGTTTTCAAAGAGTTTTTAATAGGATTTAAATGTACTACCTATAATATTCATGATCTTATGCTAGAAGCCCACATAACAAACAAGATCATGAACATTGTCATGTACTCATTTGATAGTGAGTAAAAATTTGTTGAAGAGGTATATAAATGGGAAGAATTTTGGCTTAGCTATAAATTTATGTAACCCACACTTCATGTATGCCATTATTTCATCTTGGAACTTGGCTTCATCCTCATCATTACTCGATGTTAACTTTAACACTATTTCAATTAGTTTGAATATGTCATTGTAATGTTTGAAACAGGTCAAGCCCTTAAAGAAGGTGGTGTCACTATATTTAGGTTTATCCTTGGGATTATAGGATGAAATATACATGGTGAAAAAGGGATATATCTCTATGATAATGAATTATAAGCAGGGAGAGTGTGTGGGCATAAAACTAAGAAGAAAATGAGGATGCCAATTCTATGAAGATGGAGCAATATTGGTAAAAGAGTTTACCCTTGGGTACTTATAGGTAACATTAAATATCTCATTCATTGATAAAACATGGTGGCTCACCCTATGTAAATATAAATTTTAGTTGGTGGCTTGATTCTCATTTATTTATTGATCTAAAATTAGAATCGAAGATTTCTAATACATGTCACTTACTAGATTTAGAGACTACAAAAGGATGATTTGAATTATCCAATCAAGAAAATTTCTTATACAGTTAATGTGGAGAGTTTGGTAGGCACAAAAACATATTTCCCCTATGGCATCCTAGGTAGCCGTAGCCTGTGTCACATGTCCATCACTAATTGGCCCTTCTTATAATGAATACAACCTAGGTGTGGCCTATTATTTCACCTTTACATGTTTGTGAGCAACAATTATTAGTTAGGGGAGTGAGGTGACATGGGGCATCTTGTTATTAGATTTTAAATATGACTATACCTTTTTTTTATCATCTCAAGATACTTATACCAATTTATATTGAGGGTACACGTGGCATGGCTTGGTACATTAGGCTCTCTCAAGTTTTAACATCTTTGACATGTCTGGGAGACTGACAATTCTAACATTAGGATACACATGGTGCTTCCTCATTTGGTTGAGCTCTTGAGATATCTAAAATCTCTAACATGTCTAAGAGACTGATAGCTCTAACATCTAGGGTCACTTGGTGCTTCTTCATTCAGTTAGGCTCTTCCAACTCTAACTTCTTTGACATGTCTTAGAGACTAATAGTTGGGGTCTTATGGTGTTTATTTATTTGATCAAGTTATCCTAAGTTCTAACATCTTTGATAGGTCTAGGAGACTAATATATCTGATAATTAGGGTCATGTAGTGCTTCTTTATTTGTTCAAGTTCTCCTAGGCTCTTACATCTCTAATAGGTCTGGGAGACTATTAGCTCTGATAATGGGGCCCATGTGACACTTCCTCATTTATTTGGCCATTTTGTATTAATTCATCAAAAAATATAAATTAAAAGGGAATCCATGTAATCTATTCAAAAAAATCACCTTCTTACCAATGAGGATTTATGAGATGTCAAGTAGGACTCTAGGAGACTGAGACTCCATGAACCCTAAAACAAGTCCAAATATGTGAAAAATAGTTAGCATAATAAAAATATTCTAAGTATGAAATCATTTTATTCTTATTAGGATGCAATAAAGACTCAACTATGTTTGAATCTAAAAGGCCATAGGGGTTTCAAATAGATACCAAATTATCATTTCAAGCACATTAGATATTGGGTGAACCAGGGTGGAACATAAATTTGAGGATTTTCACAAAAATATGTAAATAATAAATGATTTAAAATTTTGGGACTTCAAATTGAGAATTTTAAGTGGGGTCCCCCAATTATCTAAAGAAGGGGATGTGTTTGCCACAATAAATGATGACTTTGTGGGGAAAACATTTCTCTAGAGTTTTGAACCTAGACTATGATCATCTAATATTAAACATATAGATAATCAAATTGAACTCTGTATGATAAACTTTGATTATGAAAATCACTCTCATTTTTTTCAAAAAGTAACATATTGGGATCTAATTCCTTCCAAGGACATTTTGTGCATTAGTGATGGGATGGATTACTTTAGTAATCTTAAATACATCTAGGATATTAAAAGGTTTCTGAAGGGGGTATGTATTTTACAAAATTTTAGATAAGGAAAGAGGGCTCAAACATTCCTCTACTACCATATAGTCATTTGTATCCCTAATAAAGATGTTTTTGTTCTTATTATAGCCTTGTTATATTTCTATCTCAGTCAAAAATCTTATAATGAAAGTTGCCACAATCACCCTTTCTAAAGAATAAACTTAAAATATATGTATTTTGACACTCTGACATCTTTTGATCTAATATTTTATGTTTGATCCATGATGGTTGAGACCAATATATCCAAGGTGTATGGTGGCATTAGCAATCTTCCAATATCTAGATGACCTTTCACTTATTTATCACTTTATAGTACCTTTGTTATTTTCATTTGGAGTGTTTGTTATGACTTTAGTTAGGGTAAAAATTTTCTCAATTCACTTGCTCAATGTTGAATCAATGGTTTTTTATTTTCTTGGTGCCTCTTTGAGAGTTGAATTATTTATCACTATATTTAATTTTGGGGGTTTGCCTTCTATTTCCATAATCTAGGTAATAGTTTTCATAGTTTGGTCATCCATTGGAGTAGTTATCACTATCTTTGGGCTTGGTCCCTCTCTATGAATCATGGAGAATAGGTCTTTATTTCCAAATATGGAGACTAGGGATAAAATAAATTATTATAAGGTCAATAAAAGAACTAAAATTAGAGGAAATAAAGACCAAAAATAAAATAGTAAAAGTAAACATATAATATAAATAAACTATCCTAAGCCTAATATAATATATGCATCATTGTATTTATAGCCATTATTTTGAAATTGTATTAGAATGGATAGTAAAGAAGTAATGTTTCAATAACTACCCATTTAAAAGTAGTGGGAGTTCATTGTCTTGGAGGTATTTGAGGTAGAGATCATTATACCCAAGTATCTCATCTATTTGGTATGGGTTGATCTAGAGTTGATTGAACTTGGAATGTTGAACCTTATTTTCATGGGCCTTATCTCATAATATCACCAAAATTGAAAGCCTAAAGGATTTAACCTTGTCTTTCTTATAAAAACATCACTCGATAGTGCTCTAATGTTTGATGAAGTTTAGTAAGGATTCATCTTGATAGTATTCTAACTAAACAATATCTAAGAAAAACTAAAATTCACTTTATCATTAGGTTCCATGTACTACATAACTAGGGTCCCAACTTGAGTGGTCACATTATTTTCTAGGAACTTGATTACTTCATTAGTAGTGTTTTTCTTCATTAACACTACTTTAGTCCATCTTGTGCAATAATCTTTAGCTGTAAGAACAAACTTATGGCATACTAAGAAGTTGGGGATGATGACCCCCATGAAATATAGCCCCCATTGGGAAAATGGTCTCATTACTATAATTGGTTATAAAGGCATTATGGTGTGGTAATCTATTTTAGAAAAAAATTGACTCTAATGGCATATATCAACATGTGCATGGATATATTTGAATAGTGTTGGCCAATAATAACCCACCTATAATATTTTATTTTCCATCACATTTGTTTTAGGATTATTAGCACCCAATTCTTCATGGAATTTTTCCATTACTTCCCTAGATTCAAAGTTTGATAGGCATCTAAGATAGATGTCTTTATGATTATTTTTAAAGATAACTCCTTTATTCAACATGTATTGTGTTGCCTCCAGTTTGATGGATCTCTTATGTATTTGATTGAGTCCAGCAGGTGGGTTCTTATAGAGAAGATAATGGATAATTGGGGTGTAATAATCTAATTGTAGTACTATCTCCTAGTCTAATTAGTGACAATGATCCTTTAATTACTCTTAGTTATCTATTGGTTAATATCTTTCCCTCTAACCAGCTTGAAATTTTTTATTTCTAAGTCATATTCCTACATCTTGGTCATCCATATACCTTTGCACTCACGTAGAACATTCTGACCTAACATTTTCTTAATGGTCAGGTCTGGTATGATTATATGTACCTTAATCCTAAGAATGTAGTACCTAAATTTTTTTATAGCTTTGACCAACACACAAGCATGTTTGTCTAAATTTGAGTACCTAAGTTCTACATCCTTTAGATTTGTGCTCATAAAAATAATAGGGTGTTTTTACTGTCTAATCTTTATGTGAGATAGGTAGTAATGGTGTGTTAAGAGGCAAAAGAATAAATCTATAAATCCTTAGTGTAACCTAGACTGATCAAAATGGGTGCTTACATGATGGTGTATTTTATATCCTAAAATGATTTCTTTGACTCAACATTCCACTCCATCTTATCATCTTATTTTGACATAGCATTAAGGGGTTTTATAATTTTAAAAAATCTAGAAATGAACTTGCAGACAAAATTGATTTTTCTAAAGAAGGATTTTAGTGATTTTTTGATATTAGGTTGAGGTAATTTATAAATTACATTATTTATTTCTAGATCCATAATAATAACTTCCTTCATGATGATATGATCGATAAGCTTACATTCAGTGACACCAAACATACTCTTTTTAGCATTCAAGGAAACAGTATACTTTTTGCACCTTTCAAAGACCTTTTATAAATGGTGAATATGATATGATTTTCATTTTGAAAATGCAATTAAATCATCCATGTATATTACTATTCATTTACCAATTAGACCTTCAAATGCAAAATATATTTCTCTTTAAAAATTCAGTCCATCATTGATCAATCCAAACAATAGTTTGTATCCAGATGTGCCCCACTTTGTGGTGAGTGAAATTTTGATTGTGTCATCTAAGTTCACTAAAACCAAGTTATACCTAGAGAATTTGTCTAAAAAGGACATCATCTAGGATCTATGATCCATTTGGATCACTTAATCAAGGGATAAAAATGGGTAATTATCCTTATTTGAGGCTTTATTTAGGTTTTAGAAGTATATGCATAACCTAATCTCACCATTATTATTATAGAAAGGTATTAATTTTTCCACCAAATTATAATGGTGAACTAGGAAATTATTCTAGTAGATAGGAGTTTGTGAATTTATTTATGTATTGAAGGTTCAAGGATTAGGTTCATGGTCATTATTTATGTTAGAGTGGTATTTGGTCTAACTTAAGGGTATGATATGAGTGATCAAGACTTTGAGTTCCTAATAGGCCTAAGAAATTATCTCATTATAACTCAACAAAAAACTTTTGAAGTTACTTCATATCTTTATCCATCCAATCTAGACCTATGTTGACAATTTGGGGTCTCTCCAAGGACCCTAGGTTAGGGGTTCAACACTCCTAACCTAAAAATTTGGGTTTATTAATTGATGATATAGTGTCAAATATGTTGAATTACTTTTCTAGTGAAATCATTACCTTCAAAATTCAATTTCCTTGGATATTGAAGATTTTATCCTTGTCAACTTTAACCCCATAACTATCACTTTCCTCGTCATATATTATTTGGGTTTCAAATACACCAACATTATTACAGAACTAGATGATGTGTTGGCCATATTCAAAGACTTAGAAATTCATGATTTTATCAGGAACATAAGGACAAGGGACCAATTAAATAGTAAATTATTTCATATCAATGTCATCCAGGGGAGTCAAGTTCATAGTTAAGGATGCAGATGATTTAGTAACCAAATTTCCTTCACTAGGAATAGGGATAATAGTGAATGCATCAAACATTTCTATTATATCCCATGACCTATGTTTGTACTTCATGAGGTATGAAAATTTACACCAGAATCTACTCTTAACTTGGTTTACAACTATCTTTGAGTCACTAAACACCATTAACTTTTTAGCTTTTATTTCAACATAAATTTTATCTTGAGGATTAACACTTCATACTCCACTAGGTTGTTAATGTAAGGGAATTGAAACCTATATGAATATATGTATCTCTTTTCTTGTGGGTTTATTATTAAAACACCTACTTCATTTCCTTATTTATAATGGTCTACATCAACATATATGAACCATAATCCTAGTGATTCAGGTTTATTACCAGCTTTGTCTTTAGTAGTTTCATGCTCAGTGTATAAATCGCTAAGTTAGAGGATATTACGTTTGATTTTTCACTGAATTCATTTTACTTAGTTATCATCTACTTCATCTAAGATTTCATATCTATTCTTATATGATTTTCTATACCTCTCTAAGGTAACCACATATGGGAGAAGTCTATATCCATATATCCATTCAAGGATTTTGACCAATCCTGATTGAGAAGCATCCTATAGGTTTTAGGAATATCCAAAACCTAAAGGTCCATAAATTTTTGTATCTAAGGTTTTAACTATAGCTACATATGTACATTGAGAAGATCTACAACTAAATTAACCTTAAACTTATCAAGTTAGACTATGATTTTGTCTTAATTGATGGGAACTAAACCTAATTTTTCATAGATACCTATAGGCATCACTTTTTTTGAATCTCTTAAATATACAAAATAAATATGTATATTATTCCTAAATAGTCTAATAGATAAAAAATGAGGGACCTCAGTCATATTCTTGTGAATATGTAAATTATTCTGAGTAGACTTTTACTTCATTTAGGTGGCTTAGTTGTATTTTTGGTCAAAGATTCCATAACGAGATCATTTCCCTTAGTGATTTGACCAAGTTAGTGAAGAGTGATATTCAATTTAATCTTATTCATTCCATCTACTATATTGTATCCCACCTTGCTTTGAATTGGTTGATACTCTACTGGGACCTTTGGTTCATGAGGCTTTAGATGTGGTGGAACATTCCTAGCATTATGATCTAGTGGGTTATACCATCATTAGGAGGGGTAGACATGGTGAGTGTTTATTGAGGCACCTTATTTCTAAGGGCACAGTTGCTCCTTTGGAATTACTAAAAATATTGTACCTTGTTAATGTTCTCCTCTAATGAATTTTATTCATAACTATGAAACTCCATGGTTTCTAATATCATGATAGTACCAGGATCCCTACCCATGTTGGATGATTTTAGCTAGTTTAGAACCACTTCACATTATTTTATTTCAAGGATGTTGAAGGTGTTATAGAACTCTATGTAGTCAAGCTCCCTGTGTTGGGTTGTGTTATGCACACAACACCAATTCAAAAGATATATCTTACAAATGTTAAATTTAGGCAACTTATTTGGGGAAGGCTCTTACTAATAGTGGATATGACTATAATTTATGTTTTTTCTTTAGTACAATTTCTTGTTCAAACTTTCAACATTAGAGCTTCCCATCTACCTTTGTAGGCCAAGTAATTCATTACTTAGATTTTATACTATCCACTAAATGAAATCCAATTTATTTTTCCTAAACTCTTAAGGGATAGCTTGAACATTATTCATAGCCACCAACATGGTTTGGTGCTGCAACTGGGGAACCATTTCATTGTTCATTAGGTTAAGAAAACCTAATTTTTAATTAGGGGAAGTATGTCTCAAAGGGAGCTAGTTAGTTATAAGTAGTAGTTCATATAGAGGCAAGCTCTAATTTACATTAGGAATGAGGTTCAAGGTCAACATGTTTGGTAGATATTAGGAATGGGAACCATCATTTGACCTTGAGGGTTTATTTACCTTTCATATTTTATATCCTCTACATAAGTTAGGGGTAGGTATATTATGAGTGGGTCTCATATTAGTAACACGGTCATCCAAGGGTCCAAGACATTCTTATATAATTCAATATCTAGTTGGGCATTTTATTGATAGATCATGGTGATCTGAATATATATTTTATGGAACCTAGCATTGAAATTTATAATAAGTTTGTTTGGTTCCCTCTTAATATAGGTGAATCGTTGATAGGGGATGTTAGGGTTGATTACTTCCCAAAATTAATTTATAAATGTGTCATTAAATTTACCCCACCCTATAATGGGTTTATCAAGAAGATTAAATAACTAGCCATAGGTTCAATCCATAAAAGTGAATCGAATAGATTATAGGCTACATCTTCATGCTACACATTTAGAATCTTTAAGGTATTTTTATAGGAGGTTACATGGTATTCAACCATCCAGCCAACACTAGGTGTGAAACATAGGAGATACCTTTCTAGGTTCTAGGTGATGTCATGAATGACTCCAATATTGTTGATAGCTAACTTGGTTAACCAGGCTATTGGGGAAGCCATTGGAGGTGGTCTATTTTGAGAGATTGGGAAGTCAAGCTATTTAGAACAACTATGGACCTAAGTCAATTTCCACCAAACTAGACTATTTTATGAAATTGTAAGGGTGAAATGATCAATTTCCTTTGTTAGGACCTATGTTTATTGATTTATTGAGTAGGCTCTAGATTGATGAAGAGAAAATTGATAGGTTAAAACTTCTTTACTAGTGTTTTCTCTCAAGTTATATATTTTTTTGTGTGTTTTAATCACGTAATGGAGAAAGCATAAAGGAGGGGTAGTAAGGTAAACTCATTAAAATATTATTCAAGGACTGAATTCTTACTTATAATTGCTCTTAATAGCCCTCTTTCTAGTGCCTTCCATTGTCAGGCCTAAGATCCATGTGTCTAAAGGCACTTATGAGATTGAGTTTTTCATAGGGGAAATAGGAGATAATGCATGGGATAAATATATCCCCTCATTAATTTTAGGATTGATGTTGGTTTTGTCTAAGGACTAAATAACTTAACCTCATTTTACTTAGAGAATAACATTTATTACCATTAGAGACTCAATGTATTTATGGTTATAATTAGAATTCATTACCAGCCCAAGAAACCCTTAATGTTACAGCTATGACAAGATTTAAAAATTTTCTAAAATAAGGGAAAATGTTTTACTTCCAAAAATAAACATAAAAAAGAGGGCAATGTAAAGAAAGAAAATAGGGGTTTTTAATTTAGAGAATTTTAATGCCTAAGAACTGAAACATACCAAGTCATGGTTATACCACTATGTTTTTGGTTAAACATTTTCACAACTTTTAGCCACTTAGTGGGCAAGATTCAAAGGGACACCACTATGAATACTTTACTTGTAGGTCCTGCATAGATTGTAAACACTCAAAATAATTATAGAAATTAACACCTAAAGCTTTGAAAATATTCTATAAATGAAAGTAAATAAAGCATAAATTATTCACAAAAGATTGAAAAGGACATACAAGGGGTTAGATTAGAAAATACATAATCTAAATACCATATTAATCTATGTAGCATAGAGCATAACCATTCCTCATGCATAAACATTCACTTAGAACATAGAAATGATGGACCACATTCCATTATTAGAGAACCAATATCTAATAAATAAAAGTATTCTATTGAATTTTTAACAGAGTTTCTTTACGTAAATTACCTACCATTATAAAGGATTATAGTTTACAGTATATAGAGTATGGGGATCACCTCAAAATATCATGAGATTCCCATCTTTGTCCATTATGGCCACTAATTTTTTTCATAACTACCAAGATTTAAAAAGAATCAAAAGATTTTACACTCTCCCAAAACATTCCCTAATAGGGACACTCAATTGATTTGCTAATGAGTTGGAGAACATCCACCTCCCAACTACTTGGGTCATGAATTTTTGGCTATCAATGCAATTACTACTAGGAAAAACTCATAGTCAATCTTGGATAGGTTAATAGGTGGCTACCAAAACATCATCTCTGACTGGGTCAATAGTCATTGATGTACTTGGAATGGAGCGTCAAGGGATACTTTCACATTTGAGACCTGGTTGAGGTTTGCAATAGACTGAGTTGAGAGTTTCAAATTTCCCTTGGTTTCATCTCTATTTCCCTTCACCATTTTCACTTCATGACATATTTTAATTGACCTAGGTGAAATTCAAACTCACTTATATCCATTATTTTATCATCTAAGTGGAATGGCATAATTATGTTGACCTCCTTGAATTAAGTCAACATCCATTCCCTGTTATCTTCCATAGGTCCTAGAACTATTTGTGCTAAGGCCAACCATTCTTCAATTGAGATCCTCATAGTCCCAACATAGGTCTGATAAAGGCTCAAGTCCAAGGTAGGCATGAATTTTAGTTATGGAAACATACCTTTTTGGATAACTATGGTGAGATTTCAACACTTATTGTCCATGAGATTAATACTTTCTAAGTATGCCTGGACCTTCTGGAGATATTCCTTGCTTTGGGCTAGTACTTTAAATATCTCATTGAGATTTGAGAATACTTATATGAGGGCCTCTTTGACCCTCCCAATCAATTTTATATGTAATATGATATTCACCTACACCTCAAGCATCCATACTTACTCTTTCATGTCTTCCATGAGCTTCTCTAACATCATATGCATGGCCCAAAGCATAAAGACTAGATTCTCAACCACTCTCTCTTATCCTATAGATGTTATTATTTTAGGAGTGAGGAGGTTTTGATAAGTCCACTAGACTATTGGGTCTCTTTAAAATAAATTTCTATGTGAATATCCTCCTAATGTCCCCTGAGGTCCTATCAAACTCCCATTGCAATTCTATATCTCCCTATACAACCATGTCAGGTGCCTACAACATCATGGCTAATCCTAAGATGAAAGAGGGTATTGGTGGGGTGGTAAAGATGGAGGTAACAGATGAAGGCCTAGCAAAGGAAGAATGGATGAGGCAAAGGGAGATAAGGATAAAGTAATGGATGCGGAGGAGGAAGCATGGGGGAATAATGAGGTAAGAGGAAAGGGGAAGCTTAGGGAATATATGGGCCTGCCATTAGCTTTGGGTAAAATTGACATGTGGGATAATGACACCAAGGAAAGAGGTATTCATTATAAAGGAAGAAATTGGTTGATTAAATCCAAAGCCCTAGGCAACTAGGATAATGGAACATGGATTCCTAGGAATGATATGGGGAGAAATAAGGGCTTAAAGCGTAAGATATACCTTTTACTTCTTCCTAGGCTTCTTACCCATATCATCTTGTAATGTTATAGTGGATGGAATTATAGTGGTAGAGACATAAGGGGCCAATTAAGGAATTTGTTGAGTGATTTTAGGTGTCACTAATGTGACTAGGGCCAATTGAATTGTGCACATAGGTGTACTTATTATTATGGATGTTTTTAGACTTATTGAGAAAAGAGCACATAGAAGTGGATAAACATGTGGAAGAACTATTTTAGTTACTATTGATATCCTATGGGTGGAATGGATTGAGTGGAGAAAAATTTAGATGTTAGGATATTATGCATAGATAAATCTAGAGGTCCTTTAGTGAACTGTAGAGGGGGTGAAATAGGGAAAAGGGGAGGCACCACCTAAGTGGGCTATTTTAGGAATGGGAAACTAATGGGTGCTCCATTGGGTTTTTAGGGAATGGTGGGAGTAGGGGAAGGGATATCTAGATAATCTTGTTATTATTCATGCTTGGGGATAACCTCAAAGATATTATTGATATTAAATCATAGTACATGCATAACCACTAGTTGAGAAATTGGAACCATGAGAGGTGGTGGAGGTGGGGTAGAGGGTCAGGGAAGAGAATATTGAGGTTTATAAGGGGTTGTGACTCTTTATAATTTCCTAATTTAAATTTTAGGAGGATTTTCCCAAATGTCTTCCTTGGCCTAAACTGAAGTAGATGAGGTAGGGCTACCTTGGGTAGCTGACCTAGGTTAAAATTGTGTTCCCTTCTTCTTTTTGGCCTTGAGTTGGGCAAGCACTTCCTCTTTAGATGTGGGGATGAGGTATACTTTGTCTTATTTACTAAGATAGTGGCCATAATTGATGGTGTATTAGGTATGATACCTACTCACATGGGCCTTGATAATGTTGTGGGGGTCCTAATATCTATGTTCTTCCCTACCTAGGCCATATGAATCATATCCTATATTATCTTCTACACTGGGGATAGACTCTGGTATACATGATGCCTAATAGTGTGGGGAAGGATGGGAAGCCTTCTATTAGTGACTGATGTAGTGATCAAAGATGATGTCAACTAATTGATAGGAAATTTCTTACTCTACTTACTAGTATAGAACTTCATAAGGCAAGTGAAGAGGGGGATTTAAGGTGTCATCCACTTGAATGATGGTGTCATACCTATAATACCAATAATAACCTATGGAAGTATGATAATACCTTATTTCATTAGAGATGAAATGCATGGTATCCTTGTTAATGGCCATATAAACCACTAGATAGATGGAAACACAAATCAACCACATGGTTTTTTGGTAATGGTAGACATTTAGTTTATAAAAAATTACATGGACCATTGCACCTCTAGGAACCCATGGTAGAAAGGTAGAGGGTTTAAACAAAATGGTCACACAAATTACATCCACCAAGTATCTCATCATATAAATATTACTTCTTCCCCAAACATCTAAAAATGACTTGATAAGGTTGAAGTTTATCACACCTCTAAGGTCTAAGACAAAATCACCTTTGAGGATTATATGTAGTATGGGTGCCCATAATAAATTGATGTGCACATAGTCATTCATCCTAAATAATTGATCCAATAAGATAATCCCTACATAAATCCCTTCCTTGAAGGTGTAGACTATGTAAGACTCTATATATACCTTATTGACCCATTTAATATATGGGTTCTCCACCTATTCCTTCAAGACATCATAAATTTGATACATATTAGTTCATGCATCAACCCTAGTTGTGTCATAAGAGATTATGTATTTAGAAAGGTTATAGTATTATTTAAATGTACTCCCCAAAATATCTATGATCCTATGTTGGGATCTTTCAAAACACACATGATTCCATCATGTACTTATTTGGAAGTGAGCAATAATTTGATAAAGAGGTATACACATGGGAATACTTATGGCCTAGTTATGTCTCTATATAACTTGCACTTCTCGTATACCCATAGGGAATCTTGGAGCTTAGCTTTGTCCTCATCATCATTCAATGTTAACTTTAACATAGTTTTAACTACTTTTAATATGTCATTGTAATGTTTAAATTAGGTTAAGCCCTTAGGGAAGGTGGTTTCCCTATATTCAGGTTTAGCCTTGAGGTTAGAAGATGAATCATCCCTGGTGAAAAAGGGATAGATCTTTGAGGTAATGAATTTTGAGTAAGGAGAGTGTGTGGGGAATAAAACTAATCACAAAATGAGGAGGCAAATTCTAGAAAGATGGGAGCAATAATGGTAAAAGATTTTACCATTGATCACTTATAGGGATCATTAAATACATCATGTATTGACAATGCTTGATGGATCACCCCAAACAAATTAAAATTTGATTTGGTGGCTCTATCCTCTTATTTATTTCCTAATCTAGAATTAAAATTAGAGATTTTGAATACATGTTACCTGTTAGATTTGGAGATTGCAAAAAAACTTTTTGAATTGTCCAATCAGGGCCTAGTTTCCTACTTAGTTAATGTAGATAAAATGGTAGGCACATGTCCATAATGTCCCTATGTAATCCTAGGTTTAATTTATATTGTGCCACATGTTCATTTCTAATTGACCCTACTTTTAACAAATACCACCTAGGCATAGCTGAGTATTTCAATTTTACATGTTTAGGAGTAGGAATTACTAGCTGGGGTAGTGAGGTGACATGGGGCATCTTATGATTATATTTTAAATTTGATTGTACCTTCCTATGATCATTTCAATCCACTTATACCAATTTTTATGGAGGGGACACATGACATGGTCTAGTTATTAGGCTCTCTTAGACTCTAACATCTCTGACAAATCTAGGAGACTAACAATTCTAACAATGGGATCCACATGGCACTTACTCATTTAGTTAGGCTCTCTCAGGCTCTGACATCCATAATAGTTCATATATATGGATATATTTGATATATAAGGTTACATGGCACTTCTTCATTCATTTAAGCTCTCTTGGGCTCTGATATCTCTAACATGTCTTAGAGACTTACAGTTAAGATCATGTGGTATTTCTTCATTTAGTCAAATTATCCCAGTCTATGTCTCCAATAGGTTTGGGGGACTGACATATCTAATAATTAGGGATACATGGTGCTTTTTCATTTTATTGAGCTCTCCCAATATTTGATATCTCTAATAGGTCTAGGAGACTAACAACTCTAATAATGAGATCCACATGGTGCTTCCTTATTTAATCAGTCCTTTTGTAAAAATTCATGAAAAATACTAAGTAAAAAGGGAAGATACATAATCAATTAAAATTCTTACCTTATTACTAATTAATATTTATAAGATGCTAGGTAGGACTCCAAGAGACTAAGACTCAAGGAGACTAAGACTCCATGAACCATAAAACAAGTCTAAATCTACAAAAAAATAGGTAGTATAATAAAATTATTATGAGTATGAAAGCATTTTGTTATTCTTAAGATGCAACAAAGACTCAATTATTCTTGAATCCAAAAGGTAATATAGGTTTTAAATAAGACCAAATTATCATTATAAGCATGTTAGATGTTGGGTGAACTAGGGCAGAACCTAAATTTGAGGATTTTCATAGAGAGATCCAAATAATAAATGGGTTGAAAATATGGGGGCTTTGAATTGATAATTTTAAGAGGAGTCCCCCACTTATCTAAAGAAGTGGGTGTGTTGACCAAAACACAATGAAAACTTTATGGGAAAAACATTGTTCCAACATTTAGAACCTATAATATGATCATCCAATATTGAACATATAGATAAATAAGTTTAACTCTATCTGATACACTTTGATTATGTAAAATGCCTGAGTTTATTTCAATAACTTATTGGGATCTATTGTCCCCCAAAAATATCACTCATTTTTGGGACAACATTTGAACTATTTTGGTCCTACAGACCAAAATTGTCTCTTCCCTTTTTAAAATTTGTCTTGGGCATTCAAAATTCCTCATTTTTCAAGCTTCTCAAAAATCTATAGACTCTACAGGCTTGAATCTATGGACTCAGTAGGAAGAGAAAATCTACAGACTCTGTAGGCCAAGTTCAATGGGCTTTACAAGTTGATTTTTATAGACTTGATTTCTACAGACTCTGTAGGCAGGTTCATTTCTATAGGTTCAAAGGCTTCTGCAGGCGGGTTCAACCAAAAGAATTAGTTTCTAACACTTGGTCATTTTCAAGATTGGTTCAGTGCCTTGGTTCAATCAAAAATATCTATTGGCAAGCATTCAAACAAGAAAGGCTTGAACCATTGAACCGTTGAACCACTTTGGTTCAAAGGTTCAACAAGTTCAAGGTTCAATTGGTTCAACACTTTCAATTCAATCGGTTCATCCACTTTGTTTCAATTTTTTGGTTTATCCTTTGGTTTAATCAAATGGTTCATCAGTCGATTTAAGGCTTTGTTTGAACCATTGAACCAAAACTTGTTTCAATGGTTGGTTCAAGCAAATGGTTCAAAGGCAAGTTCAATCAAGTAGTTCATCAGCTTATTTCATACGCTTGGTTCAAAGGCTTAGTTCATTCAATTGAACCATCAGCTTGAACCATTTTGGTTCAAAGCTCTATTCAATGAAGTGGTTCAATAGTTATTTCATTGGCTTGGTTCAATGCTTTGCTTTGTTTGCTTGGTTTAAAGACTTGGTTCAATCAAAGGGTTCATCAGCTTGAACCATTTTGGTTCAACCAAGTGGTTCAATCAAACGGTTCAATAGTTGGTTCAACATCTTGGTTCAAAGGAGTGTTTCAAATGCAAAAGTTCAAAAATCCTCTTGAAGGATAAAGTGCCCTTGTAGAGGGCACTTGGATGACAAAAGTACCCTTCGAAAGGGTCATTTTCAAAGAAGCCTCAAAAGGTAAATTCTTTCAGATTTTTTTTTTAAGGCATTTGAAAAAGAAAAAGGCAAGAAGCAATTCCTTTGGACTTTTTATCCAAAGGAATTCCTTCAGACAAAAATCCTGAAGAAATAACCAAGGCAAAAGTGATAGGAACATTTTCATGGACTTCTTGTTTGTGGGAAATTTCTACAGACTTTTTGTTTGCAAGAATTTGTCTAGGGAAAATGCCTGTAGGAAACTCGTGAAAGGCCGCCGAAGGACCCCAAAGGGCAAGTGCCCTTGCAGGGGACTCTCAATTGCTGAATAGAAGGACACTTCCCTGAAGCCAAAGGGTCACCTTCCCTTCTAGAAGATGTAAAACAAGAAGCCTGAAGGCCATTCAAAGACTGCCCAAAGGGCAGATACCTTATGGGGAGCTCTTCTCGATCCAAAAATGGATCATTTATAAAGGCCAAAAAGGGTAGGTTCTTTTTGAGAAAGTGTAGAAACGGAAATCCAAAGATGGACCAAGGGGTGATGTGCTCGAAGACATCAAATTTAAGATAGTGAACTAGCCATTTAAAACATAGTGACAGGTGCGCGAACATCAATTTTAAAGCTCATAAAATAGTCATTGATCCTTTGAGTCTAAAAACTCAAATGCATTCACAAGATTTAAGGCCAAGACTAGTAGAAATCAAGGAATGAACATAATATAAAATTGAATCTAGGACCCAATTCAATTAACTAGAAAAGGAGGAATGATGAAGGTAGAATCAGATCGCCAGGTAGACATTGAAATTTGCAAACTTTTAATAGCGTGACTTGTTTCTCTACATTGATAAAATCAAATGGGTAAGTGCCCCTATGTTCCAGCCTATCTTCTTAATAGATTTCAATGCAACATGATGTGTTACTATTCCTGAGTCCTTCTTGAAGAGGCTATATAAGGGACTCTCTTCTATTGTAAATATATATCTCTTTTTTGACAATCAAAACAAAACTCTACACAAATTGAAAGGCACTTCTGAGACTTTGAGCTCAATTTGTTAATCATATTTTTCTATTGGAATAAGAAAGCAAGTGATTTTTTAGACTTTATGCTATGATATCTTTGTTGTTGGGGAAACTATTCTTATGTCTTTTTCCTTAATATATCTTCTGTTCCTTTAATTCAACAAGTAGAATTAGTGACAACAGTCAGGAAGGTGTCCTAAAGAGTCAATTATGGAGAGACTTTATGCCCCCATAATTGCCTTTAGTGTGTTTTCTTTTGATTTCTATGTAAAGGACTTTGGGATGACTTTGTGCCCTCATTGTCCTTCGTATCTTACTCTTGAGCAATTCAGGTGAAGACTTTGTGTTGCATCTTGATTTGTTGGTTATTACATCCTTTGCTACATTTTTTATTACTATTAGGAGTATTCTTATGGTTTACAAAATAGTAATTCTAAAAGAAGAGGAGTGATGTCTGTCATTTCCCTTGAGTTTTTCCTTTGATTTGCACACATCATCTCTGAAGAAAGAGAGATGGATGGTTTGTCCTACCCTTGAGTATTATTTTCTATTTATATATATATAGCCTACCTATAGGGAACCTCCCCTTGATGAGAGGAGAGATCAATCCCCTTCTAATGTGGTAAAACTACACATTTGGATGACTAATCTTCCTACTTTGGTTGATTAGACCTATTTTGTTTATCAGTTCGCTGATTAACAAAATATTCAACCAATAGTTTTTGGTGACTCCGCTGGGGATATAAAATCCATTATCCATTTATAATCTATCCATTCACCTCGACACTAACCAAGAAAGAACATATAGTTTAAAGCCTCAAGCTTTAACTGAAGTAAGGTCAATTCTTTTCCATTTTTATTTTCACAATCTAGCAGATTCAAGGTATACACGAAGCCAAAGGGCTAAAGGTATCATTGACCCTATATTCAAGTTGGTACAACAAAGTGATTTTTATCTATTTCTTTCACCATCTTGTCTCTAACAAACCAAGAGCTTTCCTCCTACTTAAGTCAGATCTCCATTGCCAGATGAAGTATCTACTTCTACTGTTGATAAAGCTTTGCCTGTAATTACCCCTCTGAGATTTGTTATCCCTCCTTTTCATAATCTTAAAATGGAAGTTCAAGGCCCCTGGGATAATGTTTTTGGTCCTCTCAATCTTACTCCACCTCTACATGAGCTTCCATGCAGTTCAAGGAAGAACTTCCCCAAATTCTATGGTGATGGGAAAGTTCACCCTGATGAGCACATTGCAGCCTTCAACATATCTTGTGGAGTAATCAGAGTAAAATTTGAAGATGTAGCAGTCAAGATTTTTATAGAAACATTACAAGGTGCTATTACAGATTGGTTTTATCATCTACAATCTCGGTTAGTGACTAATTGGAATACTCTCAAAGCTAAGTTTGAAGCCAAATTCAAACCTATAAAAGATACACATACACTTCTGGCTCAACTTACATAGATGAAGAAAGAGCCTCATTAGTCATGAACCAATGAGGGACTTCATAACCAAATTTGACAAACTGAGGAACATAATTCTTATAATTTCTTGACCTACAACTGATAATCTCAAATTCTTTTTCATTAATTCTCAGCAACCTAAAGTAAGTTTTCTCTTAAGACGTGCTGGTCAAATAGATCTTGTTGTAGCTCAAATTTTGGCCACTGAGGTAGAAGATGATCTCATTTTAGCAAGGAAGATAAGAAGAGATCCAAATAGAAATAGAGCTTCATCATCTTCTGAATATGCATCTATAGGCACCACAAATCTAATGGTGCAGAAATTATCAAATGAGTTGCTTGCTCTCAAAAAGTAGATGGCTCAAGGAATGTCTTCTACTCTTTTATATAGAAGGACATTCCCAAATCAGTCATATCAAGGCAATGATGCTAGGAATCAAGGGAAACATAATCACCTTCCTCCCCCATAAGGGAAACTTGCCCTGGAAGCTCCTCCAACCAATTCAGTAATGGGATATCTTGAAGTAGAATTAGAGTTCTCTTTCTAGCCTAAATTGAATCAAGAAAATAACGCTGATCTCCTTGAAGACAATCAAGAAGAATCAGTTGTTGACTCCCACATTGGTTTCCTAAACTACCAGGATGAACTTGGAAGCAAAGGAGAAGCTTTTGATGGATCATATGTAGTGTTTACCAAGTCCAAAAACTAATCAATCTAACAAGCTGATAAAGAGAGGATAGAAGAGCAACCACAGCCAATAGTCATGATTGCTAAGCGTGGAACCATTCTACCTTTTCAGTCAAAGGATCTAGTAATCACCCAAAAGGTAAATACATCAATTTTACCTTCCCCTTCTAATTCAAATTTACAAACTAGCCCACCTCTTGTCCCTCTTAAAACTTAGAAGGTTGAACTACCTTTCTCTATACCTAGCTCAATTCAACCATTTGACATAATCGATCATGTCAAAAAGACAAAAATACAAATGTCTGAGTTTAAATATTTGAAGTCCAATCCTGATCAATTGAATAAGTTGGTCCAATATGTCAAGAACCAAACCATCCCTACAGGACAAAAGGCTAAAAAGGTAACTCCTAACTCTCTAAAAAACTTGCCTATTCCAAATAATCTAGTCATTACTCCCCTAGTTGCTCCTAGAAAAATAGAACCTTTTTATGTTTCCCTGTTAATTAATGGCCACAAGTTGAGTAACTATATTATAGACTCGGCACATCTGATAATGTCATGCTAGCTAAAGTAGCTGAGTCTCTTGGTCTCACACTAAGCAAGACATTTGGGAGATGTTTCTCCATGGAGAATAAGCAAGTACCATTGCTGGGGAAAATCAAAGATGCCCAATTTGCATTTGCAGCCTTTCCAAATAAGAGAATCAAGATGACTGTCTTGGTGGCTGACATCCCAGCATCCTATAGCATTTTTCTTAGATGAAATTTATAAAAGGATGTGGGAGGAGAACTAAGTATAGATCTGTCTGAGGCAAGGATCCCTATCCAAGGTGTAATGAAGAGGTTGTTCCCTAAAAAGGAAGCAAAATATGTGGTCACCTAGACATCAGCCCCTGAAGCTCAAATTCTTTTTGAATCTATAGGTATGGGTAACTATTTTATATCTATAGATGAAGTGCATGAAACACTTGATATAATTCTTGAAAGTGTCAACTCAAAAATTAGTTCAACAAGAATAATAGAAAAACTAGTAGGCTACAGTACAGACCAAGAAGGATCCTCCATCTCTAACGAAGGAAAGTCTAAAAAAGATTAGTATCAGATGAGATATGGAATTTGGAATTTAATGGTAGTTATTCCTCTACCAGTTTAGGAGCTGGGATTGTTTTGATATCTCGTTAAGGAGATATGTTCCCTTCATCTTACAAATTACAGTTTAGCAACACTAATAATATAGCTGAATATGAATCTCTATTGCTTGGCATGAAGGCTGCTCAAGAAAAAGGCATCAAGTTTCTGCATGCCAAAGGGGATGTTGAATTAGTGGTTTGTCAAGTGAGGAACTTATACCAAACCAAGAATGAAAGATTACGCCACTACCATAACTTGGTTTAAGATCAAATTAAAAGCTTTGATGCTTTCAACATTTTTGCTATACCTAGAGGGTCTAATGACAGAGTTGATGCACTTGTTTTAAGAACTCTCTTAGTTTCTCATTCAGATTTCAAAAAAGACAAGTATACTATTGAGCTGGTCTATAGACCAAGTGTTCTTGACAATGCTGATCATTGGCAAGTATTCAATGATGATCATCAAATCATTGCCTTCCTGGAGTGAAAAGATAATTTTGAACAACTATGTTTTAAAGGCAGTGAATCTCAAAAGAATAAATCTGTCTCTGAATCCAGTTCAGATATAAATGAAGAATTCTTATAGCTGAAAGGAAACAAAATTCCCAAAGGACTAGTTTCTCGTGAAAAGTTGTTTGACAAGCATGATAGATTCATTAAACAATAGCAAATAGACTCAAGTTTTTGTTAGGAATTCGATCAAGTGAATCTGACTACTGAAGAAAATCCCAAGTTGGTCAATATTGGTAAGTGTTACACCCCTAAAGAAAGAATCAAGTTCACCTCTTTACTCTGTCAATATATGGATGTCTTAGCATATTCTTATGAAGACCTAAAGTCTCTCAGACTTAATGAAATCTAGCATGACGTTCCTCTCAAGGCTGACTCAATGCCCTACAAGCAAAAATCCAGACAGTATAATCTGAAAATATCAGGTTTATTCTATCTAAGATACAAAAAATGTTAAATTCTAGAATCATCTTTCCAATCCATCATTCTATATGGATTGCAAACATAGTGCCTGTAAGGAAGAAAAATGGAAAAATTTGCATTTGTGTAGATTTTAGAAATCTGAATCAAGCATCTTTGAAGGATAATTATCCTTTGCCAATTATGGATCAAGTGCTTCAAACAGTGACAAGTTCAGAGATGTTATCAATGTTGGATGGCTTCTCAGGATATAATTAAGTTGAAGTTGGTGAAGTAGACCAACATAAAACTGCATTCACCACACCTTGGGGTACATTTGCATATAGAAGCATGCCTTTTGGTTTAATTAATGTTGGTGCTACCTTTTAGAGAGCAATGGATCTGGATTTCAAAGATGATATTGGTAAATTCATAGCAGTATACCTTGATGACTTGACCATCTTTTCAAAGCATCGATCTGATCATGTACACCACTTACAACAAGTACTGGAGCGCTACCATCAAAATGGTATTTCCTTAAATCTTAAAAAGTCTATTTTTGGAGTAACAGAAGGGAAACTCCTTGGACACATTGTGTCCAAAGAAGGCATAAAGATTGACTCAAATAGAGTCAAGTCTATTCAAGAACTTAATATTCCTACAAGTAAGAATGTTGTTCATTCTTTCTTTGAAAAGGTGAATTTCTTATGGAGATTCATCCCCAAATTCGCTGAGAAGACTAGACACATTGTGAATATGATGAAAGGGAAGACCATCTTTAGCTATACTAAAGAAGGCAAATCAGCATTTTAAGATATCAAAACCACCATTGCTCATGCCCCTACCTTGGTTTGTCCAAATTACAATAAAGATTTCATCATATACAGCTATGCATCTGAACACTCTTTCAAAAATTCTTGTTCAATAGGACAAGGAAGGTATGGAATATCCTATCTCTTTCATGAGTTTCCCTCTCAAAACTCATAAGATGAAATATTCAAATATAGAGAAGCATGCTTATGCATTGGTGAAAGCAGTCAAACATTTTCACTTCTAAATTCTGAATTCACACACTTCTGCCTTAGTGCCTGACACTACAGTCAAGTCTATGTTAACTCAGCAAGAGTTTGGCACAAAAAGAGGTAATTGGATTGAAAATATCCAAGAGTTTGATCTAGACATCAAGCTGACAAAGCTAGTCAGGGGTAAAGGCCTATACCAATTAACTACTGACAATAAGCTAGAAGACACACAGCGTGAAGAAATTGAAGTGGAAGAGACTCCAACAGTCCTTTTTGTCTCCACTACCAATGAGTGGTATTTAGGTATAACTCATTTCCTTACTTATGGTGAATGTCCTACTCATTTTTATTACAAATAAAAGAGGACTATCAAGTTGAAAGCTGCCAATTTTATCCTTTGAGATAATGGCTTGTACAATAAAAGTATAGATGGAGTATTCCTTCACTATGTAGACAAAGAGAAACAAAGATAGTTTTTGAAATATTTCCACAATCTAGCCTATGGAGGACATTTTTCTACTCCTGTGACTACTCACAAGATTCTATAAGCTAGGTATTACTAGCCAACTCTTTTCCAAGATGCACATAAGTGGGTGAGAAAATGTGAACTCTATCAGCAATTTGTTGGAAGACCCAAGTTAGTTGTTATGCCTCTCAAGCCATTGATCATAGAAGAACCTTTCCAGTAATGGGGGATTTATTTTATTGGGATAATAAACCCATCTTCAAGTGCTCGACATGATTATGTCTTTACAATAATTGACTATTTCACCAAGTGGGTAGAAGTAATCCCAACTAAGCATGCTACTTCAAAAGTTGTATGCAACTTCCTCAAAGAGAATATCATTTCCAGGTTTTGGAGTTCCAATCAAAATTGTTACTAATAATGCAGCTTGTTTCACCTCTCAAGAGATTACACAATTCTATTTCCATTATGGAATTATACTCTCTCACACTTCTGATTATTTTCCACAAGGGAATGGACAAGCTGAATCCAACAATAAGAACCTGGTAACTATCATCAAGAAGCTAGCAGATGACAATCAAAGGACATGGCACAAAGCATTGGTTGATGCTATATGGGAAAATAGAATCACACCAAAGAGGGTAATTGGTATGTCTCCTTTTCAACTTCTTTATGGTATCAATGCTGAGATACCAATCACCTTAGAATCGCCACCCTTGAAATTGGCAAAGGCAATTGAAGATCAGACATATGAAATCTCTCTTGATAAAAGAATCATGTGCCTAACTAAGTTGGAGGAATAGAGAACCATGGTGGTGGATAGAATTGCTGCTCATCAAAGTCTGGTAAAGAAACTCTTTGACTAGAAGGCCAAAAATCATGATTTCCAGATTGGGGATCAAGTCCTGTTGTGGGACAAAAGGAGAGAACCAAAGGGGATGCATGGAAATTTTGACTCCCTTTGGAGAGGCCCATTTATAATTCATCAGCACATTGGTGAAAACAAATTTCTATTTAAATATCAATATGGCACACTCTTTTCTCTGCCTCACAATGGGTAGCATCTGAAACACTTCAACTCCTAAAGTATCAAATCATATCATCTGTACATATGTATATTTGTATAGTTTTTAATTCTATTTTGTTTTATTTGTTTTATATTTTTGTTGCATTTTATTTTTGGGTAGCATGACTTTGTAACCCAATGGTACACATGAAGACACTGGAGATTCTGGATCCTACTCCTTTTAATTATTTTTGCAATTGATAGAAGTTCCCCAACTGGAGCCAGCTATTGTCCCCCAAAAATATCACTCATTTTTGAGACAACATTTGAACTATTTTGGTCCTACAGACCAAAATTTTCTCTTCCCTTTTCAAAATTTGTCTTGGGCATTCAAAATTCCTCATTTTTCAAGCTTCTCAAAAATCTATGGACTCTGTAGGCTTGAATCTATGGACTCAACAAGAAGAGAAAATCTAAGGACTCTATAGGCCAAGTTCAATGGGATTTATAGGTTGATTTATACAGACTTGATTTCTACAGACTCTACAGGCAGGTTCATTTCTACAAGTTAAAAGGCTTCTGCAGGTAGGGTCAACCAAAAGAATTAGTTTCTAACACTTGGTCATTTTCAGGATTGGTTCAGTGCCTTGGTTTAATCAAAAATGTCTATTGGCAAGAATTCAAGAAAAAAGGCTTGAACCATTAAACTGTTGAACCATTGAACCACTTTGGTTTAAAGGTTCAACAAGTTCAAGGTTCAATTAGTTTAACACTTTTGGTTCAATTGGTTCATCCACTTTGTTTCAAATTTTTGGTTCATCCTTTGGTTCAATCAAATAGTTTTTCAGTCGATTCAAGGCTTTGTTTGAACTGTTAAACCAAAACTTGGTTCAATGGTTGGTTTAAACAAATGGTTTAAAGGTAGGTTCAATCAAGTAGTTCATTAGCTTAGTTCATACGCTTGGTTCAAAGGCTTGTTTCATTCAATTGAACCATCGGCTTGAACCATTTTGGTTCAAAGCTTGGTTTAATGAAGTGGTTCAATAGTTGGTTCAATGCTTTGCTTCATTCACTTGGTTTAAAGATTTGGTTCAATCAAAGGGTTCATCGGTTTGAGCCATTTTGGTTCAACCAAGTGGTTTAACATTTGGTTTAACCAAGCGGTTCAATCAAGAAGTTCAACAGTTGGTTCATCACCTTGGTTCAAAGGAGCATTTCAAAGGAGTGTTTCAAATGCAAAAGTTCAAAGAGCCTCCTGAAGGACAAAGTGCCCTTGTGGAGGGCACTTGGATGACAAAAGTACCCTTCGAAGGGGTCATTTTCAAAGAATCCTCAAAAGGTAAATTCTTTTAGATTTTTTTTTAAGGCATTTGAAAAAGACAAAGGCAAGAAGCAATTCCTTCAAACTTTTTATCCGAAGGAATTCTTTCAAACAAAAATCTTGAAGAAATAACCAAGGAAAAAGTGATAGGAACATTTTCATGGACTTTTTATCCATAGGAAATTTACACAAACTTTTTGTCCACAGGAATTTGTCTAGGGAAAATGCCTACAGCTGTCGAAGGACCCTAAAGGGCAGGTGCCCTTGTAGGGGACTCTTGGATACCAAATAGAAGGACACTTCCCTGAAGCTGAAGGGTCACCTTCCATTAGAGAAGATGTAAAACAAGAAGCCCGAAGGCCATTCAAAGACCACCCAAAGGGCAGATACCTTATGGGGAGCTCTTCTTGACCCAAAAATAGATCATTTTTGAAGGCTAGAAAGGGCAGGCTCTTTCTAACAAAGTTTAGAATAGGAAAGCTAAAGAAGGACCAAGGGGTGATGTGCTAAAAGACATCAAATTTATGACAGTGAACTAGCCATTGAAAACATAGTGATGGGCATGTGAACATCAATTTTAAAGCTCATAAAATAGTCATTGATCCTTTGAATCTATAGACCTGAATGCATTCACAGGCTTTAAGGCTAAGACCAATAGAAAGCAAGGAAGGAATATAATAGAAAATTGAATCCAGGACCTGATTCAATTAACTAGAAAAGGAGGAATGATGAAGGTAGGATTAGATCACCAGGTGGACATTGAAAGTTTCAAACTTTCAATAGCATGACTTGTTTCTCTACATTGATAAAATCAAATGGGTAAATGCCCCTAAGTTCTAGCCTATCTTCTTAACATATTTCAATGTAACATGATGTGTTATTGTTCTCGAGTCCTTCTTGAAGAGGCTATATAAGGGACTCTCTTCTATTGTAAATATCTACCTCTTTTTTGACAATCAAAATGAAACTCTACCCAAATTGAAAGGCACTTCTAAGACTTTGAGCTCAGTTTGTTAATCATATTTTGTTATTGGAATAAGAAAGCAAGTGATTTTTTAGACTTTGTGCTATGATATATTTGTTTTTGGAGAAACTATTCTTATATCTTTTTCCTTAATATATCTTCTGTTTCTTTAATTCAACAAGCAAAATTAGTGACAATAGTCAGGAAGGTGTCCTGAAGAGTCAAGTGTGGAGAGACTTTATGCCCCCATAATTTCCTTTAGAGTGTTTTATTTTCATTTCTGTGTAAAGGACCTTGGGATGACTTTGTGCCCTCATTGTCCTTCGTATCTTACTCTTGATCAATTTAGGTGAAGACTTTGTGTTGCATCTCGATTTGTTGGTTATTACATTCTTTGCTACATTTTGTTGTTACTATCAAAAGTATTCTTGTGGTTTATTGAATAGTAATTCTAAAAGAAGAGGAGTTTTATCTATCATTTCCCTTTATTTTCTCCTTTGATTTTCACACATCATCTCTAAAGAAAGAGAGATGGATGGTTTGTCCTACCCTTGAGTATTATTTTCTATTTATATATATATATATATATATAGCCTACCTATAGGGAACCTCCTCTTGATGAGAGGAGAGATCTGTTCCCTTCTGATGTGGTAAAACTACACATTTGGATGACTAATCTTCCTACTTTGGCTGATCAGACCTATTTTGTTTATCAGTATGATGATCGACAAAATATTCAACCAACAATATCTAATTCCTTCCAAGGCAATTTTATGCACTAGTGATGGGATGGATTACTTTAGTAATCTCAGATACATCTAGGACATTAAAATTTTTCTAAAGGGGTATGCATTTTACATAATTATGGTTGAATAAGGTAGGATTAAACATTGCTCTACTGCTAGCCAGGCATCTATATCCCTAAAAAATATGTTTTTAGTCTCATTTTTGGCCTTGTTCCTATTATCACTTGGATTTTCACCCTTTGAAGAGATGGTAAAGCTCTCCTCATCCAAGTGGCACAATGGAAACACCTATAGGCTTTTGGGTAGCCTAAGGATGAGATGAATCTCTAGATAGGGCTAGTTCCCTTGATGTACCACTTTGTATTACAACTACAAATAAACTTGGGGTTTGAAAAGGGAGAGAGATAAATATTAAAAAAATATCCTAAGGGAGATGATACACCAAATTTATTGATGAATTCCAACCTATGCATATTACACTTTAAATCAAGGGACAAACTAAAAATACACTTCTCCAATCTTCATCTTCTCACATCAATGTTACATTGTGAGGTTATAGATGAATGTGTAAAGCTTGGAGGACTAGAAAAGAGGCCTATTAGGGAACTAATGAATAGAATAACTCACTCAATCCTTGACATTTCTTATAAAACTTTACATTCCCTACAAGAAGAATCTCTCCAACTACAAATAGATGGTAGAATAAAATAACATGCTAAAGAATCCATAGTCTTCACTTATGCAAAATCAAACATTCCAAATGAAAAAACTAATAATAGTCATGGAGGATGTAATAATAAATAATAATATTTATAAAAAGGTATAAAAATTATTATGGATTCACCATACTTAGGTGGATCATATATTATAATGCCAAAATGGCTAGTTCTTATAGAACTTGAGAGAGAGAGAGAGAAGAAGAAGAGAGAAGTCCAAGGGTCACAAGGACACTTGTAAAGATAATCCAAGGAGTTAATTTTGAATATTAATATTTTATGGGATGAATGCAAGGACAAGAAGTAAAATGTCAATCCAAGTGATAAAACTCTTGTAAAGTGGCATGAAAACTCCTTGATTGGCTCAAAAATACTACCTTCATGATTAACCCTATTTAAACACATCATAACTAATTAATACTAGGTAAAATCAATGTAAATAATTTTAAGGGTCTCAATAATTATTATCCATACATTATTTGCATGTTTGGTCCTCTAGAATCACATAGAAAGGAGCTATCATCATCTGTAGTCTAGAAAACTCTCTTTTCATGCACCTTGCACACTTGGCTTCTAAAAAGGAATCAATTGCTCAATAAAATCCATTGGATTTAGTGTATTATAAGTTTAAATACCCTTGATGTCCTTTTAATCCTCAATTACACTTTAAATTTTTCTCACATGAAGTTTTCCACCCTTCTCACTCTTGTGTCCATTATGCCAATTTTGACTAGCTAAAAGTGGATCTATTATTTGAACACTTGAAAGTTTTTTCCTAGAAATAAATTACCATATGGAGTTATTAAAAGTCTATAAATTCCCATAAAACCTAATTTCACCTTCAAACTCCTCTTGTATCCTACACAACACAAAAAATGGTTAAAAATACCCTATTTTCCCCATGTCTGTACATATCCATACAACTAATTTGTAAGAGGAGTATATTTAAGGATTAATATATAATTTAAAATCACTATAATATCCAAAATATCTTATTAGATTAGCTATCCAATTCCATTTCTCCAAACTGGTCATGACTGAGGGTTTTAGGCCTTTTTGACCTCTTAAGGTTCATTCATAAAAAATAGACATTCAACTTGCAAAAAAATTCAAAAAAAATTGCCTTTAATACCCATAATAACATCACTAAACTTATTTTTCCCCATGTAAACCCTTCAAAAATATGTGAGCATCTGAACTTGGCCTATGGAGCTTGTTTTCTTATTTCCTACATGCCTAAGTTATCTTGAGGTTTAAAAATGGATTTATTTGGTTCTTTTTTCACTTATAAAAGATTTAACACTTATTTAATAATGCCATTAACATGTTTCAATATGTTTTAAACCTTATCTCATGATATAATTGTGATAGACCCCCATTTTGACACTAGGTCTAGTCATGTTTAGTATGCCCATTTGCAAGATTAAGCCCAAAATAAACTTTTTATTTTCTCCCTTGCATTAAAATATATAAAACACCTATATATACACCCAAAAAACATGCTCCAATTCAATATAAATCTCACTTAGATCCAGAAATGAAGGTGGTCTCTTATTTGGATTGTAGGCCAAAACCTACATAGTATACCTGACTATAACCTTGGAGGTTTTAAGAATTTTATCTAGTTTCTCCCCTCTTTGCCTAGTTTTATATGATTTCCTAGGTGTCATATATTTTTATACACCTTGAAAATTTTCCACAAATCTTGATCTCACATTCATTGCTTTCTTCCCAAATCTTCCAATTTATGCATGAGGAAAAGTACCCCCTATTTGAGATAAATTAAGGGGTACTTCCCATATTATCTTAGGAAAAATGAACATTTTAGGTATTTACAAAAAAATTAAAGGCTACTATACACAAATAATCATCCCTTGGTCATCTCTTTTCACACCTCAAACTTACAAAAATAGAGACAGACTCCTTCAAAGGCAAACTATATGTAAACTTTTAACTGCATCCTCATGTGGACTATGTGAATAAATGTTTAGGGTCCCATAATTATTATATGTTTGTCATGAAGGTTATATGAGACCACTTTTATCATGAGAAAATTATTCTTATTCTCTTTCACCACTCTAATCTTGCATATACTTTGCACACGTTGAACTCCTCAAGACTGAGTTCTAATATTGAATTTATTTTATCTTAAAAATCCTACCTATAGGTGTATAGTATTGGTTTATGCTTGGAAATTAAATCATTTGGAACCAATATCAGCCAGTGGATTTTATGGATCTTCTCAAACCATGGAAAAACTTGTAGGTTACATAGATTAACAAGTAGATTTATACAGTCAACTTCATGAGGATGGATAATGAAGCTTAGGCCACCATTATTAAAATTGCTTATATTTAAATTAAGGCCTCTAATTTTAATTCAACATCCAAAAATTTTTTGAGCTAAAACCTCTTTAGTTGTCCATACTAAGCACAAACCTGAAGGTCATTTCTGCTTACCAAGAGGACTGAAAAAGGAGTAGGATGGTTTTGATTAATAAATGGAACTTTTAGATCAAATCGAATGTGTAAAAAATCTTAGGGAAGATAAAGAGGCATTGTTTAATCCTTTACCATGTTGCACACTTCCCAAAGAGCTATAAAAATTCCAAACTCTCTTTATTTCATAATAAAACTACCCTTTTTTGAGAAACCTACCACTTTTTAGTTGGTTTTAGTTACTTAAGACATAATATGACACATGGAGTATGAAATCACCCTTTTGAGCCTTCACAATTCCCATTAAATCTATAAAACTCATTAAATGTGACCCAAAAATGATATAAGGACCAAAAAAACTAATGACTAAGGCTAGTACAACATAAACAACATTTATTAACCTATAAAACACCTCTTGAAATATCTATTAGACACCTAAAACATTAAAAAAATAGGTTTTTACATAAGGGTGCCCTAATTTGACCTAGAAGTCAAATTTGGTCAATAGTTCCATTGTCAACCAGTCCAAAAAACCTACAATGGAGTTTGTTGAAATCACCCTTTCTAATGAATAAACTTAAAATATATGTATTTTTATAATCAAACTTATTTTGATCTGATATATGGTGTTTTATCCATTATGTTTGGAGACCAATATAGTGAATATGTATGGTGACTATAGTAAGATTCCAATATCTAGATAACCTTTCACTTATTTAGCACTTATAGTACCTTTGTTCTTTTCATTTGGAGTGATTGTGATGAATTTGGTTAGGGTAGAAATTTTATCAATTCACTTGCTTAGTGTTGAATCATTGGTTTTTTATTTTCTTAATACCTCTTTGAGAATTGCCTTGCTTATCACCATGTGTAATATTATGGGTTAAACTTCTATTTCTCTAATCTAAGTAGTAGTTTTCACAGTTCAATCATCCATTGCATTAGTTATCACTATCTTTGAGATTGATCCCTCTTTATGAGTCATGGAGCACAAATATTTATTTACATTGAGGGAGATTTGGGATCAAATAAAATACTATAAGGTCAATAAAACAAACCAAAAAAAATGAAAAAAACAATAGAAATAAAACAATAAAAGCAAACACATGACAGAAGTAAACTAACGTAAGCCTAATCTAATATATACATTACCATGTTTATAGTTTTTATTATAAAATCCATTAGAAAGGATAGTTGAGAAGTAATGTTTTAAGAAATACTCATTTACAAGTAGTGGGAGGTCATTACCTTCAAGTTCTTTGATGCAGAAAGCATTCTGCCTGAGTAGCTAAGCTATTTGGTATGAGTCGATCTAGAGTGGATTGAATGTGGAATGTTAACACTTGTTATGATGGGAATAATCCCATAATGGTACCAAATCTAAAATCCTAAAGGATTTGACCTTGGCCTTTTTATCAAACCATCACTTGACAATGACTTGATGCTTATTAAATTTTAGTAAGGATTTATCTCAAGCTTAATCTAACTGGACAATGTCTAATAGCCTAGAATTCACTTTATCATTAGATTCCATGTACTACTACATAAACTTGTAGGTAGGTATCCTGAGTGTGATTGGAAATACTAGCTCTAATCTATATACTAGTATAAATGGTGAGATTTTTAGGTCATTTGTATGCCTAATGTGATCATCCCATATGGTGAATTTTAACAATAAATTCCACACTTGGGGCTTATTTTCTATAGACTTCTTAATGGTGTCGATTAGGTTTTTGATAGTGCATTCCACCAATCTTTTCCCCTATGGGTATGAACTGTATTATAACCTCAAAATTATCCCATTATCATACACCCATTCATTTAACTCTATGGATTTGAATGTGGGGCCATTATCATAGACTAATGAGATAGGGGTCCCAAACTAAGTGGTCACATTATTTTTTAGGAACTTGATTACTTATTTAGAAATGTTATTATTTTTTACCACTTCTTCAATCTATCTTTTGAAATAATATTTATTTATAAAAATAAACTTATGGCTTGTTGATGAGTTGTGGTTGATGATCCGAATAAAATCTAGTCCTAATTGGGCAAATGGTGTTGTTACTATAACTTGTTGTAAGGGCACTGTAGTGTGGGTTTCTATTTTATCAAATGTTTGACACTAATGCCATGTCTTTACATGTGCATGGACATGTTTGAATTTGTTTTGAATATAATAACCTACTTTTATTATTTTATGTGCCATCACATTTTCTACATGATGATCTGTGCCCAATTTCTCATGCAAGTTTTCCATTACTTCCCTAACTTCAAATTTTGACAAGAATATAAGATAGATGCCTTCATAATTACTTATAAATATAAATCCATTATTTATAATGTATTGATTTTCCTTTATTTTTATGGATCTCTTATGTTTTTTATTGAGTCTAAGAGGTGGGTTCTTGTAGAGTAGATAATGGATAATTAGGGTGTACCGATTTTGTTGTAATACTAGCTCTTGGTCTAACTAGTGTATAATGATCCTTGGATTAATATTGGTTATATTTTAGGTAAGATATTTCCCTCTAATATATTTTTTTTAAATTTATTTCTATGTCATATTCTTGAAGCTTGGTCATCCATCTGCCTCCACGCTCACCTATCTCATTCTGACCTAACATTTGCTTAATGGTTGGATATGGCATGCTTGTATGCACCCTTTCCTAATAATTCAATTCCTTAATTTTTTTATAGCATTGAATAATTTAAAATCATGTTTTCATAAATTTAATTACCTTATTTTTTCTTTCTTTATATTTTTTCTCATAAAAGTAATCGGGTGTTCTTCTTCATCCAATCTTTGTGTGAGACTTGTAGTAATGGTATGGTTAGAGGCAAAAGGAAAATGTAAAAATTCTTAGCATAGCCTAGACTGATAAACATGAGTTCTTACATGATGGCATAATTTATGTTCTAAAATTCCTTCTTTGACTTACCATTCCACTCCATCTTAGCATCCTATTCCAACATAGCATTAAGGAGCTTTACAATACAGTAAATTGAGAAATGAACTTGTGGACAAAATTGATTTTGCCAAATAAGGATTTTATCTTTTTTTTATATTAGGTTGAGGTAATTTATAAATTACATAATCTCTTTATAAATTTATATTAATACCTTATTTCATGATGATCTAATCGATAAGCTTGAATTTGATGACATTGAACATGTTATTTTTAGCATTCAAGAAAACATTGTACTTTCTCCACCTTTCAAAGACCTTCTACAAATAGTAGATATGATTTGATCTAAATTTTGAAAATGTAGTTAAATCATCCATGTATTTTACTATGCATTTACCAACTATAACTTCAAATGCAAAATCCATCATTCTTTGAAAAGTCACTCTATTAGTGATTAATCCAAATGGCATTAGTTTATAGGCAAATATGCCCCACTTTGTGGTGAATTCAATTTTGGTTTGGTCATCTAAATTCATAAAAACCTGGTTATACACAAAGAATCCATCCAAAAAATACATCATCTAAGATCCAATAACCATTTGGATCACTTCATCAATGGATAAAAATGAGTAATTATCCTTATCTAAGCCTATTTTCAGGTTTTAGAAGTCATGCATAGCTTAATCTCACCATTCTTCTTATGGACAGGCATTCATTTTACCACCAAATTGAAATGGTAAACTAGGAATATTATTACAATAGATAAGAGCTTGTGAATTTATTTGTGTATCAAAGGTTCATGGTTCATTGTTTATGTCAGAATGGTCTCTGGTCTAG
Organism: Torreya grandis; assembly: GCA_037957365.1. Classification (NCBI taxonomy): domain Eukaryota; kingdom Viridiplantae; phylum Streptophyta; class Pinopsida; order Cupressales; family Taxaceae; genus Torreya; species Torreya grandis. Next base: position 1,064,306 of record JARHVA010001156.1, on the reverse strand, counting down.
CTTAAAGGGGATGGTATGAATGATCACCTTTAGGTCAAAGACTTTGAGGTCCTAATAAGCCTAGTCAATTATTTATTATAACTTGATAGTAAACTTTTGAAGTTACCCCATCTCTTTGTCCATCTAATCTAGACCTATGTTGATAGTTTGGGATCTCTCCAAGGACCCTAGGTTAAGGGTTTGACACTCCTAACTTATAAATTTAGGTTTCTAAATTGAGGGTCCAGGGTTGAATGTGTCAAATGCCTTCACTAGTGAAATCATTACCTTTAAGATTTAGTTTCTTTGGATATTGATGATTTTGTCCTTATTGACTTTAGCCCCAAAAATATCCCTTTCCTCTTCATCTATTATTTTGGATTCAAATTCCCCAACAATATTGAGGAACTAGACAATGTGCAAGTCATATTCAAAGACTTGGAAATTCATGATGTTATTGGGAATAGAGGGATAAGGGAATAATTTAATATTAAATTATTGTATCTCAGTGTCATCTAGGGGATTCAAGATTTTAGTTGATGATTCTAATGATTTAGTAACCAAATTTTCTTCATTGGGGATAGGGGTAACATTGAATGCATCTAACATTTCTATTAGGACCCATGCCCTATGTTTGTACTTCCTAAGGTATGATAGTTTACATTGGAATCTACTCTTAACTTGGTTTATAACCAAATCATGGTCACTAAACACCCTTATCTATTTATCTTTTTTTTAATGCAAATTATATCCCAAGGATTAATTCTTCATACTTCATTATGTTGTTAGTGCAGGGGAATTATAACCTATACGAAGCTATGAATCTCTTTTCTTGTGGCTTTATTAGTAAAACACCTACTCCAGTGCCTTTTTTAGAATGGGCCTAATCAAAATATAGGGACCACAATCCTAGTGATTTAGGTTCATTACCAACTTTATCTTTAGTGGGTTTCATGCTCAATGTATAAATCCCTAAGTCAAAGGATACTAGGTTCACTTTTTCACTAATTGTGTTGTACTCAAGTATCATATGCTTCCTATGGGGTTCCTTATCTGGTCTAATCTAATTGGCTATGCCTATCCAAATCAACCACATATAGGATAATTATGTATCCATATATCCATTCAAGTATTTTGACAAATTCCAAATAAGAAACATCTTATAGTCTTCAAGAATATTCACAACCTATATGTCCAAGAATTGTTGGATCTAAGGTTATAACTCTAGCTATATATGTACATTGAGAATCTCTCCAAATACCTTAAATTTAGACATCTTGAGTTGGACTAAAAATTTATGTAATTTGATGAGAACTAAACCCATTTTTTTATTGATACCCACATGCATCACATTAGTCAAAGCTCTTGAGTCTACCAAAAAATTAGGTAGATTCATCCCAAATAGTCTAATAGTTAAAGGAAGGATGCCAATCTTATTCTTATGAATAATAATGTTAGATTAATAAAACTTTTTCTTTATTTGGGTTGGCTTAGTTATCTTTTCAATCATGTATTTCATCATGATATGACATTGCTCAGTGATTTGAGCAAGTTCATGAAGAATGATATTCACTTTAATATTATTCATGTCCTCTACTCTATTATATCCCACCTTAATTTGAATTAGTTGAGCCTCCATGTGGACCTTTGGTTCATGAGGTTTTGGAGGTGGTGGATCATTCCTAACATTATGATCTAGTGGAGTTGCACCATTATTGGGAGGAGCACATGACACCAATTTGGAAGAGTATCTCATAAGTTTTAATTTCAAGTAGCTTATTTTGGGAAATCTCTAGTTAACTATGGGGGTGACTATAATTTATGTTTTGTCTCTGGTACATAAATTTCATATTATAACTTTCAAAATTAGATATACCCATCTACTTTTTCAACCAAGGAAGTCATTACTCAGATTTTGTAGCATCCAATGGATGGAATCTAATTCATTTTTTATTTAATCCTAGGTGATAGATTGAACATTATTCATAGCCACCAACATGGTTTGGTGTTACAACTATGGAACCATTTCATTTTTCACTAGGTTAAGAAAACCCAAGTGTTGATTAGGGGTATCATGTATCAAAGAGATATGGTTAGCTATAGGGAGTAGTTGAGATAGAGGAAAGTTCTTATTTATATTGAGAATGAGGTTTAAGGTTAGCATGTTTGGTAGAGCATTAAGAATGGGAGCCATCATTTTAATTTGAGGTTTTAGTTTCCTATCAACTTTTATGGCCTCTACATAAGCTAGGGGTAGGTATATTATGAGGGGTTATCATCTTAGTAACATGTTCATCTAAGGGTCCAAGGCATTCTTAAACATTTCAAGAGCTACTTGTGTATTTGGTTGATAAATCAAGATGACTCAAATATGCATTTTATAAAACTTGGCATTGAAATTTCTAATGGGTTTATTTCATTCACTATTGATACAGGTGAACTATTTGTATATGATGTTAGCATCAATGACTTGCCCAAATTGAGAGTTAATGGTGTTGTTAAACTATTCCAATCTTGTAATGGATTTCTTAGGGAGATTAAGGAACCAGTCATAGGTTGAATCCATAAAAGTGAATGGAAATATCCCATAAGATACATCTTTATGCTTCATATTTAAATTCCTTAGGGTGATTTATAAGAGGTTACATGTTCTTCAACATTATAACCTACACCATGTGTGAAACATGGGAGGTACCTTTCAAGGTTTTGGGGGAGGTCATGAATGACTTTAATAATGTTAATAGCCTACCTAGATAACCAAGCTATTGGGGAAAGCACTAGAGCTGGTCTATTTTAGGGAGACTAAGAAGATGATCTAGTTAGAACAATAATGGGCCTAGGTCCATTTCCACCAAACTAGACTCTCCAATGAAATTGTGAGGGTGAAATGATCAATCTACCTTGGTGGGACCTAGATCTGGTGATTCAAGGAGTAGGTTTCATATTGATGAAGGTAAAATTGATAGGTTGATTTTTTTTAATCAAGGTTTTCTCTCAAGTTGTAACTATTGTTATGTGTTTATATAGCACATAATGGAGAAAGTGTAAAGGAGGGGCAACAAGGTGCACTCAATAAAATATTCTTTAAGGATTGAATTTATACTTATAATTAATATCAATAACCCTCATTCTAGCACCATACATTGTTAATCTCAATATCCTTGTGACCAAAGTCACTCATGAGATTGAGTTTTTTAGAGGGGGAAGCGAGAGACAATGCATGGGATAAATATATCCCCTCATTAATTTTAGAACTAATTTTTATTTTATCCAAGGACCAAATATTTTAACCTTGTTTTATGTTGAGGTCAACATACCCCTATTTTTTGGAAATTGGGACCCTTGAGATACTTTGAACCTTAACACTAAAAACTCAATATGATTAGATCATTATTAGAATTTGAAGATCATTCACTTTGACAAGAATGGCCTATTTACTTGTATTTTTGTTTTGAACTTGCCTAATGTTACTAATAATTAGTCCTCATGTTTTAAATTTAGAGTTTTAATGGAACTCTTGTGATGGATCATGCTTAAAGTTTACAGATTGACTCTATTCAAGCTTTCACTAGCCTTTGGTTTTTCAAAACTTGAACATAGATTCATATTCTGAAAGCTTTCCTTCAAAAAAACCCTAGCATAAAACCTTGGTTCAAATTTAAATTTAGTGGGAATACTTTGAATTTTTACTTAAGCCTAATTTTATAATAAGGCTTAGTTATGTTTTAAAACATGACCAAACCCTAGCCTAAAATCACGCTTGATCCCTTCTCATTATTTCCCCCATTTTTTGTTTCCTCTATTTCTAACCAAGTCTAACTTTCATATTGGCAAGGTCCTTTTAATTTTTATAGCATGGTCCCATTTATTACCTATTTAACCGAAAGTCTTAATTCTAAAGCCCCATTCATGTTTATCAATGCAAATGAGACCTTAATCTAACACTTTAGCTCAAGTTCTTATTTCATCTTGGGTCCAGACTTAGACTCTTTTACCTTTTGTAGATTCAATAGCTCTCACTTCATCATGCCCCTTGATCAGATGGAGCAAATGAAGCCTAAATATCCTAAAGTCTTCACTCTTCAAACTAATCCCATGTCATCACCAATATCATGAACAACATCCCATGCTTAAGTAGAACTAAAGATCAAACAATGCAAGATCACCCAAGGTTAAATGGGCCCTATTATTCAATAATAAGCTTAAGCATAAGTTTTTACACAAGGATTCATTATATTTTTTAATACAACAAGAACTTAGGTTAAAACTTAGGTTTTGACTTTAACTATTCGAAGGATCCAATCATGTATAAGTTTCTAGATTAAAATCAATAATTTACATCCACTCACTCAAAATAATCTAATGGGGTGAAGAAAATGTTGAAATTTCAAATACTAAAGCAGTCCTACAAGGATGACAAATATCATAATCTCAGGGATTCAAATAGAGATCAATGACCCATGGGTCCTTCCCAGTGTCAACAAGGTCAAATCTTGGGAGCCCTACCAAGCCACCCTGTGGCATTCCCACATTCGAAGCTTAATGTCAATAGAACCATGAGCTAATGGTGTGCACTCACTCAAATCTTGATTAGATGGGTTTCACTTCATCATAGATCTTTATTAGATGGAGAAAATTGAATCTGATATCTATGGAACATAAGAACTTGATGAGCTTAAAATTGATGTTCTCTTAACCATCATTTGATGCCCATCAGGCCATCATTAACATTCATGAGACTATCAGTTTTAAGCCCACCAAACCTAAGGAACTTCACTAGCTTAAATTTGATGTCCTCAAAAACATCATTTAACACCCACAAGGCCATCATTGATGTCTGTGAGGCCATCAAATTCAAGTTCTTTGAATATTTTACTTAGATAAAGGGGCATGTTTTATATCATTTGAAGGTTCATTTGATATCATGATTTAATACTTAGCATAAAATATGTTAGCCTAAATATATGGCATGTTTTTTAATATGAAATAAACTTAGATTAAAATATTTTATCCTAAGTTCTTTTTTATGACCATGCACTTATTAAAGTTTGTGCATCTTATAGGATCAATGACTCACACTTGATTAAGGTCAGATGATCAAATGTCATGAAATCACTGAAGACTATTTAATAGAGCTTTAAGATCCTATAGGCTCAACACATGGTAGATGTGTGTTTAATATACAACTGGTGCAAGATATAGAGATCAAAAAACCTATAGAGCTGCCAAGTGGCACAACCAGGAGGCTTGATGCAAAAATGGCCAATGATATACAAAATCTTGGATCATGATCAATGGTCTAATTTGATCCATGGTAATGATCTGATGATGTGAAGAAAAGATAAAATTTAAAATAAAAATGGCTAGTGATTTGAAAGCATTTATTAAAAATGCCATAAAATTTGCCAAATAGATGCCAAATAAGTGTCATGTAAGCACAAAGTGACAAAGATGAAGATGTTATGTGTTTGAAAAGGAAAATATATAAAGGCAATGGTAAAAATCAAATCTAAGGCATGAATGAGCCTAGGCCCGAGTAATAAATTGCCATTAAAGCTTTAGGAGAGCCCCAAACATACATTAAAAAAACCCTAATTTAAACATAGCTTGATCATACTCAAGATAAAAAGAGCCTAATTGTAATTTTAGTACAAAAGAATCAACCTAGAAGCCATTTACAACATAGCAATGATAAATTTGCAAGTTTGGAAGCCATTTCATCTTGGAGGAAATAATAAATGGATGAGACAGAGTTATATCTATCTATGGACATTGAAGGGAGGGTCTTCAAAGACATGGACCTACACACTGTAACATTGAACACAAGTAATAGGAACTAATTCAAAATATTTTGGACCATTAAAGAGATGTAACACATCATAAAAGAGGAACAAAAAATTGGCACCATGAACATAAGATACTATGACTTGGTTGTATTCCAAATGGTTAGTCTCCACCATACTACCGCCAAACCTAAGGTAATCCAATGTATTGACATTCTTTCTCCCATTTTTAAAGACTATAAAATTTAACAAGGTTGGATTAGTCATGAAAGTACATTTAGGAGAATTTCATACATTTCCCTATTAGCCTTTGAAATTTAATACAAAATTTGGAAACCCCAAGTATACTTACCCACCATCAAGGAATAGACTGGCAAAAATGACTTAGACACCATCTTTAGGCCATGGTTGCTCTAAGGGAACCATGTGATTTGAGACCCTACTAACAATATCCCAGTTTCCAAATTTAGAGAGTGGATTAGGGTAATCATGACTCTATTGAATATTTGGAGCCCCTTCAACCACTTATGTCAATAATAATTGGGTGTCCTACATCTACTTCATGGTAGAGAAAGAGCTCACTCCTCTAATTGGAAAAATGATCAACATCTATCTTGAATGATAATTTATATCCATCAAGAAAAAGAACATTACACAATTGTTCATGATTTCTTATCTATTGGAGGCCTTGCTGGCCTCCATCAAGATCCCTTATATCAAAAATTAGTCACCTAAGGGTAGATTCATAATTTCCTATCACTACTCAAAACTAAACTTTTTTAAATATAGACACAACATGTAGTTCATTTATGATTGTGTTTATCCTACTTTAGTAGAAGCCATTACAAGGATCCCCATGCCTAAGATTATCCCTCTAATCAAGAAATATGTAGAGCTAATGGGAGACATCTGGTTATATCTAGACTATACAGTGATCAAAATTGAAGGGATTTTTATTCAACCTTACAAGTTGCCCATCTACATTCCCATCAAGCTAGTAGACCAAGAAATTGTATACCAACTTCTTCATGGTATGAAAAAATGTGCAAGGATAAGAGAAAAGGCCTTCATCCCTTTCCTATGACCATTGGTATAACTATGCTACAAAATTGGGATCAAGTAAATACTATATCTAGGCATAGGGAATATTTCAACTTGCTTCTTGTTGTGCTAAAGTAGTGGGACCCTAATGGCACGGTATTCAAACATTTGAAATCTAAACAATTACCCAAGATAATATATGAGCACTAGATTGATGTCTATGACACCCTATACATCAAATCAAATAATTTTGAATAAATATTATCTAGGCTTAAGGGACGTAACATTAGGCTTGAGCATAGATTAGGTAGTGATCAGAAGCCCCTAGAGATATATGTTAAATGGGGCCCCTATAATACCATTTATTGGCTATCCCTTTAAGGCCCCCTTAAGAGAAACCACAAATAGAAGGGTAATATCCATAAGTATATATTACATAAGGTCCTAGCAAGGAAAATCTATTAAAAAGGCATGGTGAGGGACCCTCATCCTCAACCCCTCAAAGAACAATATCCCCCATTAAATACCTAGACATGATTGACCTAGAGCTTGATGAGACAATAGAATATGCCCTCAAGGTCCTTTTTGAGGCATATGGATCTGATGAATAAGATGAACATGTTGAATAAATACAAGCCTAAATTGATGAGGTTGAGAAATAAAAAGGGAAAGATCCTACCTTAGATCTAATCCTAGTGACACCATTAAGGAGGAGAAATGTAGAATTGGCAATAGTCCTAACTGGGAAAAAGAAGCCCAAGTTGGCTTTCACTCACCTTAAAATTGAAATCAACTTATTTGGTGATAAATACCCCATTCATGGACCAATCATCCCTGATTAGTTCATATAAGGGAAAATTTAGAAGATCCCCTCCTTATCCCACTCATGGGCCTTGACCCAAACTATCAATATTGATTTACATGATGATATCAAGCCATGGATAAAGGATTTGATGAAGGAGGAGAAAGAGAGAAGAATAGTGGCCACTATAGGGTCAGATAGCAAGAAAATAGAGACTTTAGGAGCTTTAAAAATCACATAGATGGAGGTTCCTAAACCTCCAAAGTACACATAACCAACTACCACTATATAATTAAATATTAAGACAATAGGCTTGGAAATAGTGACAAATATAAATACCATGGTGCTGACTAAATAATTCACCTTTCAAAAAGTTGAGCCATTTGCAGGCTTAAATCTAGTTGAGGGATAATATCCTAGTGAACTCCACATCCATAAGGAAGATGTAGAAATCCTAGTTGAGGCTCATTCAGCTTGGGTCAGATTAGGAATCATAGGTATAAATTAAAGGATATATAATTTAGAAAAGGAAAAGGAAAATCTAGAGACCCAAGCAGTGTTATCAATCCTAGAGGTAATGGTTTAAATTATTGATGAATCCTTCTATGAAATGTTTGATGTCTTGAAATCAATGAAGCTAAGGCAGAGTGCATTGGCATAGAATAATATAGTGGCTAAGAGTCTAATATCTCGATGACAAGATTTAGAGGATAAAATAGTAGGGTTAATCAACGTACTAGTTAGAAGGTAGATTCTTAGGTTCAAAACAATTAGTTTGGGATTTTTGAATGTAATTTTGTAAATAGTTATTGACAAAGTCCATAATATGAATACATGGTCTAAGGATCTAGAGAGACTCTTGAAGGATGATTAGGAGCTAGTAGAAAGGATTGAATAGCGTCTTAGGACTATGCTCACTGACCCACACAACCCATTGTCCTAGGCACCATGAAAGATGATGAATTCAAACACAAGGCTACGTTGGTGACTCAAGAAATAATAAGTAAAGGTCAAGGCCAATTTGGGGTAGACAATAGTAGGATTATAGACATGATCTTTAATGCAAGAGAAAGGATAACTGAGGCCATGAGCATCAAGGAATCCATGGCTATAAATGATAGGGAATTGAATGAGCTAGCTAACAAAGAGGAAGAGTGTCTCCTAAAACTAGTTATGGACTTGGAGTTAGTAAATGAGAAACATCAAAAGGCCATGAAAATCCTCCAATAACAACAAGTGAGTTCTCAAACATAGGGCCCACCAACCAGTTAAATAATATTCCATTTTATAATTATTTGTAATATTTTGAAAGAGAAATATTATTTTGTAATGGCATAAGCTAGTTTGTTAGCATATTTGCCTCTAGGTCAGTCCATTTGGAAAAGTAAATGTATTTTGGTGTTTTAAAGAAAGACATTTGTCCTTATCTATGTACATTTGTATCTTTTAACTGACTGATATACTACCTTATTCTTCTATGAAAGGCAATATTTCCATTTTGTAAAGGGAGAGAATTTTGAGCAAAATTTTGTATACTTTGAGCAATTAATACAATCAAGGAATTTTGAAAAGATTGTCCAAATTTATTATGTCAATTGTTAATGTGGCTTTTCTCTTAATTTTTGGTTTTAAATCTTGAATTTGAATGGCTTTTATAAATTATGAACTTGCATCTTTGATACAAGGTTGCTAATTTGTGATTATGCTAGATTAGTTGAAGTATCTTGAATTTGCTTCATTTTATTTGTTTTGTATTTAGATGTGTTAATGTTATTTTAATTTGGTAACAAATATTTAAATTAAATATAGTTCTTACTTGTATGCTTTCATATTATCCTTAGAAGTTTGCCTGGTATATGGTGAAATCTAAGCTTACACTATTTTACATTATATACTAGTGAAATGCATATTTGGTTGAAATTTAAGCCTTGTCATGATGTTTAAGACAAAGACCAGTAATCACACACTTCTTTCTTCCCTACCCTTCTCTTTTGCTTATTTTTTAAACCAAATCAGTTTAGTATATATATATCACTATAAATATCGATTTATATTAGTCTTTAATATATAACTTTGATCACAACTCATTAAGATCAACATAGATACTTTAAAATTTACAAGGATCACAATGGCTCCCAATCACCCATCAATATAAATTTTTGTAATGGTTAATGTACTCTACCTTTATTTCACCATAGGTAACTAGATTACCAAAAACCTACTCCACAAATTAACTAACTAAAATGAGAAGTGTTCTTAACTACTAAGAACACCTATGATATGAATAGAGGCATCAATAAGAACAACTTCTACTAGTGCTAGAAGAAGGGACATGTGAATTTGTTGAATCTTTGATAGTTTTAGTATGTTTTGATCTAAGATTAGTGTTATCTTTTCACTTTTGTGCAATTTTTTGCTTAGAAGTGTAAAGATTACTGATCTTTGTGATCTTTGACCTGTCTTTGTGCTTCATTTAGACAAAGATCAACGACCTTTGAGGTTGGATGCTTAATTCTAGTAAAGATAGCTTGAGATCTAAGAATAAATATTATTTGAGGTTAGAATAATTTATTTTGATCAAATTTTGGTAGATCTTTCATAGATCTAGGCTCATTTGAGCTTAGAGATTGTAAATATTAATCATATTTGCGTAATTGGACATTTGTTTTAGGTTAGTTAGTTAAAATTTGATGCACTTTGTTGTTTTTTACATGTATCTTTGTAAAATTAGCTTAATGTGTAAATCTGAGTCCTATTCTTGGTAAAGGTTGGTTTGACACATTGTATTTCAAACAAGATCTAAAGTTCTCAAGATGAAACTGCCAAGAATCCACACAAGATCACACTCAAAAACAAAAGAGCCTCTACTCTACTTGAGTTGGAAGTCCATAGGAGAACCGAAAAAGACAAGGGTAGATGTAGGCATTCAAAATCTTTACCAGCTTTACCTCTCTAAGGTACTCTAGCATTCAACATTCATCAAGGTATGTCTTTGTTGAGAAGCTCTCTTATTAATGTATAAGGTTCAATTCATTATCTCCCTCATAATCTTGAAAAGTATTTGCCAAATTTTAGTCCTAATGGCATTGTGATAGTAGAAGAATATGTTAAATCATTTAAGGTTGCACTGAGATTGGTAAATATAACTCATGAAGATGTAGCATGTAGGTTATTCACTTTTACATTTATAGATGTTGTATATGAGTGGTTTTTAAACCTACCTGATGATTGCATCACCACCTAAGATGAGCTTAATAACATCTTCATTGACCAATTTGGTAAGATCATCAACCCTTATGTCTTGTACTAGTAATTTACCACCATGAAAAGGGATGCCAATGAACCCATAAGATATTGCAATGCTAGATTTCAAAAGATGTATAGCAGAACCATTGACCCTTATAAGCTTTATTAAGCTTTGGCATTGGAAATCTATAAAGATGTTCTTAATCCCATGACCTCTGTATTCATAAAGAGAATTTTAAGTCCAATGAACACATTAACTTTAGCTTATGTGAGGCTATGATCAATAATGACTAAATACAACCTCAAGTTCATATGGCCTGCTCTATTACTAATGTAAATACACATATGCCTACCCTAAATACCTTTCCAAATAATAACCAAAATGTTCCTACTCTCAACCAGCTCCCAAATTTGAATCAATTGTCTCTAAGGCATGCTACTCCTAACCAAAATTTGGGTTTTTTAAATCACCCTACCAATAATGGGTCTAATTAAAATAATAAAAGGACCTTGCTACTAGCCACTAGTGCAAATAGAAACTAGGTCCATAATTTAGAAGTCCCCAAAAGTGAGAATGAGTCCATTCTAAAAATGGTCCAAAAATTAAGTACTAACTTCCTTTAGCTGCAAAATCAAGTTGGTAATATTGGAGAAACTTTTGGTAGGGACTTTTCTTTCCAAAGATTCAATAGACCCAACAATAGGTTCAATAATGATATTTTTCACAATAATAATAATGATGAACCATCTTATAAAAAGAAGACTATGGATATTAATCTTATTGACATTGCTTTTCCTAATTATTATAGAGTCTATTGTACTGCTAAGCATGGTTATATTAATTACATTGAATTTTGTAAATCTTTTGAGGCATTTCAAGAAGAGTTAGACACTTTTGAAATAGTCCCTAATAAAGATAATGGTGTAGGTACCTCAGGATCCAAGCTTGTTAACCAGACCTTCATGGTGGAAATGTTTTATTTCCCCTTTCAAGAAGACAATAAGCTAGATGATATTCTTGAAGAGGTTCATGTCTTCCAACAATTCTTGAAGAAATCATATTCTCTAAATAATATAGAATAGAGGTAGAATTTGACTACTTCTACTCCTACAAATAACTTTGGTACTCCTCTAGATACTACTTTAGACAATAATCTATAGCTTCCAAAGGGAAGTACTTCTAAACCTAGTGTTGATACTTGTAATTCTTCCAATAGGACTGGTTATAACATTGTAAATGGCATGAAGAAAATCAAGGATAATATAACTTTGCATGAATTGACATAAATCACAAAGAAAATAGATCTATTATTGAAGTCTTTATCCAATAAATCCAACAAGATATCCTAGACTGATAATGCAAATGTAGCTATGTACAAAGCTAAAATAGAGTCCCCAGCCTTCTTACTTATAGTTAGAATGTTTGGTAAAAACTTGCATAATTGCTTGTTGTATTATTGTGCCTCTACCAATATTATGCTTTTAGGTGTTTGTAAATAGCTTGGCTTGACCCCCATTAAGTCTAATAGGTTTTTCACCCAATTAGATAAGTATAGGGTCAAGGTGGTTGGAAAATTGCTAAATATCCACATGTAGTTGGCTTCTGAGCCAAGGGTCTAAAAATTTATTGATATCTAAGTGGTAAATATTCTTGATGTATATGGATTTCTATTAAGCCAAGAGTGGACAAAGTCTTTGAATGGATATATGTCCACTAATTTTTCACACCTATGGTTACCTTGGAAGGGAGTTCCCAAGAAAATCATAGTTGAAAGGGAGCTAAAAATGAAGCACATGATCACTGAGTATAATGTTATCAATGAAAGGGTAAACATAATTGATTCTAATTTAGGGATTTTAACCCTAGAGACTACCAAAATTAGTGATCTTAAATATTATAATGTTGTGCTTGGGCTATGGAAGTTGTATTTTGATGGGGTTAGGTGTAAGGTTGGATCTAGGGTAGGCATTGTTCTAACTGACCTTATTGGTAAGAAATACCATGCTTCTTATAGACTCCAATTCCCTTGCACTAATAACCTTGTATAATATGAATCCCTCATATTAGGTTTATAATTTTCCATTAATAACAAGTTCAAGGAACTATTAGTCTATGGTGACTCAGAACTAGTAGTAAATCAAGTAAGAAGCAAGTATCAATGCAAGATGTCATACCTCAAGAGGTATAAATTTAGAGTATGGGATATAATGGAATATTTTGATTCCTTCAACATTTTTTTCTCCTAGGGAATAAAATAAGGTTGCTAATGAGCTTGCCTCTACTACAGATAATCTCATGCCTAACCAAAATTCACATAACTTTAGTATTGAGATTATACCTTGCTTTGATATCCTAAACAATGTGAACCATTTGTAGGTCTTTAGTGATGACCAAAAAATCCTAAACTTCATGACTAGTTTAGGAGCATTCAAAGCTCATATCATTGATGAGGTTGATGAGAATGAATTTAGAGAAGGCATATTTGATGGTAAATTCATTCAGTTGAATGACAACAAGGTTATTAAGGGGATGATTGCCTTAGAGAGGTTTTTTTATCAAGATAAGCTGGTTGAATCTTTGAAGGTTCCCCAAGTAAGTGGCAAACACTGTAGTGCAATTGATCTTGGCCCCCAAGATCAACCTCTGCTAGTTAACATTGGAAATGCATGCACTAATATTGATAAAAATAAGGCCAAGGAGTTGTTAACAAAGTATAAATATGTCATAGCTTGGTATTATAATGACTTGAATATCTTTGATCCATGAGTCATCACCCATACTATACTTCTTAAGGAAAGTTACAAACCTTTTTAGGTAAAAACAAAGGCCCATGAACCTTATCTTAGAACCCATGATCTTTAAGGAAGTTAAGATATTGTTAAATGATACAATTGTGTTTCCCATTAAGCACTCTACCTTGATGGCCAACTTGGTGATAGTTAGGAAGAAGAATGGTGAAATTAAAATGTGTGTTGACTTTATAAATTTTAATAAAGCATTTGGAAAGGATAATTAACCTCTTCCATCTCTTGACCAAGTAATACAAATTATTTTAGGTTCATCCATGATATCTTTTCTTGATGGTTTTTTAGGATACAACCAAGTGTTGGTTGACAAGGAAGATAGAATGAAGGCAACTTTCACAATTGATTGGGGCACATTTGCATACAAGATAATACATTTTGGATTGATAAACATAGGATCCACTTTTCAAAGGGTCATGGACAAATCCTTCTAAGGCTTGATTGGTAAATGTATTATAATTTACATGGATGATCTAACTATTTTTCTAAGAATAGGGAAGACCATTTCATGCATTTAAAGTAGGTTTTTGAAATATGTAGAAGGTATGTAATCTCCATTAACTATAAGAAGATCATTTTTGTGTTACTGAAAGTAAAATATTAGCCCATGTCATTACTAAGGATGGAATTTCCATAGACCCTAAAAGAGTGGAAGTTATATCTAAGATAAAGCCTCCCAATAATAAAAAGGAATTAAAACCATTTTTTGGTAAGATAAACTTTATCAAAAAGTTTATTTCTAGCTTTACAGAGATTGTTAAACCATTGAATGACATACTAAAGAAGGATGCTAAAGTCTCATGGAATGAGGAATTCAAGAAGACCTTTGAGGATATCAAAATTGTAGTCAACTAGGCTCTAGTATTGATAACTCCTAACTTTTCAAAGGAATTTTACCTCTACTCTTTCTCCTCTAACCACACTATTGCTATTGTGTTAACTCAAAAAATAAAAGGATTTGACTATATAATAACTTTTAAAAGTAATAATTTGAAGAATACTAAGTTAAAATATCCTATTATTGAGAAGCAAGCATTTGCATTAGTTAAAGTTGCCAAGAAATTTAGTGACTACATTCTTAGGAGCAAGGTGCATGTTATACTACTAGATCTAGATACTAAGCTAATGCTAAGCCAATGTGAACTTGGAGAGTGAAGGGGTAAGTGGATGTTTTTTCTTCAACAATATGACATATAAATAAATATGGAAAAAAATTTAAGGATTTAAGGTTTGATTCAAATGATTACCAATACTAGTCCTAAGTTGAGTATTATGCAATTTCATTAGCAAAACTTTCAAGCTAGTGAGTGGTATAAATCCATCATTTATTTACTAATTATTGGCACTTATACTTTAGGGATAACGAGGGAGTAGATAAGATATTTGAGGCTCAAGATATCTCACTACCTCATCAAGAATGAGATCATGTATTGAAAAAACTTTGAAGGTGTGTACCTAAGATTTATCTCCAAAGAAGAAACCACTGAAATAATGAGAACTTTTCATGAGAAGTTGGGAAGTGGGCATCCATGAGGAAGAACCATAGCTTAAAAAATCCTTATAGTTGGTTATTATTATCCCATCATATTTAAGGATGCTCATAAGCATGTAAGAAAATGTCATTCATGTTATATCTTCAACACTACAGAGCCAAAGGTAATAATGCCTTTATTGTTGGTCATGATTAACAAACCTTTTATTGAGTGAGTGCTAGACCATGTTGGGGTGATCAAACCCAACTCATTAAAGGGTTAAAATTATGTTCTGATGGCTAATGATTATTTTACAAGGCATACTAAAGCTATATCCACCAAGAAATGTATAATAAAAGAAGTGATCAGTCTCTTAGAAGAAAACATATGCACCAAATTTAGAACTCTAGTCTCTTTGGTATGTGACAATGGGTCAGTATTCATATCCATAGAGATGATATAATGGGCATATGATAATAGAATAATCCTCAAGTTCTCATCCAACCCTTACCTTTTAGGTAATGGAGTACTTGAATCAATAAATAAAAACTTGATGAAAGCCATTAAGAAGTCTATTGCAGACAAACCTAGAACATGGCATAAGCTTCTCAATTATGCCCTTTAGACTAATAGAATAAGAGTCAATAAGGTTCATAAATACTCCCCCTTTTTTATGGTATATAGATAAGAACCTATATTCCCCATCACATTCAAGCTATCAACTTACAAGTTTATGCTGGAGTACATGGAAAAAGACCAAGAATTTGCAAACTCAAGGTTGTTAGACATTGTCCATATAGAAGATGCATGAGAAAAGGCATTTTATAGTTTTAACAAACATCATACCATGGTAAAGAGTTGGTTTGAAAATATATCAAAGATAAAGGTGTTAAGATAAGGGGCTTTAGTTCTCCTTTGGGACAAAACATATGAGCCTGAAGGCAAGCATGACAAGTTCACACCTCTATGGATTGGCCCCTATCAGATTGAATACATGATTAGAGACAACACCTTTAGACTCAAAGACTTAGAAGGATTATATTTCACACTAGCCACCAATGGGTAATACCTCAAGCATTACTTCTTTGTTTCTCCCCCTGACATCTTCATGGAGTAAATTAGTAAGATGGTTAGACTTAGTGTAGGTAAGATAGGTAGTTTCCTTCAGTTATTTCCTTCCTATCCCTTGTTTGTACATAATCATGTATATATTTGTTTGATTTTATTTTGCCTTCTAATTTTCTAATTTTTTTATGTTTGCTTTTATTTCCTTATTCATTGCTTCCAATAAGTCTTTTTGGACAACCCTTACCTCAAATTTTATTTTTTTTGCTTGAAACTCCAAATTTTAAGAAAGTGGGTATGAACCTAATACATATGCTGACCATGGGTCTAAAATGTAAGCCTAATGTTGTGATTTTAATAAATTGGTAAAGACTAATAGAAGAGGCCAACTATTCCATGAGAGCTTAAACATTGTCTTAACCTAAATTTGGTTTTAAGAAGATTTGCACTTGTGTGATGAAAGCTTAATCTATTGAGACACAATCATGATTACAATTAACAAACATCCTTGCCTATGATAATGGTTATATCCCTATCTGATTTTTAAAGGATCAAACACTTGACCAAATCCTGAAACCTGGCTACCCTAGTTCCCAACCTTTTTGAAAGCATAAAAGATATAAAAATACAAAAATAAGAATTCAATGCAAAATCAAAATCTTTCCAAGCATAGGTGATTCTGATAATCTCCAATGGGGCTATAGACACTTGGCTATTAGTGGAATAAGGTAGAGGCATATCTATTGGGGTTATGGATGTCTAGCTAGTAGCAGAGCAATGCTAAAGCCTTTCTTGAACTAGAAGTATGGTTCTTCATGAATATATAAATGTGCTCCAAGTAAGTGTTAGTGATTAAAGACATAAAACTTGGAAGCTATCCCCTGAATCCTATGGCAAATAGTAAGTGGAATCAAAGCACACGTACATCATGGCTATGTTTATATATTTGATTCCAATCCTATAGGTGCAAGGCTTGTTTCAACCATAAATAGATCTTCATAATGGAACTGATCAAGTAGGATAAGTGACCTAGTTATTTATCTAGACCAAAGTCTCTAGGTTTTAACATATTGCTATGTTTTTCCTAGAAGTCACAATTTTTTGAGGTCAACATACCCCATTTTTTTGGAAATTGGGACCCTTGAGATACTTTGAACCCTTACACTAAAAACTTGATATAATTAGATAATTATTAGAATTTGAAGATCATCTACTTTGACAAAAATGGCTTATTTACTTGTAATTTTGATTTAAGATTGCCTAATGTTGCTAATAATTGGTCCTCATGTCTTAAAGTTACAGGTTTCATAGAAGTCTTATTGATGGATCATGCTTAAATTTTACATATTCACTTTATTCAGGGTTTCAGTAGCCTTCAATTTTTTAAAACTCAAACCTAGATTCATATTTTGAAAGCTCTCCTTCAAAAAATCCCTATTCAAATTTACATTCGACGGGAATGCATTTGGTGGGAATAATTTGAATTTTGACTTAAGCCTAATTTTATGCCAAGGCTTAGTCATGTTTCACAACATGAAAAAACCCTAGCCTAAAATCATGCTTGGTCCCTTTTCATTATTTTCCCTCTTTTTGTTTTCTTTATTTCTAACCAAGTATAAATTTTGTATTAGGAAGGTCCTTTTTATTTTTATAGCATAGTTCCCTTTGAATTAAAACCATTTTTGGTAAGATAAACTTTATCAAAAAGTTCATTCCTGGCTTTGTAGAGATTGTCAAACCATTGAATGACATAATAAAGAAGGATGCTAAAGTCTCATGGAATGAGGAATCTAAGAAGGCCTTTGAGGATTTCAAAAGTAAAATCAGCCAGGCTCCTGTCTTGATAAGTCTTGACTTTTTAAAGGACTTTTACCTCTATGCTTTCTCCTCTGACAACACTATTACTATTGTGTTAACTCAAAAAATAGAAGAACCTGACCATACAATTAATTTTAAAATTAATAATTTGAAGAATGCTAAGTTAAACTATACTTTGATTAAGAAGAAAACATTTACATTAGTTAAAGTTGTCAATAAATTTAGTGACTACATTCTTAGGAACAAGGTGCATGTTATTCTACCAGATCTAGCTACTAAGATAATGTTAAGCCAATGTGAACTTGGAGATTGAAGGGGTAAGTGGATGTTTTTTATTCAATAATATGACATAGAAATAAAGATATAAAAATTATTAAATATTCAAGGTCTGATTCAAATGATTTCCAATACTAGTCCTAAGCTGAGTATTATGCAAGTTGATCAACAAAACTTTCAAGCTAATGAGTGGTATGACTCCATCATTCATTTACTAATTATTGGTACTTGTACTATAGGGCTAACCAAGGAGTAGAGAAGAGATTTGAGGCTCAAGATAACTCACTACCTCATCAAGAATGGGATCCTATATTGAAAAAACTTTGAAGGTGTGTACTTGAGATGTGTCCCCAAAGAAGAAGCCACTAAAATAATCAAAACTTTTCATGAGAAGTTGGGAAGTGGGCATCCATCAAGAAGAACCATAGCTCACAAAATCCTTAGATTTGGTTATTATTATCCCATTATCTTCAAGGATGATCATAATCATGTAAGAGAATGTCATTCATGCCTTTGTAGCTAGTCATGATTGACAAACCTTTTGCCCAGTGGGGGCTAGACTTTTATTGGGGTGATCAACCCCAAATCATCAAAGGGTTACAAGTATGTTCTAATGGCTACTGATTATTGCATAAGGTGGACTAAATCTATATCCACCAAGCAATGTATAATAGAATAAGTGATTAGTTTCTTAGAATAAAACATATGCACTAGATTTGGAACTCCAGTCTCTTTGGTATGTGATAATGGTTCAGTATTCATATCCATAGAGATGATAGAATGGGCATATGATAATATCATAATCCTCAAGTTTTCATACAACCCTTACCCTCAAGGTAATGGAGTACTTGAATAAACAAATAAGAACTTGATGAAATCCATTAATAAGTCTATTGCAGACAAACCTAGAACATGGCATAAGCTTCTCAAATGTACCCTTTAGACTGATAAAATAAGATTCAAGCAAGCTCTTAAATCATCTCCCTTTTTTTATGGTATATAGATAGGAACCTCTATTCCCCATCACACTCAAGCTGCCAGCTTACAATTTTATGCTTGAGTACATGGAGGAAGACCAATAATTTTTAAAATTGAGGCTATTAGACATTGTCCATATGGAAGATGAATGAGAAAAGGCTTTTGATAAATTTAATAGACATCAATCCATGGTATAGAGTTAGTTTGATAATAGATCAAATATCAAAGTGTTTAAACAAGGAGATTTAGTTCTCATTTGGGATAAAACATATAAGCATGACAGAAATCATGGCAAGTTCACACCTCTATGGATTGGCCCTATCAGATTGAAGACATGCTTGGAGATAACACCTTTATACTCAAAGACTTAGAAGGATTAGAGTTCACACTACCCACAAATGGGTAATACCTCAAGAATTACTTATTTTTTTCTCCCCTTGACATCTTCATGGAGTAAATTAATAAGATGGTTAGACTTAGTGTAGGTAGGATGGTTAGTTTCCTTTAGTTATTTCTTTCCTATCCCTTGTTTGTACATAAACATGTATATATTTGTTTGCTTCTCTTTTGCCTTCTACTTTACTAATTTTTTTAAGTCTTTGCTTTTATTTCCTTTTTCCTTGCTTCTAATAAGTCCTTTTGGACAATCCTCACCTCAAAGTTTATTTTGTTTTCTCAAAACTCCAAAGTTAGGAATGTGGGTATGAAACTAATATATATGCTAACCATGGGTCTAAAATGTAAGCCTAATATTGTGATTTGGAAGAGGCCAACTATTCCATGAGAGCTTAAACATTTATTTTAGCCTGAATTTGGTTTTAAGAAGATTTGCACTTGTGGGATGAAAGCTTAATCTGTTGAGACACAATCATGCTTACACTTAACAAACATCCTTGCCTAGGATAATGGTTATGGCCATAGGTGATTTTTTAAGGATCAAACACTTGACCAAATCCTTAAACTTGGATACCCTAGTTCTCAATCATTTTGAAAGTATAAAATATCTAAAAATACAAAAATAAGAATTCAATGCAAAATCAAAAGCTTTCCAAGCATAAGTGATTCTTATAATCTCCATTGGAGATATGGACACCTAGATGGAAGTGAAATAAGGTCTTGAGAGGATCCAAATGCATCTCTATTGGGGTTATGGATGCCTAACTATTAGCAAATAAATGTTCAAGCCTTTCCTAAACTAGAAGCATGGTTATTCATGAATATCTAAACATGCTCTAAGTTAGTGTTAGTGATTAAAGACATGAAACCTAAAAGTTTTCCCCTAAACCCAATGGTAAATAGTAAATGGGATAAAAGAACACATACATCATGGCTATTTTTATATATTTGATCCCAATCCTATAGTACAAGGCTTGTTTCAACCATAAATATATCTTGATAATGACACTGATCAAGTAGGATAAGTGACCTAGTTATTTGTGTGGCCCAAAGTCTCTAGGTTCTAACATATTGTTATGTTTCCCCAAAAAGTCACCATTTTTTTCAAAATTGGTATTTTTGAGGTACTTTGAACCTTAACACTAAAAACTTGATATGATTAGATCATTATCAAAATTTGAATATCATCCACATTGACAAAAATGGCCTATTTACTTGTAATTTTGCTTTAAGCTTGCCTACTATTGCTAATAATTGATCCTCATGTCTTAAGGTTACAGGTTTCATGAAACACATTTTGATGGGTCATGCTTAAAGCTAATATATTAACTCTACTTATTATTTCACTAGCCTTTGGTTTTTGAAAACTTAAACCTAGATTCATATTTTGAAAGCTCTCCTTCAAAAATACCCTACCATAAACCCTTGGTTCAAATTTACATTCGGTGAGAATGCATTTGGTTGGAATATTTTGAATTTTAAATTAAGCCTAATTTTATACTAAGGCTTAGTCATGTTTCAAAACATGACCAAACCCTAGCCTAAAATCATGCTTGGTCCCTATCATTAATTTTCCCCTTTTTATTTCCTCTATTTCTAACCAAGTCTAACTTTTGTATTGGCAAGGTCATTTTTTTTTCTAGCATGGTTCCCTTTGTTACCTATTTAAACTAAAGTATTAATTATAAGGTCCTATTTGTGTTTAAAAACACAAAAAATACCTTATTCTTAACACTTTAGCCTAAGTTCTTATGTCATCTTGGGTCCAGACTTAGACATTTTTGCCTTTTGTAGATACAATGGCTCTTGTTTCATCACACCCCTTGATCGAATGGAGTGAAGGAAGCCCAAAGATCCTAAAGTATTAAATATTTAGAAAAATCTCACATAATCACAAAAATAATGATCAATGGCCCATGCTTAAGTGGAACTAAAGATCAAATGATGCGAGATTGCCCAAGGCTAAATGGGCCCTATTATTCAATAATAAGCTTAAGCCCAAGTTTTTATGTAAGGCCTCATTATATTTTTTAATACAAAAAGACCTTAGATTAAAAATAATATTTAAAATTTAATTATTCAAAGGATCTAATAATTTACAATTTTTTGGATTAAAATCAATGGTTTGCAGCCAATCACTTAAAATAATCCAATGGGGTAAAGACAATATTGAAATGTCGAAGGCCAAAGGAGTCCCATGTGGATGACAAGTACCATCATCTTGGGGACTAAAATAGATATAAATTACATATGGGTCCTTACTAGGGTAAAAAAATTTAAAAATTGAGAGCCCCAAAAATCCACTTTTCTTAATTTGACCTGTTAAGGTCAAATCACTACCCCTATCATACAAAACTTTCTTAAAACTAGTCATTAACCCTTTACAACTAGTCAAACCAAGGAATTATGGCCTAAAATCAATAATTTTTTTAAAAAAATCAAAAATGATTGTAAATGGATCATTTTATTTTCAAAATAACATTGTCAAGCTCAAATATGCAAATAATCCATGCACAGGGGTCAATTTTGAGAGAAAATTGAGCTTTTTGGGAGTTATAGATGGTTTTAGGACCTCAAATTTTACACACAAGGTCAACATGAATTTAGAAAAATTATAATAAAATTTAATGTGCATTTTATGATTATAGATACTCTTTATTTTTTAATAGTCCTCAGCATGTCCATTGGAGATCACCATTGGAGCAGGCATCATTTTGGAGTGCCACAGAGGTTTCTAAGTCTAGGTAAAATTTTAGAAATCACGGAGTAATGTTTTTAAATCATAATAATACCTTTAAATAGTTTCATAACTCCAAATTTTAAGAAAACCATGCTCATATAGGCTTTTACAAGCAAATAGGCATATAGGCCAAAAAGGAGTTTTTTGAATTTTCTAACAAAATATGATTTCAAAGTGTTTTTATAACATGGTACAAACTATATGATTATTTTTTAGGCATTAGGAATTTTGTGAAGAGTTACTTTCATTTTGGTGAATTTTTCACTTTTTGAAGTTTCAAACACCCTTCCTAACCTCCTATTCAGATACTTGTATCTTTCACCACATGTGGAATTTTGATGAATGATCTTATTATGTTTTGTTTACCCATATTTACTTATAATTAATTAATAATTTATATTAGTTTATGGGAAATGATTTATTAACAATCATTAAGAGCGTAGGTAGCCTAGAATACATTTAAAACCCCACAGGTAGATTTCTCCATGTGGTAACTTTTCATATATTTTCATGGGAAAAAAAATATTTAGGAATGTTAGGGGGATCAGTGTGATATACATCAATGGGAATATTTTGGGATTTTGAGGTTTTTACTTCATGAACCATCATTTTTAAGATTCAACTTCAAAGCCCTCCTAAACCCTCAAAAAACCAATTTTGTAAAAAGTTGATTTTATTTCCATAAAATCATATTGGATCAACCTCAAAAATTTTAAAATGTTAATTAAACTCAGAGAGTATTCCATAAATGACAATTTTATGTATGGATTTATACATATGAGGGCATAAATCATATTTTTATGAGAAAAAGCATGTAAAATAAAGTAAATGATATTTAAGTGAAATATAATCAATGGAGATCAAATCCAAATAATTTTTATTCATTCTAAATCTTAATTTGGCTATAAATAATCCCAAAAGTATCCCAACCATCTTGATCAAAATGGCCAGTCTATAGGAAAATGGAGCAAAATAGGCCTAGTCAACCCTGTTGACTAAATGGCAATTATTTTCTTATCAAAATAAAATATATTATGATAAGGAAAGTTGTTCTAGGTATATTTAATTTTTTTTCACATTTCATGGAATCTTTTTTTAGGTTCAATGGAGTTCAAATACACAGATTGGCTTTTAGGACTATTTGGTCTAATAGGCCTAGTTGGTCAAACGGTCAACTTGAAGAATGGCATTGAAAATATATCAAACAAATTAATTTTAGAGTTACCACGTGTCATATCTATTTTTTAAGTGAATATATCATTCTCAAGTCGATCTACAAGTTCCAATTCATGCAAGTTGAGTTCAAATAGACGCTGACTAGTCTTTGAGCCCACATCTCTTCGATTGATTAGTTTGACTAGTTTCATGCATCTCCCATGCTTTTCATGTAAGATAAAGACATTAAATAACTTAAAATCACTTTAAATATTGAGTTATATTCCAAATTATGGAATTATTTTCATGTAAGGAAGTTTGAGAAGTTAACATGGGCCCACCACCTCCAATTTTATGCCAAGAATGAAGGCCAGACAATTTTTTTTAAAGACTTGAAGAATTAAATACTTATTTAATATTATAAAATGAATTTACTATTGAGTAATGACATTTATTTTCATGAATTAGGATTTTTATAAGTTAGCATGGGCCCACCACCTCTAATTCTATGCCAAAATTTGAAGATCATGAAAATTTTCATAGAGATTGGAGATTTTGATGAATTGTTTTAATATTGTAAAAGGAGTTAGTCTTGAGTTAACTAACCAAGACTAATCCTTATTAATTTTAAATGCCACATTGGATTTAGGTTATTTTTTAGACTTATATATTGGATTTTTCAATCCATTATTCATGAATTCCTGAAGGAGAAAGGAAATTGTAATTGATACCATTTTATCAAATAAAAGATCTTTTTGCATATGGTTTTGGAACAGATTAAAGTGTAATTTGACTATGTACTAGAATACAAGTGGCATATAATTACCCTTTTTCAAGTCATTTCCACACCTACTATGAAAATATCATCCTCTACAGGTAATTAGAAGAGCTGGGAAGAGGATTTGCTTTGCAAACTTCTTTCAAGCCTTCTTTTGAAACACTGATGTTTAGGATTTGAATTTAGAGTTTTCTTTCACATTCATATATGTGTCTTATTCAGTTTTAGAAAGATTTCAAATAATACCAATCATTCTAGTGCATCACCCTATTAGATATAATTTTCTATTTTAGTTTCTTTCTCCCTTTTCATCCCAAAAAATCAAAATAGTTTAGTTTTTAGAGATAAATTTTAAGGGAACCATCCTTATTTGGAGGTTCTTCTCAATACAGAGTCACCCACACTCTAATAATATCTAATTTTATCAATTGGATAGAAGGTATGCCTTTCACATCTTCAATCAAGGTGCTTTCTAGAGTGATAACAACCACCACATGGTATTCCCACATTTGAAGCTTAATGTCAATAGAACCCTGAGCCAATGGCATGCACTCACTTGGATCTTGATTAGATGGAGTGAATTTAATTTGAGATCTATGGAACATAGGAACTTTATGAGATTAAAATTTATGTTCTTGGGACCATCATTTGATGCCCATGAGGTCATCATTAACATATGTGAGACTATCAACTTTAAGCCCATAAAACCTAAGAAACTTCACAATATTAAATTTGACATCCTCACAAAAATAATTTGACATTCATGAGACCATCATTGACATCCGTGAGGCCATCAAATTGAAATTATTCAAATATTTTACTTAGACAAAGGGGCATATTTTATATCATTTGAGGGGTCATTTGATAACATGCCTTAAAACTTAGCATAAAATATGTTAGCCTAAGTCTATGGCATGTTTATTGACATGAAGTAAACTTAGCTTAAAATATTTTAGCCTAAATTCCTTTCTATGACCATGCACTAATTAAAGTATATGCATCTTTTGGGATCAATGGCTCATGTTTCATCGAGCCTAAATGATCCAATGGTGTAAAATCACTAAAGACTATTCAAAAAAGCTCTAAGAGCCCATGGGATTGACACATGGTAGATGCACATTCAATATATGACTAGTGTAGGATACAAAGCTTAGAAAACCTATAGAGGTACCAAGTGGCACAACCATGAGGCTCAATGTAAAGATGGCTAATGATATATGAAATCCTAGATCATGATCGATGGCCTGCATTGATCCATGGGCAATTATCCAATGGCATGAAGCAAAGGGAAAATTTTAAATAATAATGGCTAGTGCTTTGAAGGAATTTATGAAAAAAGTCATGAAAGTTTCTAGATTAATGCCAAATAAGCACCATGTAAGTATAAAGTGACAAAGATGAAAATCTTGTGTGCTTTAAAAGGCAAACGTATAAAGGCAAAGGTCAAAATCAAATCTAAGGCATAAATGAGCCTAGATCCAAGTAATCCATTTCCATTAAAGCTTTAGAAGATCCCAAACTTTTATAAAATACACTAATTTTAACTCAAATTGATCACAATCAAGATGAAAAGATTCCAATTATAATTTGAGCATGAAAGAATCAACCCAGAGATCATTTACAACAAAGCAGTGAAAAATTTACAATTTTGGAAGCCATGGTAGCTCAGAGATAAAAATAAAGGGATGAGATAGAGTTGTATCTATCTATAGAAAATGAAGGGAGGGTCTACAAAGACACAAACTTGGACACTACAACATTGAACATAGGCAATAGGAACTAGTTTGAACTCTTTTGGACCATTGAAGAGATGAAACACATCATGAAGGAGAAATAAAAGATTACCATCATGAACAAAAGATACTATGATCTAGTTGCAATCCAAATGGAAAGTCTCCACCATGCTACCACCAAACCCAAGTTAATCTACTGTATTGACATCTTTGCTCCCATTTTTAAAGACTTTGGAATTGATCAAGGTTGGATAATTCATGAAAGGACCTTTAGGATAATTTCATACATTTTCCCATTGGCCTTCAAAAGTTACTATAAACTTTAGAAACCCCAATTAGACTTACCCACCGTCAAGGAATGGATTGGCAAGAATGACTTAGATACCATCCTTGGGCCATGGTTGCTCTAAGGGAACCATGTGATCCAAGAGCCTATTGGAAATATCCTAGTTTCCTAATTTAGAGAGGGGGTTAGGGTAATTATGACTCTATTTAATAGAATATCTAGATCCCCTTTAACCACTTATGTCAATAATAATTATGTGTCCTACATTTACTTTATGGTAGAGAAAGAGCTCACTCCTCCAATTGGAGAGATGATCAGCATCTATCTAAAACAATAATTCATGGCCATCAAGAACAAGACCAATATATAATTATTCATGATGTCATATCTATTGGATTTATTAATATCCTCCACCAAGATCCCTTATATCAAAAATTGGTCACCTTAGGGTAGATTCATAGTTTCCCATCAATATTCAAACTACACATTTTCAAATATAGACACAACATGTAGTTCATTTGTGATTGTGTTTATCATGCTTTAGTAGAATCCATTATAGGGATCCCCATACCCAAGATTATCCCTATAATTAAGAAATATGTAGAGCTAATGGGAGACATCTGGTTGTATCCAGATTTTATAGTGATAAGAATTAAAGGGATATTGATTCAACCTTACAAGTTGTTTATGTATGTTCCCATCAAGCTGGCAGAGCAAAAAATTACATACCAACTTATTCATGGTGTTAAAAAAGTATGCAAGGATAAGAGGAAAGGCCTCCTCCATCCCTTTCTTATGACCATTGGTATAACTATGTTACAAAATTAGGATCAGGTAAGTATTGTATCTAGGCATAAAGAATATTTCAACTTGGAGCTTAATGAGCTAAAGAAATAGGACCCTAATGGCATGGTCTCCAAACATTTCAAATATAAGTAATTACCCAAGCTAGTATATGAGCATCATCTTGGTGTCCATGACACCTTATATATCAAAGTAAGTAATTTTGAATAAACATTAGCTAGGCTTAAGGGACATAACATTAGAATTAAGCATAGATTGGTCAGTGATCAAAATCCCCCTAGAGATATATGGTAAATGGGGCCCCTATAATACCATTTGATGCCTGGCCCTTCGAGGCTCCCTCAAGAGCAACCAAAAATGGAAGGGAAATATCCCAAGGCATAGATTACACAAGGTCCTAGCAAGGAAAATATAAAAGAAAGGCCTAGTGAGGGACCCTCATCCTCAACCCCTCAAAGACCAACATCCCCATTTGAATACCTAGACATGATTTCCCTAGAGCCTGATGATACAATGGAAGATGCCCTTAAGTTCCTTGCTAAATCATATGGGTTTGATGAAGAAGAGGAACATGTTGAAGAAAAACAAGCCCAAATAAAGGAGGATGAGAAATAAAAAGGAAAAGAGCCTGCCTTGGATCTAATCCCAGTGATACCATTGAGGAAGAGAAAGGTAGAATTGGCAATAGTTCTAGTTGAGAAAAAGAAGCCCAAATTGGCCTTCACTCACCCTACGAGTGAAATAAACTTATTCAGTGATGAATACCCCATTCACAAACCAATAATCCTTGATTGGTTCATCTATTGGAATATTCATAAGATCCCCTCATCCCACTCATGATTCTTGACCCATACTATAAATATATATGTATATGATGCTATTAAGCCATGTATAAGGGATTTTATGAATGAGGAGGAAGAGAGAAGAATAGTGGCCACTATAGGGTCAAATATCAAGCAAATAGAGATTCTAAGAGCTTCAAGCAACACCTATATGGAGGCTCTTAAACCTTAAATATAAAAAAAACCAACTACCACTATAAACTTCAATCTTAAGACAACAGGCTTGGAAAGAGTGACAATTAGAAAGCCCATGGTGGGGATTGAAGAATTCACCTTTCAAAAGGTTGAGCCATTTTCAAGCTTAACTCAAGTTGAGGGATAGTAGCCTAGTGAACTCCCCATCCATGAGGAAGACATATAAAGCCTATCTAAGGCTCATTCATCTTAGGTTAGAGTAGACATCAAAGAATGAAGCCAAGTATATATAATTTGGATAAGGAAAAGAAAAATCTAGAGACCCAAGAAGTATTATCAGTATTAGAGGTAATGGTTAAAATGTTTGATGAATCCTTCTATGACATGTTTGATGCCTTAAAATAAATAAAGTTGAGGTAGAGTTCATTGGCACAATAGAATATAATGGCTAAGGATATAATATCCTAATGGCAAGGTTTAGAGGAAAAGATAATAGGGTTAATCAACATACTAGTTAGAAGGTAGATTCATGGGTTTAAAACAATTAGTTTGGGACATTTGAATGTAATATTGGGAATAGTTATTGACAAAGTACAGATTTGAATTCTTGGTCCAAGGATATAGAGACACTCCTAAAGGATGATGAAGAGATAGTAGAAAGGATTGAATATATCTTTAGGACTATGCTCACTAGCCCCACACATCCCACTATCCTAAGCATCATGAGAGATGATGAATTCAAGCATAAGGATACTTTGGTGACACAATAAATAAGAATTAAATGTCAAGGCCAATCTAGGGTAGATAATAGTAGGATTTTGGACATGATATTTAATGTAGGAAATAGGGTAACTGAGGCCAAGAACATCAAGGAATCCATGGCCATAAATGATAAGGAATTGAATGAGCTAGTTGACAAAGAGGAAGAGTGTCTCCTAAAACTAGATATGGACTTAGAACTAGTTAATGAGAAACATCAAAAGGCCATGAACATCCTCCAATAATAGTAAGTTCTTAGGTGTAGGGCCTTCCAACTAGCTAAATAATATTCCATTTTATAAAACTTTTGAATATTATTCTGTAAGGGCATATGCTAGTTTGTTAGCATATTTTCCTCTAGGTTAGTCCATTTAGAAAATCAAATGTATTCTAGAGTTTTAAAGAAGGACATTTTTCCTTATCTTTCTACATTTTTATCTTGTAACTAACAAGTATACCACCTTGTCCTTCTATAAAAGGCAGTATTTCCATTTTTTAAAGGGAGAGAATTTTGAGCAAAAAATTGTATACTTTGAGAAATTAATACAATCAAGGAATTATGAAGATATTATCCAAATTTTTTGTGTCAATTCTTAATGTGGCTTTTCTCTTAATTTTTGGTTCTAAATCTTGAATTTGAATGGCTTTTATGAATTTTTAGCTTGCATCTTTGATACAAGGTTGCTACTTTGTGATTATGCTAGATTAGTTAAAGGATCTTGAATTTTATTCATTTTATTTGTTCTATATTTAGATGTGCTAATGCTATTTGAATTTGGTAACAAATCTTTAAATTAAATATAGTTTTTACTTGTATGCATTCATATTATCCTTATAATTTTGCCTAGTATATGGTGAAATCTAAGCTTACGCTATTTTACAATGTATACTGGTTAAATGTTTATTTGGTTGAAATTTAAGCCTTTTCGTGATGTTTGAGATAAAGAACAAAAATCATACACTTCTTTCTACCCTACCCTTATTTTTTAACCAAATCACTCTATTTTAAATCTCACTATATATATCCATTTAGATTGGTCTTTAGTGTATAAATTTGATCAAAACTCACTAAGATCAACATAGATACTTCAAAATTCACAAGGACCATGGTGGCTCACAACCACCCATCAATATAAATTTATGGAATAGTTAATTTACTCTGCCTCTATTTCACCATAGGTAACTAGATTACCAAAAACCTACTAATCATGCCATGAATTCCAAGAATTATAAAATGAGAAGTGTTATTAAACACTAAGAGCAACTATGATACACATAGAGGCATCAACATTTTACTTTCAGAATAATAGTTATTACCATTGGAGGCTCACAATATGTGTGGTTACATGTAGAACTAATTACTAGCTAAAGAAACACTAAATCATAAAACTAAGCCAACATTTACAAATTTTATAAAATAGGGGAAAATGTTTTACTTCCAAAAATAAACATAAAAAAGAGGGAAAGGTGAGGCTAAAAAATAAGGGTTTCTAATTCAAATAATGCTAAAACCTAAGAACTTAAACATACCAAGTCACAATTATACCACTATGTCTAGTTCAACATTTGCACAAAATTTATCCACTTAGTGGGAAAGCTTCAA
The DNA here is from genome assembly GCA_037957365.1 of Torreya grandis. Taxonomy (NCBI): domain Eukaryota; kingdom Viridiplantae; phylum Streptophyta; class Pinopsida; order Cupressales; family Taxaceae; genus Torreya; species Torreya grandis. The sequence continues at coordinate 1,033,810 of JARHVA010001156.1, read as the reverse complement.
AGGGACACCACTATGAATACTTTACTTGTATGTCCTCCATAGATTGTAAACACTCAAAATAATTATAGAAATTTACACCTAAATCTTTTGCAATATTTTATAAATGAAAATACATAAAGCATAAATTGTTCAAAAAAGACTAAAAATAATATACAAGGGGTTAGACTACCAAATACACAATCTAACTACCATATTCATCTATGTAACATAGAACATAACCATTCCTCATGCATAAACATTCACTTAGAACATATAAATAATAGAACACATTCCATGATCATAGAACCAAGATCAAAAAAATAAAAGTGTTCTATTAAATTTTTAACAGAGTTTCCTTACACTAATTATTGATCATTACAAAGGATTGTAGTTTACAATATATAGAGTATGGGGCTCATCTCCAAATATAATGAGATTCCCATCTTTCACCATGATGGACACTCAAATTTTTTATAACTTCTAAGATTTAAAAAGAATCAAAAGATTCCCCACTATCCAAAAAGATTCCCTATGGGGGACACTCTGTTGATACACTAATGAGCTGGAGAACATCTGTTATGCCCTTAACCATTGGTGTGTCTTGGGATATGTGTGGCTAACTTGTGGCTTACATACCTATTTTATTTAATTGTTACATTTCTCTATGTTCTTAGTTAGGTTGACCTATGCAATAACCTTGGCTAAGTAGACTATATATAGGAGGTAGTGGTTAGTATTTATGTATTATGTTAATTATTATACATAAGTGCACAGTTATGGAGGTTTCCCCCTCGAAGTGGCTTTGATATATTATCTATTATTTTATTCTACTATCAACTATCATTGTGTAATCTCTCATATTTTCTTATTTTTCATAATATAAACTCATTTTGTGTGAATATCTAAGAAATTTCATTACAACATCCACCTCCCAGCTACTTGGCTCATGCCTCTTTGGCTACCAACATGACTACTACTAGGTCAAACTCTCAATCTATCTTAGATAGGTTTATATGTGTCTCCTTAAATATGATCTTTGAGTGGGTAAATATTGATTTATGTACTTAAAATGGAGCCTCTAAGGTCAATTTCACTTTTGAGACCTGGTTGATGCTTGTAATAGATTGAGTTGAGAATTGTAAAATTACCTTGGCTCCATCTATATTTCCCTTCACCTCTTTTCACTTCATGACTTGGTCAAATTGAACTAGGTGAAATTCAAACACACTTATATCCATTAGGTTATCATCTAGGTGAAACAGCATAATAATTTTGACCTCATTAAATTAGGTCAACATAATTTCCTTATTATCTTCTTGAGGTCCCACAACTATTTGTGCTAAGGTTATCCATTCTTCAATTGAGGTCTTCGTAGTCCCAACATAGGTTTGATAAAGGATCAAGTTTAAGGTAGGCATGAATTTTAACTCTAAAAACATACCTTTATGAATGACCATGACTATATTTATACACTTTTCCATAAGATCAATCCTTTCTAAGTATTCATATGCCTGATGGAGATATTATTTGCTTTGGGATTGTACTTTAACTACCTCACCAAGATTTTAGAAGACTTATATGAGGGCCTCTTTTACCCTCCCAAATAATTCCATATGAAATATTCTCATCACTTACACCTCAATCATCTTAACCTACTATTTCATGTCTTCCATGAGATTCTCTAACATATCCTACATGGTCCAAAACAAAGAGACTAGATCTTCAACCACTCTCTCTTCTCCTCTAGATGTTCTTATTTTGGTGAGTAAGAAGAGGTTTTGTTGATTTTTATAGACTATTGGGTCTCCTATTTGAAAAAATTTCTATGTGAGGATCCTCCTTATGCTGTTTGAGGTCTAATAAAAATCCCATTGCACTTATGGATCTCCCTATATTATCATCTTAAGTGCCTATGACATCGTTTATACTACCAAGGTAAAAAGAGGTGTTGGCAGGGTGTAAAGATGGAGGTGATAGGTGGAGGCCTAAAAGAGGAGTAATGGATTAGGCAAAGGGATTGAAGGATAAGAGAAATGGAGGAGGAGGAGGCTTGGGGAATTAGGTGGTAGGATTAAATGGGAATCATAGGGGAATATATGGGTCTACCATTAGCTCTTGGTCAAATTGACATGTGGGGAAATGACACCAAAGATAAATGCATTCAGTAGGAAGAAGGAAATTGGTTGATTAAATCTAAATACATAAGAAATTGGGATAATGGAAATGGGTGTCCTAAGAATGATATGGGGAGAAATAAGGGGTTGAATATCAATAGATACCTTTTGCTTTTTCCTAGGCCTTTTAACCATATCAGCTTGCAATGTTGTATTGAAAGGAGTTGTAGTGGTAGAGGTGGAAGGGGAAAATTGAGGAGGTTTTTTAGTGACTATAGGTGTCACTAATGTGACTGGGGATAATTGAACTGTACACATAGTTTCGCTTATTATTGGGGATATTATTGGACCTATTTAGGAAGGATCACTTGGAGGTGGTTGAACATGTGGAAGAACTAGTGGAGGTGATATTAAGATCCCTACATGTGGAATGGATTAAGTGGAGGGAAATTAAGATGTTAGAATTTTGTTCATAGTTAAAGCTAGAGCACTTTGGTGAACTATAGAGGGGGTGAAATAGGGAAGAGGTGAGGTAACACCTGAGTGGGCCATTTTAGGAATAGGAAACCAGGGATTGATCCATTGAGTTGTTTGGAAATGGTGGGAGTAGGGGAAGGGATATCTAAAGAATACTATTGTTATTCACACTTAGAGATCACCTCTAGGCTATTATTGATATCAAATTATAGTACTTTCATAACCACTAGTTGAGCAACTAGAACCATGAGAGGTGGTGGAAGTGGAGCAGTGGGATAAGGAGGAGAAGTTTGAGGAGGAGAAGGGGTTGGGACTCTTTGTAATATCCTCCTTGAAATTCAAGGAGGAATTTCCTAAGCTTCCTCCCTAGCCTCAACTGAATTAGATGAAGCATGAACACCTTGGGTAATTGGCCTAGGTTAAAATTTCTTTTCTATATTCTTCTTTCTAGCCTTGATTTGGGTAATCAATTCTTCTTCATATGTGGGGTTGAGGTATAATTTGTTTTCCTCACTAGGTTGGTGGCCATATTTAATGTTGATTCAAGATTGATACCTACTCACATGGGCCTTGATGATTTCATGGGGGTCCTAATATATATGTTTTTCCCTAACTAAGGCATAGGAATCCTATCTTATATCCATATTCTATAGTAGGGGCAGACTCTGGTATACATGATGCTTGATGGTGATGGGGAAGGCTTGGCAAGACTTCTACTAGCAACTCATGCACTGAATAAATATGCCCTCAACCAATTGATATGAAATCCCTTATTCTACTTCCCAGACTTGAACTTTGTAAAGTAATTTGTTGATGCTCAACTACCCCCTATTCCCAAAATGGGGACCCTCTTATTTTGATTTTCAAAAATGCCTGCTAAGTCATTTGTCCACATAAAAAAATGATTTAATACTTATTAATGATTTCTTAGTTAGATGTTCATTTTGTAATAAAGACTAGAATTTAGAAATATTTAAATTATTGCAAGTTGCTTCAAGTTTTCTCCAAGTTTCAATAAATAATTAACCACAAATTGATTCAAAATGTGCAGACAAGCCTTCATCTAAATTGTTCTACCTAGTTTTTAAATGAGCATGAATAAAATAAACTTTTTCAAATCATACTAGAATGACCTTACATTCTATTTAAAGCATTTACTTATGTAGTTTTGCTTTAAATTAGCTTTATTTTTCTTATAATGGGCATTTGACATTTCTCAAATTCTAAATTAACTTTTCACATGATTTTGTAGGATGTCAAAGTTAAATTCACAATTTAAAATACCTAATGGGATGTCAAATTTAAGATTTTAACCTAAAGAGGATATATGTCCACCTCTCTAGCCTTATCAATGCCTCAATGATTCATCATTCCATGCATGACACTTGGAATGAATCTACGAAGCACATGAACCACATGGCACCATCTCAAGAGATTTTTAAGGAGTTAGCCATTGAAATTTAAATACATATGCTATATGTCAAGATCTTAGCCCATTCAAGCAAGCCCATTCATTCTAAGTCACCATGTGTCATAATAAAATCCTAAAGGCCCATGAGATGCTACCACATGTCCCCACTTCATCCATATAAACTTAAGTAACCTTACGAAGTGATGAATGTTTCCTTTAAACTCATCAGATACTAACACATGTCAACACCACATTTGAATCTAATCCAAAGCTCATGAGATCTCACCAAATGAACACATGGATACACCCAAGCCATCTGATCAAGGTTCAATGATATCCATCTATCTAAGCCCCTTATAAGAGTAATAAGTGGTAAAAGAATTAAGATAAGATCATGATAATGATGTGTGTCCCACTTAGACCCATGTGATGATGACACTTGTCAAGCCCATGTTTATTTTATCTAAAGAACCACTTGATCACCTCTTAAGGGACACTAAAGTGATGTGTGTCCCTAATAAACCAATGAGATGATATTTCATGTCATGCCCATGAAGCTTAATCCTTAGATCAACCAAATCATCTCTAATATCGACATGTGGCTCCACTTGAGCCATATGTTCAAAATAAAGTCACTGATAGTTGCCCAAAGACCTTTCTAAGGTGACACCTATCAAATCAAGCTCGTGATTTCCCACAAGAGAACTACCTAGTAAAGAAGAATCCCTGATTACCTATGAAAGTAACACATGTCACTCCCATAACTAACCAAAAATAAAGGGCCCACCCAAGAGCTCACCATAAATAGATGAATGCCACATGGTAGGGTAAAAATGAATCACCATATTAAGTTACACTAGAGAGCTTGAGAACAATTATAAAATGCCACATGTCTATATTTGAGTTAATTAAGCATCCTAGTCACTTTTAGGTCCCACAAGTAGCTAGTTAGATCCTAGGTGGAATGCCACATGTCATAAGGTGGTATATTTTAGCTTTGAAGCTAAAATTTATGGTGAATAAAAGGAAAATTAGTGCTAAATTTGAATGCAAAGGTGACTAGCTCGCTATTAATGTGGCATGACCTAAAATCACCATCCAACCTTGAATTAATAAATTAAATATTTAAAAGGCTAATCAACTCAATCATTGTTACCTATACTTTCATTTGAATCCCTATATGTTTTATTTTTGATATTTACATTCTCAAAGTTTGACCAAACTTGAGCTCTTCTTTAATTGTACCCAGTCCACCATTATTAAAGCTCTAGAGTTATAGAGAAGTATAAGAAGATGCCAATTACTACCTATAAACACTAAAAAAATGACACAGGTAGGAATTTTCACTTCTAGTAAGGTAATTTCATTTGAAAATGAGGATTTCTTATTTCAATATGGCAATTTAATCATTTATAAGGACACAAAGTTCCTCCTCAAGGCCATAAATGTAGAGGACAAGCATTATAGCATTGTATATTATAATGTTAAGTAATATAAGGATCTATATGATTCTGAGACCATTCCTCACATAATTCACCTCACCTTTGACATCTTAACAATCTAATTTGATGGTCTCTATAAAGTTGTAACAAAAAAATAGAGGTCATGCCATGCACTGACCTAGTATATGGCATCTTCAAGATGTTAAAAAGTGAAGATGGATTTCTTAAATCCCTAAACCAAGGGATCCTAATTACCTTCATCATTGAGCCTAGTTTCAAAAAATACTATGACCAACCACTACCATAAGTAGAATATAACTTGAACATCATTAAAAACTAGTATGAGGTACACACTCTAGATAAATTTCTAGCCTCATGGGTAACTGACCCAAAGGGCATTGTCTACATGAATGACCAAGAGGATATACCTATCTAATATTTTAGGAAAGGAATAAGTATTGTCCTAACCTTATTAAATAGGGTATTTGGATATGCACATATTGGATATGTAGACATAAGGACTATCACACTATTGTAACTAATTTTGGAGGTTTAATAGATTCCCCCACTTAAGGATATTATTAGTGAGAATTTGGTTACTGCTATGAATGACACATGAAAGAATGGGGATCCATTACATATAATGAGCTATTTATTGGATGTCATATGTGCAACTACATAGTTAGGTCCAAACACATGGTCTCTTGAGAGGCAAGAAGTTATGCCCCAGTCATTCTCTACATTACACATCCACTACTTTAAGTGGAATATCAAGATAATAGAAAAGGATTTATATCCCCCTATCTATAAGTCAATCACATAATGTGAAATGAAAATGGTTCCATTGTAAGTTAAGCAAACACTAAGAGACATAAGCATCCTATGGCTCTACCCTAATTGTATAGTCATCCAATAGAAGTGATAATGGTAGCTCCCCTTAGGCTACCAAGGTATGTGCCAATGAAGTTAGAAGAAGAAGAGATAACATACCAAATGCTCCATCAAATTGATGGCCTCTTCAATATTAATAAGAAGACACGCCCCCATAAGGCTCCTTATCAACTAGGGAGAGCCAAGGTAAAGTAATGGCAAGATGTAATAGTGGTATCGAGGCATAGTGACTCATACCTATTGCCCAAGGATGACTATAAAATGTGGGATCCAAACCAATTCATTTCCAAACACCTCACCAAAATCAAAAGAGATGTGGATTTAGAATACAAGCATCAGGATGAGGTACACCACTAGATATACCTCAATGTAATGAATGATAAGGTAGTCTTGAGAAACTCTATAAGGAAGAATATACCACTTAAACTAAGGCTCAACTAAAGAAAGTAGAAAATAAGACATAATAAAGCCTCAGATCCCACCAACTCACGGGAGTATGTTCAATGTGTATTATGGGGAAAAGGAAGAAGAAGAAGAAGAATATGAAACTCCTCTCATAATAAATAGACCCTACAGGCTCTAAATTTAGGCTACTCCAAGTAGGCAAGACATGCCTCTAAGATATAATAAAGGAGAGTTAGGAATCTACCTTATCCTTTCATAATAACCTATAATAGCCATTATATTTATTGAGTAAATTGCCAAAAAAAACTTGGGCTAGCTAGATCCCAATGTCATTGATCTTAAAGAAGAGAAGTAAGGAGTTAAGATCTCATTAGAAGGAATTTTGGCACTATTTAAGAGAAATATTGAGAAAGTATACATAAAGAAGAGATCCCTTAAGACTAAAATGGTAGGATAAGTATCCCCTGCATAGGCCTCCTAATCTCCCTTTGTAATTAATTCACTATTGTCTTCTTTTTTAGTCACTAGTTCCTTTACAACTACTCCTAATTCTAATATTACTCACATTCCCATGTTCACATCCCCCACCACTACTTCCTTTGGAGGCACCATCCCTTAATTCATCTCCCATACCACGACCATAATTTCACCTTCATAAATATCTTGAATCACTAGTGATAGCCAAGTTGTAAGTTTTACTCCTTCTTAGGATACCATATCAAGTGCATCACTCACCCTTTGTTCCTTTGCATCCACCAATCCACTTAAACCCATTCTAAAATCATTCACCCAATAGAATCCACTTCACCCCACCATAATAGCCAAAATTATTAGTCCTTCAACATTACCTCATTTATACTCAACATGGGCCCTCCCAAGTCCTTTTTTGATCCACTTGGCCAGTTAAACCCTACCAATTTATATATCCTAGTTACATCCCTAGCTTCTTCCTCTTCTTAGGCTCTCCCATTACAACCACCTCCCACATAGCTAGTAGCTATATCCACCCCAAATTTTTTGAGAAATATGATGTGGATAATAAGGCAATGGAGGCCTTAGGCAAGCCAAGCTCTAACCCAAATTGGGATGAGGTTTGACCCCAACACTAGCACCATGAAGAGGGTAGTTTAGAGATAGGTATAGCAACCAAAATCAAGCTTGACTATGATATATGAGAGTGAAGAGCCACTTTTCACTTTGATAAATAAGAGGAGAGTTGTGATTTAATAGTTTTGGGAATATTGGTGTATTATTCCTAATTTAATTAAAAGGTCTGAGTAGTAAAATTAGTAAATAAGTATGCAATAATTAACATAATGATTTGTGTAATTTGACTATAATGTTATTCTTTCTAAAAATAGTAATAAAGGAAATAAAATAAAACTTAGCTAGAAATTGACTAAAACGGTTGTTTTAGGGTCTAGAATTCACTATGCAAGACTGGGACATTGTGATAAATTAGGATTTGTATTTTGTTTTATGATTGTATAAGAGTGTTGAAACAATATACTAGTTATACTGGCATTATATTCCACCTTTACCACTATTGTCCAAGAGACTTAAGATTTTTGGGTTTTGTTCATTATGTCTATATGACCCTATTTGTGAAGTTTTTATTGTTAGATGCCTATGAAACTCCCTATATAGTATATTTTATCTTCAAACCCTATACTCTTTTGTACTTTGACCAACTTTGAGAAAGAGGGGGGGTTAGTGTGTGTAAGATTCACTAAACATGTATCCACAACCTTTGTGTGGGCACATTGCCTACATACCAATACTCTGAAGAGGGATAAAGCCATATGGATTTCTCCCATTTGATGTGCTTTATGGAATAGTGTTTATAAAGATGCAAAATGCTAAACTATATGTGCTTGAGGTGTTTAGGGACTGGTGTAAGGATTTGGAGAAGCTTGTAAGTGTATTATATAGATGGATATAAATAATAGGGAATATTACATGATTATTCTTACTTGTATTCTTGTTTGCTTAGTGATAATTGCCAACCCTCTCCAAATGATCTTTGAATGGGATTTTATAAGGATCTATTGGTCATGGGTTAAATGTACTCACATTAGGCTGACAAAGACAAGGATGGGGAACTAAACATAATAGAATATTAGGGATAAAAATTAACTTATATAAGATCACTAAAAGTGAATAGTAGTGGCATTGATACTATATTCCAAGTTAGGTGCTATAGTCCTAAGGGTACAAGACCTAGGGGGATAGATTTGTCATGGAAAGAGTAGTCTAGATGAGCTTGGATTAGGTTTGGAAGGCTATGGATGATTGGGAATCAATGAAAAGATGTTTATGAGGGTTATGAAATCAAGCAACAGGGGCCTATGGGTTGGGTGTCATTATCCACACTCAAGTTACCAATTTTCACATTTTATATGACTATATTTACCCCCCCCCCCACCTTATTTTAGTGATGCAACAAAGTTAAATACTAGGATAAAGGAAAAATAAAAATCATACATGAACTTACCTATAATGGTGAAGCCCTTGAAGCTATGAGATGTTGGGTGTGTGTAGAGTGAGCACACTTTGAAGTGTAAATTTATAAAAGAAAACAAAGATTAGATTAGTTATTATTAGATATGTTATATCTAAAATAATAATGAACAAAAGCTAGGTAAGAGAGAGAGGAAGAGAAAGGAATGAATACACCTCACCAGGTATGTGGACCAATACAAAACCTATTGTGATGTTGAGTATGCTAAGTGATGTTGCATATATGTTGTACCAAGAGTAATATCATGAATGGAGCTGAGTGCTCAATTCCCTGAAAGTGGCTAAAGAATGCAAAGGATAGCCCCTTAGCTCTATCATCACCTACTAAGTGAAACTAGGTGGTCATGCATATGTTGATCAATGTTTGGACTGTGTGTCCAATCCCTCTAAATAGGTGGATTAAGAATACAAATGCTAGCTATTTATTTGGCTCCATTATTGCCCCTAAGGTGAATCTATGAATTGATACTAGTATGAAATGTGTGTCATATAAGATGGATCCTGAAGCCCATGAATATACTATAATCTAACAATGTTGGTGTGGATAGTCAAATGTATGCTAGAAACTAGGCCACTCTTGGACACTTTGAAAGGTGGATATTAAGCTTGTATGAAAGACACTCTAAAACTAGTACACTAGGCTTATATGAAAGCCACTCTAAAATGTGAAAGTTAGGCTTGTATGCAAGCCACTCCAAAATGATACCAACTACCTACAAATGGAATAAGACATACAACTACTGAGAATGCTTGGGTAATATTGAACTTAGAAAGAAAATAAAACAAATGTGCCATGCATATTTCCCCTAATCAATGGTGTTTGACACATGGATTTTGATCTAGAAGTTACACCAACTATCATATCTAAAACTAGAAGTGAGATCCATCATGTCGCACTACTAATTTTGAACTAGTCTGACTATGAAAAGCTATAACTAAACCTAATTTTTTGCCTACTTCAAGAAAGTTTGGTTTTTTTAATTTAGATAGGAGTGCCAAAAATAGATAGTAGTGGCACTAGCACTATAATCCAATCTTAGCACTATTGTCCTAGGCTAAATCTGATGACTATTTTGACATTTTCATTGTCTACCTAGTCTGTTCTATCTAGTTTGATGTCTGGTTGCTATTTTAGGTGTTATAAAAGCTAAATTTTTGACTAGTAGGAGCTCTGATCTCTATGAAAAAACTCCTATTTATTTCCCCCTCTTTTAAGGGTAAGAATGAAGACCCTTCAATGACTCCCTCATAAGAAAGAGCCTTACAAGTGTGTTATGATGCATAAATATAATGATATAATAATGATAATTAACAATATATCTCAAGATATATCTTGGTTTGTAATGAGAGATTGTTAGATCAATAGGGGTATGCCTAAATAGATATAACAATGTAATAACATGTGTAATTTACTGAACTAAAACTAGAAGTCTGGTTAGTTGTTAATTTTTAAGGAGGGATGAAGCATGATGTCCATCATGGCATCCAAGAAATCAAGATAATGCATAATTTGGATCATGGTATTGTAAATAATTGAAAATCAATCAAGAAACAAACACACAAGGCAAGAAGTAAAAATCATAGAGAAGTGGCAAAGGGGCCAATCAAACAAGGGACATGGACACATGTAAATCAAGTTAGAAAGTAATCATACGAGGCATGTTCAAATGCCACATATACATAAAATAAAATAAGCAAGGTTGGTATGAAAGTCATAATCATATAGAAGATTATAGGCAAATGACATTAGAAAATGTCTTAAATAAAACACAAGAATAGAAGCAAAGAACATTGGAAAATGTCGTAAGGCACATACATGAGACAAACAGAAACTGAGAAATGCAAACAATCTAGCTACGCTAAGCAAGAAAGGAAAGCATGCAAAAATTAGAAATACAATCACATCTAACTAATTAAATCAATAATTTGAAGTTATGAAAGACATGTAGTACAATACTAGGTATATGCTAATAAACACATAAGTTTGATATACTAGTGTAATGTCAATAGAGTAATTTATGTAATTATAGTAAGTAATGTACATCAACATGATAACTAGATTGTGTGGTATAGGAATGACATAACCTAGATGGTGTAGTCATGTAGAGTATGCCCCTAGTGGGTGTGTATATCGATGTATGTCTTTATTGTATAAGTAGGATGCCCCCTCAATGGGTAGAGTGAAACAATCAAGGATCTGGATGTCACTGCACACACTCAAAGAATTTCAAGTGAAACATGGTAATGTAGATAAATCAATAAATAATAGCATAGAACAACAAATGTAATTCTAGCATGATAGTAGTAATCTGAAGCATGGATTATGCATACAATTTAATTTTTTTTTTGTTTTTTTGGATTATTTACATGTTTTTGTATTTTGAAATATTTAATGTTTTTGAAATTTTGAGCTTTGAGCTATATATAATCAATCACAAAAATATTATGTACAATAGATTAAAAAGGAACTATGTACAAGTAATCTAGGAAGGGATGATACTAAATGATGAGTCTCATGGGATACTCCTTATCATGGTGTTCTATATTAAGGAAAGAGATCGTGCATGATCATGAAACACAATGAAAGGGCTAAGACTATGGATTTGAAAGTTGTATATGTTTTAAATGATCTAAAATCTTTGAAGTAAAAACTGAGTGTGGGGTCCCCTTATAACTCTAAGAAGTGGATACAACTTTAGGGATCTTAGAGACTCATTTGTTACTATGATAACATCTTTAAACATGTGCTCTATGAGTAGAAACATGATATCTCAATGATACTACTCTGGGTGTAAACACTATGGTTGGGAGCTATCTAGAATCCTAAAGTTGTGGAAGTGTATAAATTCTCTATGTTGGTGATGGATGCCTCAACTATGTCTAAATCAAAACTATAGGAGGAACTATAAATGGTGGAAAAACTGAAATTGGTGATTGTGAAATAGTAGATGGCTCTGAAGTGGGGAGTGGTAACTCATATGGAAATCCACCAACTGTAATAACCTGATTAGCATGAATGAATTTCATTAATCTATGAACTATAGAAGGTACTACTCAAATTTTATAAATCCATGGTCAACTAAGTAACATATCAAAAACTCCTACATTGGGAACTATAGTAAATGGTGTGGTCACGTGTATTAGACTAACCTATAGAGGAATTACAATCTCACCTAATGAGCTCTATATGTGCCCATTGAATCCATTGATAAATTTTTCCATCGAAGTAATATCCTACTTTGAATATTGAAAATGATATAATAATGTCATAGTGCACATATTCACACTGGATCCATTATCTATGAGAACACTATGAATAGGATTATTATGAATGTAAGCTCTAATAAAGATTGCATGATAATCCAAATCATCCTCGACTATCTCCTACTCTGAGAAGGAAATGGAAGGTCTAACTAGAACTCTAGAATTGTATACACCAATCATGATACTCAAATGATGTGTCTTAATTTTAGGTGACCTATATGTATCTAGTGGTAGATGTGCATGGTGAACCCCTGATGTGTCTCCTATCTCTTGTTTATAATGTTGTATAAAGGGATCGAAGAAGATTTTCAAAGCTTTATCCTATATTTTATTTGCTTGAGGAGGCTCAACTAAAGTTATAAGATCAATATGATTTCCATCTATCAAATCATGTATCTCATGTCTCAAATTGATGCATTTGTTTATTTTATGGCTTAGTGCCCTATAAAACTCACAAAATGCATGTTGATCATATCCCCATGGAAGAGGCTTTATTAGGTCAACTTCTTGAATAGGAGGGAAAGATATGATGTTACATTCTAATAACTATTATAAAAATCTATCTAGAGAAACTATTATATTGGTAAAGGTTCTCTAAGGAGGTGCTAATAAAACCACATGTTGAGGGGGCTCAGAAGCTACATTAACTATCAATTGATTCTTACTCTTGCTATCATTGACCTTGACATTGTATGGGACTTTGTTAATACTCTTATTTTTTGTTTCTAAATTGCTCATGTACTTGAGTTTACCCATTGAAATTAACTTAAATTATCTTTCCTTTAGTGTGTGACATAATTTAGTGAAGGAAGAGAATATTTTGAACATAATTGATTCATGTAAAGCTAGTAAGAGACTCTATTTGAAGAGATCTTATAACTCTTGATTGGCCATGGGTCTAGTCATCTTAACCAAGATAGTCTTATATTAAAGAACATAATCTATGAGATGCTCATTTGACCTTTGTTTTTATTATGCAACTTGGGCATATGAAACCTTATAACCAATATTAATGCTAAAATGAACTAGGAACATGTCGGCCAAAGGATTGAATGCATTAACTAACTAATTTAGTAGACTATAGAACCATTATAAAGTATAATATTTTAGGATCTATGGAAATAGATTGGTAAGTCACCAGTCATTTAGTACATAGTCCAAGAATGTTACATGAAAATATCTCAAATGTGTCTCTAGATCACCCTTGCCATCATATAGATTAAGCTTGGGTTAAACAAAACCTTATGGCAAGGGTGTAGAAGCAATGTGACATGCCAATGGTGTATGTAATAGAGCAAAAGAATCCAAATCCTAAGTAGGTATAGAGGGACCTTGCTCAAGATTTATTACCTTAGATTGAATATATCTTGTCTCTTACACAAGGGTTGCCACATTAGGAGACAAAGATTTACTAGTTGTAGCTAGTGGCATAAAGACAGGTTGTTGATGTTGAGAAATAGTTGCCCCCATAGTGTCATTTATAATTGGCTGCTATGTGGTTTGAGAATATTGACCATGATTCACTCTTTTTTTTTCTTCTTGTAGTATTTTAAGCATGTCATCTTGCATGTTAAGGTGTTTAGTTAAGATTTCTTGAAGTTTTGAAGCTCACAAACATGTAAGGTGATACTGAAGTAATGGGACCTAGTATATGTAGCTAGGGTTTTAAAGATGATTATTTTTAAAATTAATACAAAATTTTGAAATTTGAGCTAAATTTTTGATTTTAATGTGCTAGTAACAAATCAAAAAATTATTGGAAAATTATTGGGAAAAGACTGGGACCTAGTATGGATAACTAGGGTTTTGAAATAAAATTATTTTAAAATTACTAAGAAATTTTAAAATTTAATGCTAATTTTTATTTTATTATTAAGGTAAAAAACCAAAAAAAATATAAGAAAAATTAGTAGTAAATTTACTCTAGGGTTTCTAAGGTTTTTATGCACAAATGAAGTAAGTTAGGTTCACCAAATGATTTAACAGTTTTGGGAATATTGGTGTATTATTCCTAATTTAGTTAAAGGGTTTGAGTAGTAAAATTAGTAAATAAATATGAAATAATTAAGATAATAATTTTTTTAATTTAACTATAATTTTAATCTTTCTAAAAATATTAATAAGGGAGAGAAAATAAGATTTAGTTGGAAACTGACTAAAATGGTTATTTCAGGGTCTGGAATTCACTATGGGGGATTGGGACAGTTTCAATAGTCAAGATCTAGAGATTTTTTTATGATTGGAAAATGGCACCAAAATAGGACACTAGTGGCACTGATGCTATATTCCACCTCTCCACTATTTTCTAAGAGACATGAGTTTTCTAGGTTTTATTTGTTGTGTCTAGGTGACCCTGCCCATGATGTTTTAACTATTGAATGTTTGTAAAACTCTCTATAGAGAATACTTTGTCTTCAAACCCTATAATAATTTTTAATTTTACCAAATTTTAGAAATAATGGGGTGTTTAGTGTGTGTAAGATTCATTTAATGTGTATTCATACCCCTTGTGTAGGCACACTACCTACATACCAATAATCCAAAGAGGGATCAAGCCATATGTAGTTCTCCCACTTGATGTGATTTGTATAATAGTGTGTATGAAGATGAAAATTGATAAAATAGATATGCTTGAGGTGATTAGGGACTAGTGTAAGGATTTAGATAAGCTTTTAAGTGTATTAGTTGATTTTATACAAAGAATAGGGAAGATTGCCTAAGTAGTCTTGCTTGTATTCTTGCTTACTTAGTGATAATTTCCAACCCTCTCCAAATAATATTTGAATGAGATTTTATAAGGATATATTGGTCATGGGTTGAATGTAATCATATTAGGCCAACAAATAAAAGGATGGGGAACTGAAAGGAACTGACTATTGGGGTCAAAAATGTACTTGGACAAGATTATTGAAAGCAGATAGTAGTGGTACCAACACTATATTCCAAGTTAGGTGTTATAGTCCTAAGGGTATGGGAATCAGAGGGATAGATTTTTCATGGAAAGAGTAGTCTATCTAATTTGGGATTAGGTCTGGAAGGATATAGATGACTAGGAATTAGTGAAAAGATGCCTATGAGCATTATAAAAGCAAAAAGGAGGTACCTATGGGTTGGGTGTCATTAACCACATGAAAGTTACCAATTTTCAAATTTTATATAACTATAGGTTGGCCCTAGAGAGTTACAAAAGTATGTAGAGGATCTTATATCCTCAATGCAAGCATAAGCATAATCAACTATTACCTTAATAAAAGGGATGTATTAGGAACTGAAGAGGTTGAAAGAGAAAACATTTCCCATAGTGCCAAAGGGCACATTGATTTCAATAATTAATGTTGTAATAAATGTCTTTAATCTATACAAAGTTATGAATAAAATGTAGGAGTATGGGATCAAGCAAGCCAAAGGGGTCATTAAACTTGACCAAAGTCTAGCCCTTTATGACACCAATTTAGTAAACTTGGTGAGAGTGGAAAGAAGCCATAAATTTTCTAGCCTAAAGTTGCTACCTCTTGAAGACATCGTGCCTATATAAACCATTCTCATGAATAGGAGGAGGATTTTAAAGACATGGTTGGACCAACTCAAGGATGTAAATACATCCTTTGAGAAAATTAAATTTAAGATATCCCACTTACTAAAGGATGCCATGTTCACTAGAGTGACCAATCTAGATGACTCCTATAGACACTCAAAAACTACCCTTTTTTGATATTAAAACACCCTTAAACCCTTACCCAAACATTGGAGCTAGTTAAGCACCTAGTGGACTTAGACCCATTTTTAATGTACTAACTTAACCATTTTAACCTACTTATTTTTAACCATTTTTCACCCATTTTCATCTAGACCCTCAATTTTTGATGGTCAACCTAATTGTCGATGGTCAGCCTAACCATCTACGGTTAGGTCCCCTACTCATACCAAAGAAATTTATACATTAAATATGAGATTAACTTCACACTCAATTTATCAACTTTCCATTCGGTGACACAAATTAGCTTTGTGGTGCCCAACTTAAACATCTTTATCCCTTACCTATTTAGCAACTTCTTCCACTCCATTTGGCAACTTCTTCTTATAAATACAGAGTTGTAAGAAGGAAAAGGGGATCTGATTAGAAAATATATAAGTATATGCTGCCAAAATCTTTTTACAAGTATGCACCCTTACCAAAATACTACCCAAATCATTCTCAGAGGCTGTAGTATCATTATGCTGACAAAATTCCTCCAGGTCATTTCTACCCTTTCTCCATTGCTCTTGATAATAGGTATTTTCCATTTGTTGTTTATTCTTTATTTATTTTCTAAAGTTTAATACCTTGATCAAAATCTATTTATATTCTTTTATTATTACCTTAAACCTACATTAGACCTATGCTGGATCTAAATTCATAGACAAACCTCTTTCTAACCATTTACCCAACCTGTAACCCTTATTTTTTACATTCCTAGAATTTGATAGGAAACTGTTGATGATTATCCCAATCACCATCAATTACCTTAACCATCAACGGTTATCCCAACCACTACTAGTTACCTTAACCACCATTGGTTACCTATCTATAACCAAACTAGTAACTTTTTACCCATTGACCAAACTCTATTTTTTGCCTTCCATCATAGACTAGACCTAACATAAACATTTTTTTTAATAATTAACGTTTATCTTAATGTTAACTTTTTAATTTATGTATTTCATTTGAAAATTATTTATTTCATTAGATTTCTTACTTTCATGTTATGTAACTTTTCTTTCTTTTATTTATCCAACCTTTTATCAGAGAGGGGATTGATATCCACCCTAGCAAGTTGTTGCTTTCTTGGATCTAACATATGTTAGGTAATCCCCCCATCTTATTTTCTAGCCAACAAATTCCTTTTAGTGATTTCTTATTTGTAGGTCTTCCTCCCTAGCCAAAGAGGAGCTCTCACTTTGTCTAAATATTAATGTGCGTGCACTTTCTACTAGGTACCTTTACACACCCCTTTCTTTAGTTTTACTTCAACTTTCATAAATTAAGAAATGAGGAGATATTTTGAGTAAACATTCTAGCAGACCCAATGGGACCCACCACCTTTCTTTTCTTAGTTAGCATTATATGATCTCTCTCTCTCTCTCTCTCTCTCTCTCTCTCTCTCTCTCTCTCTCTCTCTCTCTCTCTCTCTCTCTCTCTCTCTCTCTCTCTCTCTCTCTCTCTCTCTCTCTATTGTTTTCCCATCCAAACAAATCTAAAATTTTCTTTTGGGCTTAAAATAAACCTTGCATCCATTATTTTCTTGTTATTTTATTTTACCTAGTAATTAAAAGGCAAGTAATCTATCATATATTCACTTTTATATCACACACAAAACCTAAACCACTTTCATAACCAATGCAATAAAACATACTTGAGATAAGGCCCAACTGGGATTTCACCACCTAATGGATAAGCTTACCCTAACTAGTAACCCCACTCAGATTTTATTACTAAGGGGAGAGCCCACTCAGTTTTCTAGTTGAGTATAAGCCCTAGACAGATGATATATCTTGGCTAAGTGACTTGGCTTGGCTTCAAGATCATGAAGTGTGGGGAATAAGCCCCTAGTACTAGGACACATACTTGATCTAGTATAGATTCTCTTGAGCACCTAAACATTACTCAAAACCATCCTTAGCTTGCTTATCTATTACCCTATTTACAATCCAAACTACCCTCACACATTTTTAACTAAGGCATAAGCCAACATGAGATAAACTTTATCTTATGAGCTAATGTACTTAGTGTATTCATTGCTTTCTAGACTTTTTTCTTGTTCACTCTTTTATTTAAGTTGTGAATAATTGAACTTCTACCATAAACCTTCCATCATTTTGACCTCATTTACCCTTATCTCCATTACCTTGTTCAAATGGAGAGCCCTTTTATAACCTTTATTAGAGATCCTAGCTTTGCTAGAATCTCAAACCCCAACCCTCTTACATCCAAGCATTACCTAGAAACTCAAAATATCTATGCTCATTACCTTACCTACCATCAACCCAACCCTACCCATCATCCATCAAACTTAAACCATAATCAACCCCCAAACTATCAACTACCACCTAAACTAGTTATGATGTTAATGGACTAGATAAGCAAAGTAGAGCTATCTAGTTTTGGTATCCATGACCAATCAACATGTACCTATAACCAATAAAATTTCAACTTCAACCAACCAATAACCTATCAACAACCCTTTAACCATTATATTACCCAACCAATAACCTATACACATCTACTACATCCATCACCCCAACCTTGTTAAAACTTGGGTCATTTACCCTTCCATTATTCAATTACCCAACCCACTTTATCAACCCAACCAACTTTATCAACCTTAACCACAAAAATAAATAAATAAACCTATATATCTATCAACCAACCACCATCAACCTAACTTACCCTCTTTACCCAATCAAATAATCTTATCAATCTCATCGAACCCATCAAATACACCTATTTAACTAAATTTACCAAATCAACCTGTTAACTACCAATCAAATTTTTTTAACCAACAAATTTTATCAAATCAACATAATAACTATCAACCCAAATATTATCAACCAATCTTACCCAACTATTAACCAAACTTACCTGATCAATCTAACCTATTCAACTTACCCACCTTATCAACTTTATCCACCTTATCACCCTTATCAACCTTATCAAAACCAACCAAAAACTACCCACCAAATCTACCTAACCTATCAAACCTATCAAATCCATCAAACAACCAACTAGTTCATCAACTCAAGAACCATTGGTGCACCCTCTTTCTAGGCAATACACCTTGTTAGGGGAATCATATGTCTCAATCCTTGACAAATTCTTGGAGGATTCTATCATTAACCTTCCTCTAATCAAACCTATTAATAATTCTCTTCCAAAGCCCATTTGTTTTATAGAGAATGAATTTTAAACCTATCATCATAGTAACAGACATGCAATAGATAGATGTGGCTCCTTTAAGATGCTCATCCAAAACCTTATCGACCATAAGGAGGTTTCATAGGAGATTCTATGGGCTCCCTCCAAACTAGCCATAAATATCATCAAATAATCAATCATTAAACCTCTTCCTTCACTCATTGTTGAGGAAACCATGGTCTAACCCTCAACCAAACCACTTTTTAACCAAGTAGGACCTTGTTAACTTTCTTTAGAAACCACATTCAAGGAACCAACCCACCAATTCTTTCCACTTACCCATGTGGAATCAACCAACCAACCTTTTCCATTCAACCATGTGGAACCAACCAACCTACCTTTTCCACTTACTAATTATGTAGAACCTATTAACCCAGCCTTAATGACCATCAACCAAACCAAACCTACCACTAACCCAACCTTACCTATAAATATTCACCCAACCTTACCTTATCAACCAAACCAAATAATCAAACCAACCCAACTAACAAACCAACTCAACCATTTATCTTAACTCTCTCAACCAATCAAACCAACCTCTACACCTCACCAATCAACCATATTCAATTCCACTCTACCATAACCAGCCTACCTAACTACATGAACCAAAACCTACCCTTAAAACCTATCAATCCTACCCTATCCTACCTAAATCAAACCCAACTACCTTTCCTAACCTTGGTGCACTAGAGGAAATCCCACCCAAACCACCACTTGAAAACTTGACCTACTAGCCTACTAACCAATAACAACTAAAAACCCTTAGGGAGGTGGGTGAAGTCATCTTCACCCCTCCTAAAACCTTCTTACTAACCATCACCTCACCTTAAGATCATTTTCCCTTCTTCTGACCATCCATGGAAAAAACAAACTAGTGGAACTTCTCTTCCATAAGGCTTTGACCATTTATCAACCCAACTCACCTTATCAACTATACCCAAGAAATCAAACCCAATTAACCCAAACCAACCAAACAAACCTATCAACTAACCAACCTTGAACTCTTGGGGATTACCTTTCTCCTTTACCCCAGCTAAAATTATTAGAGAATCACCTTCTCCTCCCAACCAATCTATCTAGAGATTAACCTTCTATACCAACCTATCCATAGAATATTACCCTTCCCCACCCACCAACCAACCAACCAAATAACTTTAACATTATCCATTCTTAACTACCTTTTACACATTTATCTTTTTTAACTATCTTCCTCCATTAAACTGTCACCTAACCAACATCACCTTTTTGTCAACCCATACCTTTTCCCTATCTACCCAAGAGTTGGAAGGTCACTGGGGGACATCCACTCTTTTGATTGACATTACCCATCTATGTCATCATGGATTTAGGGTAAATCAATCCTAAACCTCTTAAATGCTTGGAATTCACATATGTTCCCTAGTTAAACCAAATTCCTTATCAGTTTATGTCTAACTTAAGCTCATCCCTTATCTTCAATCACCTTCATTTCCTTATCTTTAATGACAATTGATTACAAATAGGATCATGTGATTATCCATCACAAAATTTTCCTAATCCTAAGCATGGATACTATATATCTACCCATGACATGATCCTCATGGATATGTTTTATCTCTAATTAGATGGAATCCCATGGTCATTGTCACTTAAAACCACTTCTTCCACCCATCATCAACCTTCTTATGCCATGGATTTTCCTCCATAAAGGAAAACTTTAGACCTATATAGACATTCCATGTATAAACAAGCATATAAACATTTGGGATACCAAAATATCACTTGGGTCAACATCTTTAGTATGCAAATTGCTCCTTAGAAGGATAGCTACTTAGAAATAATCAAAAGTGTTTGATCATGAAATAGGTTTTTCCCTTGAAGGATAGATATCAAATATAAACAAACCCAAATTTAGACCACTCCCTTGAAGGATGGCTAAGTTAAATTTGTCAAAATAAATCATTTAAATCTTCCTACATTGATTATCTTCACTAGCATATCAAAACAAGCAATATAAGACCCTATATCAAAAAAAACTATCTAAAGGAAACTATAATCGATTTTCATCAGAATATTTCCCACATTAATCATTTTACACCTCACATATGATATGGACTTATCTATCATGGTTTGTAGGTCACCTATCAGAAAGGGCAAGCCATCCCCACAAGAATATTACCATACCTATCACCCACTACCTACCATCCATTTCCCTCTTTATCCTCCATAAATCAAGATCATGACAAGGGTTTTATGTTCATAAACCCACCCATATTGCCATCATGGTCTTTTTCAATCAGAGTGTTTAGACTCTCTCTTATACTTTCATGATCACTTAGGAAGATATGTCTTCTCCCTTTGGAGTCATTCAAACCAAATCATCACCTAATCAACCAAATAACCCAAACTAAATTCAACCCATAAAACTTATAAAACCAACCTTATTTACCTTATCCAAACAAACCAATAACTACCACCTATACCAGTAACTACCAAT
This sequence comes from Torreya grandis, assembly GCA_037957365.1. NCBI lineage: Eukaryota > Viridiplantae > Streptophyta > Pinopsida > Cupressales > Taxaceae > Torreya > Torreya grandis. The sequence goes on along the minus strand of JARHVA010001156.1, from coordinate 1,011,879 downwards.
CAATCAAGTTAACATAAAAAAACTAACCAACCAATGAAGTAGCTTGACCTTTTACCTTTGGGAGTCACCTTATCCCTAAACCTTTGAGGTTACCTTTCTCTATAATCCTATCCAACCAAATTAAACCTAACCTTTGAAGGTTAATTTTCTTTGATCACCTCATCTTCATCCAATAATCCCTCAACACCAACTTAACAATAATATTTACCAATATCAACTCCAACCTATCCAACCTCATCAACCATTGGGTTATCCAACCCCAACCACCATCCTAACCTACCTTTTTAACTTTACCCAACTAACCTAATATATCAACCCAACTAACCTTATCTACATTATCAAACCAATAACCATTACCCTATCCTTTCAATCTATCAACTCCAACCTATCAAACTTATCAACCAACAATAACCAACCAAGTTTACCTACCTTACCTAACCTATATAATCAATCCATCTTATCAACTTTATTTAACCTATCAATCGACCTTACCAAATCAAGCCCTTACATACTAATCAAACTTATTAAACCTTACATACCATAATTAAAACACCTATCTACCCAACCACCTATCTGTAAACCTTATCCACTCAACCTAACCTATCAGATCTAATTTTACCTATCTTATCAACTTTATTAGCCCTATTAACCCAAATCAAACCAAGTGGTATACCCAAGTAGGGAAACTCATTTGGGTATTTACCAACCTATTTTTGGAGTCACCCTCTCCCTTAAATTATGGAGCTTACCCTGCTCCACCAACCTATTTGGGAGTCACCTTCTCCCTTAAATTTTGGAGATCACCCTCTCCACCAAACTACTCAATCATTTGACTACACTCACCTCGATGTTGGCCCTTTTGACCAAACCTATCACATAGTTTGTGATGACCTTGCCTTGGTCCTTTTAACCATATAGACTAATTTTTCTATTTTGAACATTTGAATTTACCCCACCTCATGCATAACCAACTAGACCATTTATGTTTTTATCTAGAGAACTTCTTACCTTGGATACCTAAGTAAACACTGACCCTATCTAGAAGACTTGATTAGACTAACTTGATCAATTATGACTAATGTTAGGGACCAGTTACCTTGTCATTTATCTTAAACTTGACCTTATTATTACCAACATGGAAATATTAGTCTTTATTTGATATTATCTATCACACTTAGTTATACTTTATTCACATGTTTGCATCTCAAATACCCAACCTCACCTTTCTGTCACCCACCTCTTGACTTATCATATACCATTTATCAAACCCTAACCCAAATCAACCTTACCTAATTGACTCCTAATTTGAAGGGTAATTCCTCCTTCCATACTAGAGGTAATCAAAAATTTAAGAGATGACCCTTTTTTTTAAAACCTTCACCCAAACTAAACCATGTGATTCTTTAATTTGGGGCAACCTAGTTGAGTATTATTGGGAGATTGGTGGCATGATGTGTTGTCATTAATGTCAAGTGGCATAGGTGATGACAAAGTGGTATAAGAGTGATCTTGGTATAATATGCATGAAAATTGGAAAGAGAGAATTTGATATATTCTTGGTATGATCCTAGTAGGAGAATTCTTCTTATATGGTCTTCAGGTGGAGTACAAGTCATCATATGTCTTGTGCGCCTGATCATGCATGGTTGCATATGGATGTAAGTGTTGTATGACTTGTATATTCTTAGTAGGTGATTATAGTTCTTGTATTAAGTGAGCTAAATATATATAAGGTGTTATGATCTCATTAGATAAATTTACAAGTACCTTCAAGAGGTAAGTTGGCTTGGTGGTTTTAGGCCTAATAGGCAAGATAGATTAATGAGGCCCTTATGAATAGTCATGAAGAAGATCCATCTTGGTAGAGATTAGTATACTTGGTATATGAATGTTGGACATGTATAGGATGCTAAGAGGTTAGGTGTATGGTTTAGAAGAGGTGGCTAGTAGTCTGCAAGATAGTTTGGCCATTGGCCTAGTTGACCTAGGTGGGCTTGTGAGGCCTTGTGAAGGGTCAAAGGGTGTTTTCAAGATGATGAATATTTTTTCATGATAGATGGTCAAGAAAGTTTTTCCAAGAATGTTGATCAAGTTTTAGGTTAGATATTGAGCTACAAAGTTATAAATATGGTTTGAAAGCTTCAAAGGAGGCTCAAATGATGCATTTTGAGCTTAAGAAGAAAGTCTTAACGTTCACTAGTTCATGTAGACTTTACATGGGGGCTTGAGCCTTTTGGTAGTGGTGTAACATGGACCTAATAAGCCCTTAAAATAATTTTATAGTGGATTGAGGGATAGAGCTTTATGAACATTTGTTAAGAATGTAAACAGGTCAGAAACCCTTTATAAAGCTTCATAATGGAGTGATTAGATAGATATTTCTAGAAAGGACCAAAACTAGATTGGTTAAAAAAAAATTATTATTGGAAGGTATAGAGGATTCTTATAGGCATCTCTAGGTGGTAGTGGTGTGTTAGGGTAGTGAGTAGAAGGTACAAAAATATTCTTGCTTTTAAAGATTTTAGTGCTACAAGTACGGTTGACTGAGTTAAAACATAAGATTTATTGGAGCTTGAAGGCCATGACTTATTCCTAAATTCCATATAGTTTTTTTGTCAAGAAATAGTCACTATTTCAATTGTCTAAGTTAATCAATTTGAATAGTCACTAATCTACCACACAGTGAAAATAATGACAAAAAGCTAGTATGAGTGAGAATCCATTTAGGGATGGTGTGAAGGTGAGTAGGGATGAATCCAATGGTTTAGGGTCTTTTTTTAAGACCTATTACTTATTTTCCTTTGATTTTTATGTGATTTTTATGGTAATACATAGAAAATAATGTGCCTTCAAGATGACTTGTCTAAGTTATGAGGATAGTAAAGAAGTATGTATCATCAAATGATCTATATGTTTCATACATGACATCAGACCTATATATGTTTGTAATTGGAAATATTATAAGTTTTTTAGAGGATAAACTTAATTAATTATAATATCAATAAATTTTCTATACAAGTGTTAGATGTCATGTTCATCATGACTAATTTTTGGAGCTTGTAGGCAGTCTGGAGTGGCCTATTTAGAGAGGCTAGTTTGAGCTATTCTTAGTAGATTTTGAGGTGAGTGAGATATTTTTACTATTATATGAGTGTCATATCTTTATTACATATATTTTTTCCTTATACTTTGTCTCTATTTTGGTTGGATTAGTCAAAGATCTTTGACTGACTTTCTAGGGTGCATAACTAGTTTGAGTAATCAATTTATTTGAGTTTATTTAGACCTATGTGAGCTATGTGAAGATGAAAAAATGGATTTATATATTTTTTTTTAAGTCATTTATGACCTATAAATTTGTTTTTTTAGGTTTTTTTTCAATAAAATCTTCTATATGCTTTAGTTCTATATGACTATGTTTTCTGGGTTTCTAGACTTATTAGCGAGTAGTCTAAAAGGCTTGGTTCAATGTATGAATTAGAGTTAAAAATGTTTTAGACCCATTTTGGATTTATAAATGATAAATTGGAGGTATTTTTCATGTTTTTAATCTATTTTTTAATGCTAAATATGGTTTAATAAGTTTAATGTGTAATGAGTACTAATGAAGGGCTAATGCATTAGGCTTAATTGAGATCTAAAGGAAGATTGAGCTTGTTTTGAAGTATGGATGACCTATGGAGTTTTAGAGTTGGATTTATGATATTTATGAGGATATTTTATAAGGTTAATATAATTATTTAATGTATCTATGCCAACCAATATGGTTTAGATGATGGAGTGATATATATAAAGTCAAATTGGCCTATTTATGGAGGTGTGAGAGTAGAGTGTATTCAAGTGAAGGGAAGAACTCAGTCAAGGAGAAAATATGTGTCATTTAGGAAAATAAAATTTTGAAGAGTATTATTCATTTTTTACTGATCATTTTCATGATCTAACAAGTCATTAGACCTAACAGTCTAAAGTGTAACTTGGTTGAGTGAATGAGGTAGGTGTGTCTACCTTGAAAAGAGAAGTAGTATTGAAAGTGTTAGAGAAAGAGAAGGTCATAATCAGGTGTATAATACATAAAATTAGTGATATAAATAAGATAAAATTTGTTTTATTGGTTTATTAATCACCTAGGGGGTTGTATCCTCCCTACTAGTTGGAGCTAGCTAAAGTTGTAGTTGGAGCTGGACTAAATTGAGGGGTGGACGCTCCTTGATTATTTGGTGCTAGTCTAAAGTCTCATGTTTGTAATTTTTTTAGGATTGAGAGTCTATTTTCTCCCCTTATAGTGTTTAAAACATAAATTATGTGTTCACATGATGTATGCTCTTGTTCATGATTTAGATGTTTAAGCTTTCATGTTCATGTTACTAGATCAGAGTAATGAATGATGAATGGGTTTTAGAATTGAATATAAATTATTTTATACTGATTCACCCCCCCCCCCCACTATAAATATCTCATATAAACAATTGGTATCATATCAGGTCCTTCTTGAGGCTTAATCATCTTGACAGGTGATCTTTTGAGTAGCTTGGTTGATGGTGTCTGCCTAGTCAGCTTGTTGGCAAAATTGATAGAGTTGTTGATGATCAGTATGGTATGCTTATTTATATCATGATTATTCATGTTTTCTAAGTTGTGATTTCAATATTGATTAATTTTTAAGATTTTTCTAAGATTAAGATGGATTTCAAGAGTTAGATTGTTCTTCGCTCAAGCCAAGGTAAGTTATTTGTTATTACAGATGGTCCTTCAAGCATGAAGATTTGTCAAAGAAGGAATATTTAAATGGATAAGAATTGTTTTGAATCTAAATCAAAAATAAAACATAGGTTTATAGATAAAAAGGACCTTGAAGTCATATTGAAAGATAATTTTATTTATATTAGGTCTCCATGAGACTTAATGAGAGTATGAGAGATAATGAAGCTTTCTAAGTAAGGGTATATATATCAAAGATCAGATTACATTAAAGGGAAGGGAAGAGAGGAAATAATTTATATGAATTCATGCCTCAAGGTCATGCATTGAATATTTAAGGTGCTCATATGAAAGAGATAAAATAGTGACTTAGTTTACAAGTGAGAGAAAGAATAAATTCTTGAGGGTTGTAAGAAGAATGAAGTAGAGAAAAGTATCATGACATGTCATTGATATGTTCCTGATGTGATTGGAAGTGTGAAGACATATTTTTTTGTATTTGAAGGCCTGATGAGAAAGGAAGATGAAAAGCAAACCCGATTAATTAAAGAGATAACTTTTTTTCATGTAGAGGATAATTTGAGAGAGATAGAGATCAAATAGACCATCATTAGTTATGAGAGGACAAAAATAGAAAGGTAGAGTGTTTCAAGGTGATTATTTTGGCTTGTACAATCAAGGGTATGAGTGATTGATTGGTCTACAAGACCAATGTTACTTATGAGATTGAAAGTGATTATTAAAATTTATCTTGAAGGTTTTATGGTGAATATCATGTTTCTTTGTTGTCAAGGTGGCCTCATAAGGTCATAGAGGAGTATGATGACATATTGAATAATTTAAGGTTGACAATTATTTTTGAGTTTCTTGTCATAATTTTTAGTTTTTATAATAGGGTCTTAACTATGAGGATAAGGTTGATTCTTTGAGTCAATTTGAAGGGCTTTCATAAATATATCAATGAAATAAAAGGTTGTTTATGAAATTAATGTCATGTAGTATGAGTTTGATTATTGTGTTATCTATGTTGAGTGTTTTAAAGGAATTATTATTTATCATATTTTTGATAGATAGTAGGTGTACACACAAATAATTATGACTATGTATTTCCATGAAATGCTTTGAAGAGTTCTTAGCCATAATGGCTTGTGGTGTCTGAAGGATAGATAGTTGATCATATAGGAGTTATTCCTAATTGTATCATATGTTCAATCCTACTTAAGGAGGTTTAATTGATCCTATATGTTAGTGAATAGAAAATAAGTAAGGATGATTGTCCAAAAGGTATGTTCAGGTCTTTTGGTCCTAAAGTGCAATTTTGATAATTTTTCGATGCCTTTATTGAGTAGTGATTTTAAGAAAAAAGGTGGATTATTTTGTTTTATGTCATGATAAATACAGTGATGAGTCATTTCTAGGTGTTTTGAGCTTCTATGGTGCTCAAATGTGTATTTTTTGGTCAAAAGTCAAAGTTGACCAATTTTGGCAGTGATGACTACCTAGAGTGTGTCTAATGTGCTCTTTTGATGTTTTCTTGGGGATATAAGGATGGATAAAGATTATTAAAGTTGGGTTTGACATTTAAAATCATAATATGAGGTTTGATGATGTCCATGAGGTTTTTAGGTATGTGTTTGACCATTTAGTCAAGATGACTACTGTAAGTTGTGGCATGTATGCATAGATTGCTTGATTACAAGGGTCAATTAAAGTTTGGAGATGTATCATGAAGTATTTTATGCTCAATAAGGTTTTTAAATATGTTTAATACATGATCCAATTGGTTTCATAGGTTGTTGAATCCTTTTGTGCTAGGTGGAGCATTTTGTGTGGTCACTAGCTTCGCTTATCAAGGGCATGGGTTTGGTGGCTTAAAGAAATTAATGGTTCCTAATGATTTGGAGGATTCAGATTTTGCATGGAATTTATTTTTAATGGTATCTAGCTCAAGTGTCTACTTGATCAGATATTGACATTTGACCAAGGTTTACTTTGAAGGCCTAGTCATTTAGGCATGATTGAAAAAGTGGTCTATCTTTACAGATGGAGGTTGGAAGATTAAAATAAATATAATTGGCCAAAAGGGTAGTTGAAAAAAGTTTTATAGTGGTTTGAAGGTAATAATTTTTCAAGTTATTAAAGTGTTAGTCTTTTAGGAGGCCTAATTGGCTAGTAGGCTAA